>BSBK01001708.1:0-475000 GCA_027943335.1 Chamaecyparis obtusa
TTATCTATGTAATATGAGTAATAGGACCCCTACTAACCTTGTAATTAGATTGAATTTAAAGACTAATTAACACCTAATATACTCTTACTACATGACCCTTTAAGACCTAATTAGACTCAATATGCTTAATATGAGCTCTTAAGACCAAAGTAGACCTATTAGTTCACCTAATTAGACCTGCTTAGATGCAATTAGACCTATTAGGACATCATAATTCCTAGTTATCTAGGTCTATTTTAAGAGGTCTATGATAGGTTATATGTGTTGGAAATATTCAGGAATTAACCAATGTTACTGAGAGGGGAGGGGTGAATCAGTAACTTCAAAATTTTCTTTCAGATGTATTAACATATAGTTCACTTTATCCTTTTGCATATAGAAAGCATGAAACATAAAAGCATTCACAACAATGACACATAGATTTGGTTACCCAGAAACCTTCCAAAAAGAAAGTAAAACTGGGGGTGGGGATGAAACCCACAAAGCTTTAGTACTGCAGTATAAAGTTGGCCGGTTAAGGCTTACATTGATCACTTCTGATGATCTGCCCTGCTAGGAGCAATAAGGACTGCTAGGTCCACCTTGTTAAAGGTTTTACAAACATACAATGAAGTATGCACTCGGTTAAGAGATTTTACAAAGACTGTTAAGTCTACCCGGTTAAAGGATTTCAAGCTGATTCACCTGTTAGGATGAAACAGTAGATCTCTTGCTTTGCAACTAGATTGCTGAATGAGATTCGCTAATGTACTGATCACCTTCTGTGATGAATTTGTCTTTGCTGCTCCTTATACTGCTGTAGCCCTTTGTAATTCGCTTATCTCTGCCTTTCTCTCTTTTTCATATTCATTCATACTCATTACATCTTGGTATTTTTACAACATTGTTTATATACAAGTCTAAACAAATAATTACAATTACAAAGTCGGCTTGACAAATAAACATAAGTGCTACTAAGTCGGCCCAAGTATGGTTACACGGTTCCTGCAAACTGACTCGGTGACTTTCTGATACTCGGCGTCCACTGCATTACTCGGCATCGTCATGCACTCGGTAGAAGTGAAGGCTCGGTTCATACTAACCGCTCGGTAGGTTTCGAACTCGGTAAATACCTGTGACTTGGTAGACATAATGTTACTCGGTTTACACTGTCCTGCTTGGTTTGCACTGTCCTGCTCGGTTTGCACTGTTCTGCTCGGTTTGCACTGTTCTGCTCGGTTTGCATTGTTCTGCTCGGTTTGCACTCAGAATGCAAATAAGTGTTGTCACTAGTGGCAATCCTGCTTAATGCCAACAATCTCCCCCTTTGGCATTAGTGACAAAAACACTTATTGCTCAAAACTTATATACATGAACCATGCTGAGATTTATTTTGATTTTTCAAAATTTGTCTTTGTCATAGGGCTTTATAAATTATCTCCCCCTTTCAATGTACTAACTTTTTCTTCTAGACATATCTCTCCCTTTTTGGCGATAATGCCAAAGGTGTATATACAAGTGTTTTACAGGGAGAATCCAAAATTTGATAGAAAAATAGAATGTACCTTCATTATCAGTGCCAGGGTTCTGTCCCAATTTTCTTGCAGAATCTTGCATGTTTGGATTGTAATTTGGACTTCTGCAGAGAGTGTAATCATGTGATCTGCTATTGAGAACTGATTGTCATGAATTAATGTTTTGGAATGTTTAATGTGCTTATACATTGTATTCATGATGGGAAGGATCATGTTCTGAATGTCTAGCAGTGTGGACCGGATCCTTGTGTCTTCTTTCAGTAGTTCTGACTGCATATTTGATAGGAATGAGATTTTCATGTGATGAGCAGAGTTTGAACTTGGTTCAAGTTGCATCTTCTGTATGCTAATCTTCAAATCTTCATCAATTTTATTCATTTTATCCTTGACATCCTTGGTGAACTCGGAAACATTGCATAGTTTGACCAAAAGAGAGGTAACATTCGAATAGGAAGATTCAATGTTTGTCAAAACTGAAGACAATTCTGCTTGATTAATAGCTATGTGCTGAGCAATGTGCTCAAGCACTTTATTGTTGAATTTCTTCTCAACTTTTTCAACTAACTTGTCTGTCCCAGATGAATCCTCATTGTAACTTATTTACCACTTCTGCTAATTGTAACAAAACATGTTGAGAGGAGTCTACTTCAATACCTAATGCTTCTGACAAAATGTCCTTAGCATCCTTAATGATTTTATATTCCTTGTCTCTCTCCTCTTTAAGCTTCTTTTGCTTCGCTTTCCTTTGGAGGATTTCACCTATATTTTGCATTTGATCTGCTGATAGATTTGCAAAATCTAATGTCGAAATCTCTATTTCCTCATCTAGGTCTATATCCTCTACTATATTCTTGCCCAAAAATCTTATACTCGGTTGAGCCTTAGGCTTATCTATACTTAATGCCTTAGTAGTAGTGACAGTAGACATAGTAGGATTGGCTATAGAGAATGGTATACTGTCTACTGGAGAACTTAAAGTATTTACACTTGTAGAATCAAAAACTGGAATACTTATTGCTGGAAAACTTGATGAAATAGGAGACTGCAACTTGGTAGAAGAAATGGTAGTTACTTTTGTTGTTGCTATAGGTGATTGGACAAATGTTGAAGTTGTCACAACCATGCAATGACTTCTGCCGCCATCCTCACAGTATCATCTACCTCAGTGGCTGCTTCCTGTTCATCACTGTCATCTTCAATGTCTTTTATTATAACTGTTTCAGTTCTCGGTTGGTGAAGATGGTATATGTTCTTCCATGTGGCATTTGCAGCCTTCCAACCGATTCAATATTGTTAATCAGAATTAAACAAGTATTGAACTTCAGTGTCATCTTATTTTCATTCTCCTTCAATGCCTTCTTTATTTCATCATTTTTCAAGCTCGGCATTAACTGTCTCAGGGTTTGATCAAATATGTCTTTTACAGTTTGCTTTGCATTGGTCCATCTCATTTTTATTGGATCTAATAAAGCTGCTGGAATCTGTGGGGCTATTTCATCAGGAGAGTATTTCCACTATCCCATCTTTTCAATGACAACATCTTCAATCTCCTTTTGTTCTGTTTCCGATCTTGTTTCATATTTTAAAGATTTTATATTACTTACTCTAGATCCTAATCCTTCTCTCAAAAGTTTGATCTTCTCTTGAAGGGTTAGAGGAGGATTTTTGAATATTATATCTTTGTCCTTTTTGTCTGCCTTACCCCTTGCACTTCTCCTTGTAAATACGGTAGTGGGAGGCTTAGGTGCCCTGGTGATGAATACCTTTCCTTTCTTCTTTGCAGGTTCTAGTTCCTCTGTTTTCTCATCCTTTTCTTCTTCTTCTTCAGTGTCTTCTCCTTTGTCCTCGGTTAGCATTTGCATTTTGGCTATCCTCTTTTTTCCTTTATTTACTACCTGTGGAAGCTTTATACTTAATTCAATTCTCACCTTTGCTTCTTCATATGTTCCAAAATATGGATCTTTGGGATTAACAGGCTGATTAAGGAGGGCTTCAATGATATTCTTTGTTTCATCAATGTTTACCTCATAAGGAAGAGGTTTTACATGTACAATCCTCAGTTTAGCTGCTTGAATGTATACTCTGTCATAGTTCACCATGAAACAAATATCATCCTTATAATCCTCCACCAACTTCTATGGAATCCGGAATCTGTTGTTCATTTTCTCCTTGAAAGACTCAAAATAACTATCCATGATGCTCTCAAAATTTTCACCCATTTCTGAAATATATTCATTTATCTCATAAAGAACTGGCACATCCTTTCTCCATACTACTTTTCCTTTGGAAGGGAAGAATTTCTGAACATGGAAAAATAAACAGACCAGTAGAGATCCAAACTTACATGGATTGTTTTTGGAAGTTTGAATGCTTTCCATGTTCTTGTTAAACTGTTTTAACAACAAATCTGCAAGGTCAAATGATAAATTATTCTTGACCACTTTGTATGCTAGGTCTATGGCTTCGCAGGAGACACTATTCTGTCGACTTGAACTGTATATTTTATGAGCAATGATGTGTGTTCCAAACTTCAGTTCGGCATCAGTAATGCTGCTTACTTTCATGCCTCTACCATCCCACTCGGCTAGGGTTTTCTTCTCCAGTTCCGGCCGACCTAGGGTTTTGGTAGTTTTAACTTTGTTTAACATGGGAAGACCGGTGATTTGGTGAATCATCTTCTTAGTGATCTCTATGGGTTTATCAAGCCAAATCTTGCCTTCATGTACACGGCTGAGAATGTATCTAACCCATTTCTCCCGAAAGTTTTGAGGTAAATGTGCAATGTGAACTAATCCCTTGTCTTCCAGATGTTTGTGCTCAGGTTTTAGAATACCATTCACACACAGTTCCTCACGCACAATATCTAGCTCTAGGTTTCCCATCTCTTGAATTGCACAATTGAAATGATTGCGAATATCGTTAACAAGTAGTACCTTAGGAGGAATCTGAGATTGAGCTCCGTTCGGATCTAGGGCTGCTGCAATTGCGGGCATGAGTTTGAAATCTGGTGCTCTCCATTCCCCTTGGATTATCATTTTTGATCCTTTCTTTGCTGAAGTGCTGGATGATGCCATGGTAGCTCACAGAGAATTCTTTTCGCAGAAGTGTTTGAATCGCTGGATTGCTCTGGAAATTTTCTGCTCTCAAAATGATAAAGTTTGCGGTGAAGAATGAGTTTGATTTCTTGCCTTTTGTTTACAACTCTGTCATTAATGCTCAGTACAAATTAGGGTATGAATTCTGACAGATTGTCACCCACTATGAATTAATTGCTCGGTAAAGACTTCACAACTCGGTGAACTTGAGAATTCATATTGCTCCGACCTCGCTCGATAATCATATTAGATAGCTCCCGACCTTGCTCGGTGAAAACTGATACCGTCCTTCCTATGATCTTATTGCATCTTGTATGCCGATTTAGATCTTTCTTTTAATTCAGTTCTGGAACTGCTTGAAATTTATCTATGAGAGTACAGTTCCAGTGCTTTCTTGGGAATTTAGTTTGAGTCGGTAGAGCCACCCATTCCATTACTTGGACTGGTTTTCTCGATAGATTTAGGAATCCACTGTTGTCTCATCTGTTTCCTGACCTTAGTTGCTTCATTCTTCTTTCCATCTTCAACTTCACTAGCATTCATGCAATTTCTGGCTAAATGACCGAGTTTAGTGCATTTGAAGCATCTTATGGTAGTATCTCTTTTCCTTAGATGATGTTTTATGTAGTTCATGCCAATGTGTCCATATTCTCCATAGTAATGACATCTACACCAAGTGTTGTAATCCCATCCAAACATTGCTTTCATAATTTGTTCTACTGGATTGAATGTTCTAGATCTGCACTCGGATGCCTTGTGACCTTGTTTGTTGCATTTGTGACAATTACTTTTGAATCTTGGTTTTTCCCTGCATTCATTTGTTTTGTGACCATGCTGATTGCAGTTGTAGCATTTTCCATTGAATTTTACTTTTTCATTGCTCCAACATTTATTTGAAGTATGTCCTATTTTTCCACAATGATTAAAAGTAGGTTTCTGATTTCCTTGAGTACCTTGCTCAGAAGATTCACCTTCTCCTTTGTATCCAAGTCCTTCTTTTCCTTTTTGCCTATGAAGATTTTGATCATACAGCTGATTTAGGTCTTCTTGGCTTTTCAACATTCTTTCATTGATTTGTTTTTCGGTGTTTAGGTCATCCATCAATCTTAGATTGATTTGCTTTTCATTTCTTAGTTCTTCTCTTGTGCTTTCTATTTCTGATCTTAGAGTCAGAATTTCCTCATTTGTATGGGAGATCTGATCAATTAAGTTTTCTAGCTGAAGGGTTTTATTTTGGACTTCATTGTTCCTTCCATCTAATTCATCTTTCAACTTGTTTCTTTGTTCTAAGATCTCACAAAATCTTGTTGAGTGTAGCTCTTGTTCTCTTTTTAATTTTCTCACTTCTTCCTGCAGAAACCCATTCTTTTCTAGGAGTTCTTTGACAACATTGTTTGCTTCATCTGAGCTATCTGAGGGAAAAAGATCTTCAATCTTTTCTTCAATGTAATTATGATCATTCATCTGATTTGCAAGTTCCTTCCTTCTTCTTAGGGATTGGGAAAGATGTTCTTTTGCTTCTTTAAGTTTAGCTATGGCCACTTCCAGATCTAGCTTTTCATTTTCAATCACCTTGTTCAGTTTGAATACCTCCATTATCCTGGATCTTTGCTCAAGCTAGTTAAGCTTTATCTTGAGAACCAATACAGCTCTGATACCAATTGTTGGAAATATTCAGGAATTAACCAAGTTACTGAGAGGGGAGGGGTGAATCAGTAACTTCAAAATTTTCTTTCAGATGTATTAACATATAGTTCACTTTATCCTTTTGCATATAGAAAGCATGAAACATAAAAGCATTCACAACAATGACACATAGATTTGGTTACCCAGAAACCTTCCAAAAAGAAAGTAAAACTGGGGTGGGGATGAAACCCACAAAGCTTTAGTACTGTAGTATAAAGTTGGCCGGTTAAGGCTTACATTGATCACTTCTGATGATCTGCCCTGCTAGGAGCAATAAGGACTGCTAGGTCCACCTTGTTAGAGGTCTTACAAACATACAATGAAGTATGCACTCGGTTAAGAGATTTTACAAAGACTGTTAAGTCTACTCGGTTAAAGGATTTCAAGATGATTCACCTGTTAGGATGAAACAGTAGATCTCTTGCTTTGCAACTGGATTGCTGAATGAGATTCGCTGATGTACTGATCACCTTCTGTGATGAATTTGTCTTTGCTGCTCCTTATACTGCTGTAGCCCTTTGTAATTCGCTTATCTCTACCTTTCTCTCTTTTTCATATTCATTCATACTCATTACATCTTGGCATTTTTACAACATTGTTTATATACAAGTCTAAACAATTAATTACAATTACAAAGTCGGCTTGACAAATAAACATAAGTGCTACTAAGTCGGCGCAAGTATGGTTACACGGTTCTTGCAAACTGACTCGGTGACTTTCTGATACTCGGCATCCACTGCATTACTCGGCATCGTCATGCACTCGGTAGAAGTGAAGGCTCGGTTCATACTAACCACTCGGTAGGTTTTGAACTCGGTAAATACCTGTGACTCGGTAGACATAATGTTACTCGGTTTGCACTGTCCTGCTCGGTTTGCACTGTTCTGCTCGGTTTGCACTGTTCTGCTCGGTTTGTACTGTTCTGCTCAGTTTACACTGTTATGCTCGATTTGCACTGTTATACTCGGTTTGCACTGTTCTGCTCGATTTGCACTGTTCTGCTCAGTTTGCACTGTTCTGCTCGGTTTGCATTGTTCTGCTCGGTTTGCACTCAGAATGCAAATAAGTGTTGTCACTAGTGGCAATCCTGCTTAATGCCAACAATATGACCCCTTAAAACCTTTTAGGACCTAATTTGACCCAATTATATGTATTACGACCTAATTAGACCTAGACAAGACCTATTAAAATAGAATTAGACCTAATTAGCACCTAAATAGACCCAATTAGACCTATTAGGACCTAATTCAATCAAATTAGACTTATTAGGACCTAATTTAATACCCAATTAAACCAATTATGTCCTAATTAAACCTTTTAGGACCTATGATAGGTTATATGACCCCATAAGACCCCATTAGACCCACTATGAGTAACATGACCCCTTAAGACCTATATTAAAGCACCTAATTAGACCCAATTAGTTGTTATGACCTAATTAGACCTATTAGGACATATAATACCTGTTATATGACCCCTTTAATATTGAATTAGACCCACTTATTAGCACCTAATTAGACCCAATTAGATCAATTTTGTCATAATTAGACCCAGTTAGACCAATTAGGACCTAATCACACCCAATTGGACATAATTATACCTAATTTAACCTATTTGGACCTATGATAGGTTATATGACCCTTTAAGACCCTATTAGACCTATTAAAATGTAATTTACATTTAAACATGTAATTTATGTAATTGATTTTACTTTCAAATAATGTAGTGAAATGTGCATAGTATTTAATTTTATTTTTATTTAAATTAGGAAAACATACATGTATATGTAGACTTTATTTAACAGTAAATAAAATATTTCAGGTACATACATATTCTAGATCTATCAGACATATTATTGCACATCACACATCATGGCAGATGCACCGATTCCCCCTGCAAAACTATTTTCACGTAATAATAGAGAGATTCAACAGTTGCAAGAATCTATAAATAATCCATCTAGATCTACTGTCTATAAGAGCACATGTCAGTCCATCCTTAATAGCTTGATTAGCATTAGGGGTGACATTCATGGTACCGCTCCCTATGCCCCAGATATTATAGAGGCCATACTTGAGAGGAAGAGACAAGAGGTTGGCTCTGGTCTTTCTCTTAAGGAGGTACATGCTTTAGTGCCTAAAGCAGGGTATGTGCAGGATCATGAGGGGCCAAACTATGCCCTTAAGTGGCAATGAAAAATCAGAAAATCAAGATTAATCAACTTGACGTGAAAAAATGAACTAGTTATCTACCTAATATCAAAAAGTTGTAAGAACATAATTTGTAGGAAATTGAATTTAGTTTCTAAACTACTAAGCCTTTTTTGAAATTTTTTTAATATGATTGGTAAAAAGTATAGATTGCAATGCAGCACTACAAATATTTTAGCAAAAAAATAAGAAGTATGTGTATGTCTGACCACCCTAATCAAAAGAAAATGATAATATTTTTTTATAATATTCTATATATAAGTAGCTGACTCATGCCCGGATGTGACGCATATTTTTTGGTATTTTTATTCCAAACAGATAATTAATTATGATTTTTTTGCTACAGCGCTTTCAGAATTTAAAAACTCTCATGTCTGACCACCTTTACTCATTGAAAACTTATCATAATTCAATTTTTAAAATTTTTTTCTTATACTAGACGAAGCATAGAATGTGACACATCTTTTGGATTTCAAAAATGTTATACGGTTTGAAAGTTATAGCTGTTTTTCCATCAGTATGTCAATCAGGACTTTAGACGTAAGTGAACTAGAAAATAACTAATAAATACTTAACGAATTCAAAATCTGACAGCACTTATATCGATGGAAAGCTGACAATCATCCAAAGAAACCCTTTTCATTTTATCAAAATCGGGTGGAAAAAAAGTCATCAACCTAATGGTCGAAGTGTCGATATAAGAAAAATAGAGAAAAAACACATTTTTTGCACACCTTCAACGTTGACCATGGGGCTTTGGTTTCCAAAGCTATTACCAAGCCTAATCGGGTACCCGATTTTTTCATGTACCTGATTTTGTTTGAATTTGAATTTTGAAAAGTTTCCCCCTCCCACTCTTTTTTTATTTCCCTTTAATTTTGATGTTTTTTTCTTTCACTCTGACAATCAATAATTTATATATTTTATATTTATGTTTTATATTTTATATTATATAGTATATATATTATATATATTATTTATTTATATTATATATTTGATAATATCAATTTAAACGACCTAAGTATATAGTCTGTTCAGATTTATATTAAATGCAATATTTTTATATTATAATATAAATGTTACATAATATATATATATATATATATTATATATTATATATTAAATATTGTTGCACGTATATAATATAATGTCTAATATATATAATATATAAAATGAATAGGACATTAATATATTGTATATTTGATAATATATATTAAATGTAATATCTAATATATCTTATAATATATATTATATATTTAGTCTATTAAATATTATATTTTTTCAAATATTTTATATATTATTTTAATATTTAATTTAAGTTATAACAGATCCTCTTATGAGACAACAGGTTGAATCGGGGTCGCTAGACGTCTTAAGGGGTAATTAGGGTTTGTGAGGCAACTTCGGATGTACAATGACCATTTGGAAGGCAATAGGGCATGTCCAAGGACCAATGTACTAAATTTTAATGACTTTTTCCTAGTCAAACTCGAAAAGGGTCCATGGGGTGCTCTCAGGAGACCACATGTCCAATCAGTGTCGCTAGGCGTCTTAAGAGGTCATCAGGGCTCGTGAGACAACCTTTGATGCACGGTGACCATTTGGAACGCATTAGGACATGTCAAAGGACCTAACTCCACAATTTAGATGAATTTTGATTAGTCAAACTTGAAAAGGGTCCATGGGGTGCTCTTGGGAGACCATTGTGCGATTTAGGGTCGATAGGTGACTTAAGGGGTCATCAGGGTTCCAAATGAAACTTTTGATGAATGGTGATCCTTTGGAACGTATTAGGACATATCAAATGACCTATGTACCAAATTTGGATAACTTTTGCCTAGTAGAACTCGAAAGGGGTCCATGGGGTGCTCTCGGGAGACCACATGTCAAATCGGGGTCGGTAGGCCTGTTAAGAGGTCATTAGGGTTCCAAATGAAACTTTGATGGAACGGTGACCCTTTGGAATGCATTAGGACATGTCATAGGACCTATGTACGAAATTTGGATGAATTTTGCCTAGTAAAACTCAAAAGGGGTCCATGGTGTGCTCTCAGGAGACCACGTGTCGAAATGGGGTCGGTAGGCCTGTTAAGGGGTCATTAGGGTTCCAAATAAAACTTTGATGGAATGGTGACCCCTTGGAATGCATTAGGACATGTCATAGGACCTACATACCAAATTTGGATGACTTTTTCCTAGTAGAACTCGAAAGGGGTCCATGGGGTGCTCTTAGGAGACCACATGTTGAAATAGGGTCGGTAGGCCTATTAAGGGGTCATTAGGGTTAAAAATGAAACTTGGATGGAATGGTGACCCTTTGGAACACATTAGGACATGTTAGAGGATCTATGTACCAAATTTGTATGACTTTTTCCTAGTAGAACTCAAAAAGGGTCCATGGGGTTCTCTAAGGAGACCACATGTCGAATCAGGGTCGGTAAGCCTGTTAAGGGGTCATTAGGGTTCCAAATGTGACTTTGATGGAACAGTGACCCTTTGGAATGCATTAGGACATGTCAGAGGACCTACATACCAAATTTGGATAACTTTTTTCTAGTAGAACAAAAAAGGGGTCCATGGGGTGGTCTCGGGAGACCACATGTCAAATCATGGTGTGTAGGCCTGTTAAGGGGTCATTAGGGTTCTAAATGAAACTTCTATGGAATGGAGACCCTTTCAAATTCATTAAGACATGTCAGAGGTCCTATGTACCAAATTTGGATGACTTTTTCTTAGGAAAACACAAAAGGGGTCCATGGGGAGCTCTCGAGAGACCACATGTCGAAATGGGGTCAGTAGGCATGTTAAGGGGTCATTAGGGTTTGAAATGCAAATTCTATGGAACCATGACCCTTTGGAATGCATTAGGACTCCCTAGGGGTCAAAAGGGGTCAGGGGGACTCTCTAGGGGTCCTAACATGTACTAGGAACCCTAGGGAGTCCCTGTGACCCCTTTTGACACATTGAAATGCTCAAGTGTGTCTTAAGGGGTCCTTTTGACTCCCTAGGGTTCCTAACATGTGATAAGGCATACTAGGACCCTTAGGGAGTCATCGTGACCCCTTTTGACACATTGGAATGCTCAAGTGTGTCTTAAGGGGTCCTACAACCCCTTAAGACACACTTGAGCATTCCAATGTGTCAAAAGGGGTCACGATGAATCCCTAGGGGTCCTAGTACACTTTATCATGCGTTAGGACCCCTAGGGAGTCCCCGTGACCCCTTTTGACACATTGGAATGCTCAAGTGTGTCTTAAGAGGTCCTACGACCCCTTATGACACACTAGAGAATTCCAATGTGTCAAAAGGGGTCACGATGATTCCCTAGGGGTCCTAGTACACTTTATCACGTGATAGGACACCTAGGGAGTCCCTGTGACCCCTTTTGACACATTGGAATGCTCTAGTGTGTCTTAAGGGGTTTTAGGACCCCTTAAGACACACTTGAGCATACCAATGTGTCAAAAGAGGTCACGGGGACTCCCTAGGTGTCCTAGTATGTGTTAGGACCCTTAGGAAGTCCCCCTAACCCCTTTTGACACATTGCAATGCTCAAGTGTGTCATAAGGGGTCAAAGGACCCCTTAAGACACACTTGAGCATTGCAATGTGTCAAAAGGGGTCACGGGGACTCCCTAGGTGTCCTAACGCGTGATAAAGCATACTTGGACCCCTAAGGAGTCCCCGTGACCCCTTTTCACACATTGGAATGCTCAAGTGTGTCTTAAGGGGTCCTACGACCCCTTAAGGAACACTTGAGCATTCCAATGTGCTCAAAAGGGGTCACAAGGACTCCTTAGGGGTCCTAGTACACTTTATCACATGTTAGGACACCTAGGGAGTCCCCCTGACCCCTTTTGACACATTGGAATGCTCAAGTGTACCTTAAGGGGTCCTACAACCCCTTAAGGTACACTTGAGAATTCCAATGTGTCAAAAGGGGCCAGGGGGACTCCCTAGGGGTCCTAACACATACTAGGACCTCTAGGGAGTCCCTGTGACCCCTTTTGACACATTGAAATGCTCAAGTGTGTCTTAAGGGGTCCTTTTGACTCCCTAGGGTTCCTAATGCGTGATAAGGCATACTAGGACCCCTAGGGAGTCATCATGACCCCTTTTGACACATTGCAATGCTCTAGTGTGTCTTAAGGGGTCGTAGGACCCCTTAAGACACACTAGAGCATTCCAATGTGTCAAAAGGGGTCACGGGGACTCCCTAGGTGTCCTAGTACACGTTAGGACCCTTAGGGAGTCCCCCTGACCCCTTTTGACACATTGGAACACTCAAGTGTGCCTTAAGGGGTCGTAGGACCCCTTAAGGCACACTTGAGCATTCCAATGTGTCAAAAGGGGTCATGGGGACTCCCTAGGTGTCCTAACGCGTGATAAAGCATACTAGGACCCCTAAGGAGTCCCCGTGACCCCTTTTGAGCATGTTGGAATGCTCAAGTGTTCCTTAAGGGGTCGTAGGACCCTTTAAGACACACTTGAGCATTCCAATGTGTGAAAAGGGGTCACGGGGACTCTTTAGGGGTCCAAGTACGCTTTATCATGCGTTAGGACACCTAGGGGGTCCCCGTGACCCCTTTTGACACATTGGAATGCTCAAGTGTGCCTTAAGGGGTTGTAGGACCCCTTAAGACACACTTGAGTGTTCCAATGTGTGAAAAGGGGTCAGGGGGACTCCTTAGGGGTCCTAGTATGCTTTATCACGCGTTAGGACACCTAGGGAGTCCTCGTGACCCCTTTTGAATCATTAGAACGCTCAAGTGTGCCTTAAGGGGTCCTAACGTGTGATAAAGCATACTAGGACCCTTAGGGAATCATCGTGACCTCTTTTGACACATTGGAATGCTCTAGTGTGTCATAAGGGGTCGTAGGACCCTTTAAGACACACTTGAGCATTTCATTGTGTCAAAAGGGGTCACAGGGACTCCCTAGGTGTCCTAACGCATGATAAGGCGTACTAGGACCCCTAGGGAGTCATTGTGACCCCTTTTGACACATTAAAATGCTCAAGTGTGTCTTAAGGGGTCACGATGACTCCCTAGGGGTCCTAGTATGCTTTGTCACGCGTTAGGAACCCTAGGGAGTTAAAAGGACCCCTTATGACACACTTGAGCGTTCCAATGTGTCAAAAGGGGTCACGGGGACTCCCTAGGTGTCCTAACGCGTGATAAAGTGTACTAGGATCCCTAGGGAATCATCATGACCCCTTTTGACACATCGTGACCCCTAGGGAGTCCCCATGACCCCTTATCACACGTTAGGACCCCTAGGGAGTCTCTCTCTGCCTCTAGTGAACTATTCTTCAAAGCGTCCATTTTTGCATAGCTAGGGTTTACGACACCTGTAAAAGGCACATTTAATACAAAGATTTAGCCGACCACATTAGTACATTATAATATACATTATATATATCATATGCCTCTTTTTTATATATATTACATACATAAATATATGTAAAAGTTCAATTGTTTTCATTTGCTCCCGCCATTTTTTCATCAGTCAGGAAATATCAGGTACCCAATATTTTCGGGTACCTAATTTTTGCCAGGCAACATTTGACAAAAATATTCCCTGTCCCCACGGAGTAGACAATCACGGGATTTTATACTTTTTTCACGCGTTGCAAAACAAAAAACATGGTTTGGGGCCCATTGTTTGATTTTTGTCGACTTGTGGTTTCACCATGGGAAGCACCAGTCGTCGAAAGGCTAAACGTAAGAGGAAGCTGACAGATGATGAAATTCAGGCATATAGGGAAAAAGATAAGGAAAATCACTGAAGAAGGAGAGAAGGTATGTTAACCATTAATCAAGGTGACCCCGTAAATGTAGTTGTAAGTGAAGAGGATGTTCAATTTGAAAATGCACAGATGGAGATTGAAAATGTAGACTTTGGGAACGAAAATGTTGCACAAGAACGACATGAATGTTATACATCTCCAAATTATATTTGAAATGAAGTCCCTTGTAATAAAGATAATCAATCTTCAAATTCGGGGCTTTCAAAAACACCTAAACGGTTAATTGAAATTGAGGAGAACATTATGAATAATTGGGAAGGAAAGAGGTCACATAGAACTGTTAGGTTGTGGGCTTCAAGACTTTATGATCAATTTTTTCAAAACAAGACATTGGTTGAGAAATGTAAAATTTTTGTGCAGTTGTTAAAGATGCAAAAGATGAGACCTGTGCTTGTGAAATTGAAGATTCGTGTGAACAAAAAAATGGAGAGAAATGCCATTGTTGTGAAAAATCTTTTCAATGCTCTCAATAACATTGGGAAGACTAGTAGAGAAAAAGACAAGAGAGTTTCTTGGAGGGTTATTACAACCTCATTAGTAAGTCATCAGTTGAGAAAGGCTCATTTGATGAGACAAACTTGTGTTGACTTCAATATAGACCGTAAAACTTTGGGTAGAGCACTTACAAGAAGAGAAAGACTTGATGATCCGCTTCAAATTGATACATGGGCTTATGGTGGGAGACTTCCACGTTTCGATAAGAAGCTAATAGACGTTGTCAAGGATGAAATTCAACAATTTTGGGATGCTAACTCAAGAGTGTCACTAAATGTGAAGGATGTCTTGAAGTTGAGAGTTCGCAATCGAGACCGCACTCCACATCCTAAAAATTATGTGGAGGTAAGTCAAACAATGTTGTATAAAAAATTTTGTGAGACACATCCAACATTGAAAATATCACAAAGGTCTTTTGAATCCGTGAAGCCATTTTATTGTGTACCCCTTAAGATTCGAAATACATGTTGTTGCAAATATCATGTTGAGTTTTCAATGCATCATGAATTATTATGGTCCATTCATTCTAAATTGCATACTAATGAAATGCTAGAGGATTGTGGTGCAAGCGGTCTTCCCAAATCATCAAGAGACTTGCTAGATCAATTTTTATGTCATAGAGATGATGGTTGTTTATTTTATAAAAAAAATTGCTTAAATGCCAAGTGCTCAGAATGTGGTGGCTTGTCCAAGCTTAGAACATGTTTTCATGAGGGTTTGGAACACAATTTTGGAAAGACACTCATCCAAAAAAAGGTATATGAAATAGTGAAATATACATTGAAGAGTGGAGGTGAAGGCTCTAGATGTGAGTTAGTTGCAAAAGAATACAATGTTGCTGATTTTATCTCAGATTTCAAGAATTTTTTTTTTTACAAGTATGCAAGGCATAGTCACAGGTCTCAATGATTGGGTCAACAATTCAGGACATTTAAGGACACTTTCCCCATTGGAACTATTATATCTGTTGTAGACTTTGCGGAGAACTATACATTGCAGCCCCAAAATGAGACTCAAGCTCAATATTACAATTCGATTCAGGTTGCTATTTTTGTACACATCACATATAGACATTCCCCTGATAGCACAAAAGATGAGCGAAAGATAATCAGAGAGTACCATTTTTATATGAGCGACGACAGGTCTCACTCTCATGAGTTTGTTCAACATTGTTTCCAGAACTATTTTGACTTCTTGTAGGAAAATGGTATTGCTATGGATAGACATCTCATTTGGTCAGATAATTGCACTGGTCAATTTAAGAATGCCAGAATGTTTTATTGGTTGTGTAGAATGCATGTGGAGAGAGGTGTACCTCATATTTGGAGTTTTTTTGAGTCAGGGCATGGGAAAGGGGAGCATGATGAAGTAGGTGCGTGTGTCAAGAGAGCTCTAGTTAAGGAGCAATTGAGGATTTCAGGTGTTGTACTTCTTGATGCTCATTCTATTGTTGATTGGTGTACTTTAGCATTGTCACAGGGGGGAATCTTGATTCTACAGTGCGTAGATTCTTTTGGTTGGTTGAGGACGGAACTATAGGAGATAGATTGGATTGTCAAACAGTGAAAGACTCTTAAAAAATGCATTCATTCCGAAGCTCCAATAGTAGTACATGGACCATTTGGACACGAGAGTTGGCTTGTTTTTGCCCCATGTGTTTTCAGTATGATTGGGATCATTGCGAGTCAAGTGAGTGGGTGGATACATGGGTTCCACAGTATCTGACTCCTTTATCTTTGACACTCTCTATAAGAAATGATGACATGGACACTTGAGTTGACTATGACCATCTTTCAGATCTTTTGAAGCCAGGAGATGTTTTTGCATTGGTTGCACCGCAGGGGAATGATGAGAGGTCAGATTATTGGTTAGCACGTTGTGTACAACGTAAACAAAAGCTTGTACAACCGATGACAGATGGTGATGGGTTCACATATCCTACTGGTTTAGTTGTTGTTGCAGGAACATGGCTGCGAACATACATGATTAGAAAGAATGGAGTTCCCACATTTGAAGACTATGAGAAGCACAAAACTATTCTTATGTATTCACACCTTGTTATAGCAACAAATGTCAAGTTGTCAAAGCATCAAGGAAGACCAAAGACAAAAGAACTTTGGACTATTACTACTGCTGATCATGAAGCACTATTGGAGACCCTGAAGCAAAGAGATGACCCTTCAGGAACACTTGACTAGGTAATACGTTAACTTAGTGCATTATTTTCTAAGTTTGTTAAGCTTAATTTCAATACATTAATTTGACCTTTCTTAGATTGTATTTTGAGTCAATAAACTTGGTTTTGTATGTGGAATGTAACTTGTGCAGGAGCACCTATGAAGACGCCTATGGTCACCATGGATCCAATTAGAGATAGAAGGACAAAAGGATCCTTAATGGTTAATTGAGATCTTTTGAAGCCTATAATGGCAATTTGTAACAATCAATTTGATTTAAAAGTTAAATGTCCTAAAACTCTTCATAAGGACTTATGACCAAAATCATGTATGGGTGGCCACTAGTGCCAAGAAGAGATCTTACATGTCATATAATTATGTCATTTGCATGGTTTGAATTCTTACATGTTTGATTGTTGTTTGTAATGCTTTAAGGATATTATTTTTTATCAAATTTAACAAGCTTAATCATGATTAATTTCACAGTTCAAATTTCAAACATACCGCTAACAGTCACTTGAAAGTGGCTCGTATCTCAGACCTCGTGAGAGGTATTGACAAACTATCAGGTGCTACAAGATCATGTTTTCGAGATCTACAATAACCTCTTTCAATTTTGGGCAATTCGACTTCGTTTGTATTTGGCAAGGCTATCTCAGTCGATGCCAAAACTTGCAGTGAGGGTCAGTTGAAAGTGGCTCAGCAGCGTATCTTTCAAACCGTCCAACTTGGCATTGAACCGTCTGCTCCATTGGCTCCGATTGGCTCGGTAAATGCCAGTGACAACCCCATTCTACCCACAGAGTCACGAAAATGCTTGCGACCACGCTTGACCCAAGTGACCCCAAGGTGCACTAAGCATGATTGGGTAGTGATCTTCTAGGGCTCGTATCTCAGACCTTGTGAGAGCTATCAAAAAACTATCAAGTGCTACGGGATCATGTTTTCAAGGTCTACAATAACCTCTCTCAGTTTTGGGTGATTCGACTTCATTTGCATTTGGCAAGGTGATCTCAGTCGATGCCAAAACTTGCAGTGAGGGTCAGTTGAAAGTGGCTCAGCAGCGTATCTTTCAAACCGTCTGACCTGGCATCGAACCATCTACTCCATTGGCTCCAGTTGGCCGGGTAAACGCTAGTGACAACCCCATTCTACCCACAGAGTCACGAAAATGCTCGCGACCATGCTCGACCCAAGTGACCCCAAGGTGCACTAAGCATGATTGGGTAGTGATCTTCTGGGGCTCGTATCTCAAACCTCGTGAGAGCTATCAAAAAACTATTAGGTGCTACGAGATCATTTTTTTGAGGTCTACAATAACCTCTCTTGGTTTTGGGCGATTTGACTTCGTTTGCATTTGGCAAGGCGATCTCAGTCGATACCAAAACTTGCAGTGAGGGTCAGTTGAAATAGCTCAACATCGTATCTTTCAAACCGTCTAACCTGGCATCAAACCGTCTACTCCATCAGCTCCGGTTGGCCAGGTAAATGCCAATGACAACCCCATTCTACCCACAGAGTCATGAAAATGCTCGCGACCACGCTCGACCCAAGTGACCCCAAGGTGCACTAAGCACGATTGGGCAGTGATCTTCTGGGGCTCGTATCTCAGACCTCATGAGAGCTATTAACAAACTGTTAGGTGCTACATGATCATGTTTTCAAGGTCTACAATAACCTCTCTCAATTTTGGGCGATTCGACTTCATTTGCATTTGGCAAGGCGATCTCAGTCGATGCCAAAACTTGCAGTGAGGGTCAGTTGAAAGTGGCTCAGCAGTGTATCTTTCAAACTGTCTGACCTGGCATCAAATCGTCTACTCCATTGGCTTTGGTTGGCTAGGTAAATGCTAGTGACAACTCCATTCTACCCATAGAGTCACGAAAATGCTCGCGACCACGCTCGACCCAAGTGACCCCAAGGTGCACTAAGCACGATTGGGCAGCGATCTTCTAGGGCTCGTATCTCAGACCTCATGAGAGCTATCGACAAAATGTTAGGTGCTACAGGATCATGTTTTTGAGGTATACAATAACCTCTCGCAATTTTGGGTGATTTGACTTCGTTTGCATTTGGCAAGGTGATCTCAATCGATGCCAAAACTTGCAGTGAGGGTCAGTTGAAAGTGGCTCAGCAGCATATCTTTCACAGCATCTGATTTGGCATCGAACCATCTACTCCATTGGATCTGATTGGCTAGGTAAATTCTAGTGACAACCCCATTCTACCCACAAAGTCACGGAAACTCTCGCAACCACGCTCGACCCAAGTGACCCCAAGGTGTACTAAGCACGATTGGGCAGTGATCTTCTGGGGCTCGTATCTCAGACCTCGTGAGAGCTATCAACAAATTGTTAGGTGCTACGAGGTCATGTTTTTGAGGTCTACAATAACCTCTCTCAATTTTGGGTGATTCGATTTTGTTTGCATTTGGCAAGGCAATCTCAGTCGATGCCAAAACTTGCAGTGAGGGTTAGTTGAAAGTGGCTCAGCATCGTATCTTTCAAACCGTCTGACCTGGCATCAAACCGTCTACTCCATCAGCTCTGGTTGGCTAGGTAAATGCCAGTGACAACCCCATTCTACCCACAGAGTCACGGAAATGCTCACAACCACGCTCAACCCAAGTGACCCCAAGGTGCACTAAGCATGATTGGGTAGTGATCTTTTCAATTGTTGGATTCATAGAGGACTGGGACTATATTAGTTGGAAACTCAAGAGCGATTTTCAATACCAAGATGATGATGCCTTCATGATGCATGATAATGCAGTTCTTTGTGTTGACATCAGTCATGATTCAGAGATGTTGGCTTCAGGTTCACAGGGTGGGAAAATTGAGGAGGACGTGCTCGTAATTGAATCCCAAAATACATATGTATGATGGCTTCGACAAAATATTTATTGGTGTCACTTGCATGAAGCGGTATGTTTGTGGAGAGCCAAAAATGACACGCTTTAGTTATAGCACCAAGTGTCCAATCAAAACACATACTCATTAACACTTGTGTTGCAATAAGATCTAGATGGCACTATTCAGTAAATTAGTCCCTTCGCGTCTATCTCGTGTTTATGAATAGATGTTTGTAAGCCTTTATTGCTTTCAGGTTAAAAGCATTATCATTTATAGTTTAGTTGATTCATTGTAAATCCTACATGGGGAGTTGTACTCGGATAATTCAAAGGGTGCTTACGCTTCTCAATAGCGAAGTGACCCAACTATTGGTGTTGGTTGAGTCTTTTTGTTTGGGCTTTAAAGGTCATTTTGTAAGCATTTCTTTCGAAGACAAATCTGTTCACCAACAAGAAGTTAAACCTCAAACATAATAAGCTCCATGAACAGGGTATTCCAGAGTAAAGAAAAACAAATGTAACTTGATGTAGGAGCATCCCAGGGTAGTTGGCTATCCTGCATGTTTGGGAGATTTGATGGAGTCATGTGGACTTATTTTCATGTGTGAGGGGTTTGGTAGTGTTGGATAAACCTACTTGGGTCTTTGGTAATTGGTTATGGCACTTGGCATGGTCTTGGTTGCTCAGCATGGCCTAGAAGGAGCTCGGCCTTGCTTAGGAATTTGGTTCCTATTACAGGCTGTATAAGTAATTTTCCACAAATAGTTAGAGGCTAAAAATTTCAGGGATTGAAGAGGGCCTATATTTCTACCTACGGTTTGAAGCATGAGTTCTAATTCATCCGGAGCTAGGAGATATTGCTATTTTACTAAGACATCTATTTTGGGAATTTAATTGTTGTTGTTGGCCGACTTGTGGCATTTAATTTCGGTATTTGTATTTAATTTATTTTCAGGGCCGACCTGTGGCTTAGATTGGTATAAGTAGAGGTTGTGGGGGAAGTCTTTAGGCAATCATTCATCCATCTTGGAGAAGAGGAGGTGGATGTGGAGTGAGTTTTGAGGAGAGCTAGTGGCTGCAGCTTGGGAAACAAGGAGATTGCTTGGTGGGCTTGCGAGCACAAGTTTAGATCTTCCTTGGGGGTTCCTACCAGTGTGTGGATCTGGGCTAGCTAGGGTTTGGTTTGGATCTTGCGAGATCTTATGGATTTTCTATTGTAATTGCATTGTATTTGGCCGTAACCCGGAAGGCCTTACAGCCGGGCATGTTGGATGAAAATATGATGATTCTATTATGAGTATTGGCATTGTGTGGATCTAAATCTTTGTTTTGTTATCATATTCTATTGTGTAGTTATTTGCTGGGGGCTAGGACATCTCCATTGGGGATTCTCCTACCTTGCACCGCATCAAGTGGTATCAAAGCACAGTTGTTCCTGAGTGTGTGGACAGAGCGCCGAATGTGAGGCAGTTTACACCAGGACCTTGGGTGGAGTTTTTCAGAGTGAAGGTTGTTCCTGAGTGTGTGGACAGAGCACCGAATGTGAGGCAGTTTGCACTAGGACCTGGTTGAAGGTTGGATCTAGTTGGTGATTTTCTGCAGAAGGTTTGCGAAGATCTTAGAAGATGGCTCTAAGAAGATTGGACCCTGAGATGATTGCAAAAATCCATGATGTGGTGGAGAAGAATATTTCAAAGACTTGTGCTCGGTTGGAAGCTAGATGGACTAATCAAGTTAAGGAAGGGATGGTTGAGAGTGATCCATCTCTGGATAAATTTCATAAGAGAGTTCGAGAGATCTTCAAACCGTGGAGCTGGAGTCTACCGATCAGAAAGCGAGTTGTCTGGCCGGTTAGAAGACTTGTTTGAGAGAGAAGAGGGCATAGAAAGGTCGAGCTAGAAGTTGGTTTTGTTGATCAGTGTGTGGAGGCTGATGCAGAACCTACGGAGAAACTTGTGGATGTTTCTATGGAGCTTCCTAACCTTGTTGATGCTGTGATTGAGATTGGTTTTCATGATCAGTTGGTTGAGTCTGACATGGAAATTGTGGAGCACTTGGTCATGGATAATCAGGTTGCTAAGGGTGATGATCCATATGTTGGTGATATGGATGTTTCTGGCATGGATTCACTAGTTGTTGATGTGGTTGAGGATCTACATGATACTACGGATCTGTATGTTCCTGATGTGGACCTGTTGGTGGTTGACATGGTTGAGGATTTACATGTTGCTCATATTGTGGATTTGAGCTTACATGTTGGTGACATGGATTTCATGTTTGAGGATATTGTTTTTGTTGGTAGTGATCAGCTACAGAGAATGTTGGTGAGGCACTATGTTCACTTTGTTCCTGGGAGTGAGCATGTTGATTGGATGGTTGAGATTCTAGTGGTTGACAGATGGATGCAGATTTGGGTGATTTGCATGTTGGTTCTATTGTCCCTGTTGGAGTGGAAACCTTTGGTGAAGATGAAGATGGTTGCAGATATTTCATCTGCATCAAAGTATGAGGCATACTTCTTTTCGCACCTGGGGAGCCTGATGCAGGAGCATCCCAGGGTAGTTGGCTATCCTGCATGTTTGGGAGATTTGATGGAGTCATGTGGACTTATTTTCATGTGTGAGGGGTTTGGTAGTGTTGGATAAACCTACTTGGGTCTTTGGTAATTGGTTATGGCACTTGGCATGGTCTTGGTTGCTCAGCATGGCCTAGAAGGAGCTCGGCCTTGCTTAGGAATTTGGTTCCTATTACAGGCTTTATAAGTAATTTTACACAAATAGTTAGAGGCTAAAAATTTCAGGGATTGAAGAGGGCCTATATTTCTACCTACGGTTCGAAGCACAAGTTCTAATTCATCCGGAGCTAGGAGATATCGCGATTTTACTAAGACATCTATTTTGGGAATTTAATTGTTGTTGTTGGCCGACTTGTGGCATTTAATTTCGGTATTTGTATTTAATTTATTTTCAGGGCCGACCTGTGGCTTAGATTGGTATAAGTAGAGGTTGTGGGGGAAGTCTTTAGGCAATCATTCATCCATCTTGGAGAAGAGGAGGTGGATGTGGAGTGAGTTTTGAGGAGAGCTAGTGGCTGCGGCTTGGGAAACAAGGAGATTGCTTGGTGGGCTTGCGAGCACAAGTTTAGATCTTCCTTGGGGGTTCCTACCAGTGTGTGGATCTGGGCTAGCTAGGGTTTGGTTTGGATCTTGCGAGATCTTGTGGATTTTCTATTGTAATTGCATTGTATTTGGCCGTAACCCGGAAGGCCTTACAGCCGGGCATGTTGGATGAAAATATGATGATTCTATTATGAGTATTGGCATTGTGTGGATCTAAATCTTTGTTTTGTTATCATATTCTATTGTGTGGTTATTTGCTGGGGGCTAGGACATCTCCATTGGGGATTCTCCTACCTTGCACCGCATCATAACTTCAACAAGATATAATTTAAATCATAATATAACTTCACCATTCAATTCCACAAACATGAATAATAAATATGTATATACAAAAGATGACGCAAATATAACATATAAATGAATATGTTCTATATATGTATCAAATGTATCAAAAGTATGTCCATATACAAATATGGCACATGCCATTTCAAAATGTCTACAAAATCAATGTTTTAAGGTGTACAATGTGGCATATATGCCATCTCAAAATGTGCCAAGTGTCATCTCTAAATGACCGCAAAACTAAAACTGCATCCTATGCTGTAGGGGGATCATCAAAATGTAGCCTCTTTGAAGAAGTGTTGGGCTCTGATTGATCCTGCATAAAAAATGAGTTCAAACCAAAGTTAGATTGCTTACTTTATATGATTTGTACATATATATATATATATATAATTCATAATTTTCAAACACTAATTTAATTAAAATTATAACTGAATACAAATAAATTTGTACCTAGTCTCTCGATCGCCTACCATGATTAGGTGTCCTAACATAAGTCCTGGGTAGCGAAGGGACCATGCCAACAATACCAACTCTGACCTATAAATATATATTTGCAATAATGAGATTAGTAGACTGGTGCAACATAGAGTAATAAATCTACAAAATAGGATGATAGCATAATAAAATTACAAATTGATTGAACTAAAATTAAAACTTACATCTGGTGATCCCTCCTCTGGAATAGTGGGTTGGGTCAACAAAGAAACAAAAGATTCTCGTGGGACCTCCCTCACAGTCGGAGTAACCTATGAGAGTAAAAAGATTGTCAATTATATATCAATGTACTTCATCATAGCAACCCTAGATACAAAATACAAATAACAATATGTAAAAGTCTATGTACAAACGGGCTATCACTCCGAATCAAGACGCCTGTAACCCTACGCCGCCGAACCGGTGTCGGGACATCATCAATAGCCACACCCTATACAATAAAGTGCAAGTAAAATATTTATTACTACACACAAGTGGCATACATATGCATGCATAATTAATCTTAAACAATTAACTACCTTTCCTTTGTCGACACCTGATGAAGGAACCCCCTCACGCCCCTCACTGACATTGGCTGTAGCCTGCAAGAACACAATAAGATGACAATATATATTAGTAAATGTATGAATTTTATTGCTCTAATTGATAGAGATTTAAGCATGTACACCAAATGATATAAAAAAAAACTAATGGGTTCATAATTTATAATATACCGTATAGTCATCAAGGCCAAATGAAATGGCCAAAAGTGTGGACTCATCCACCTGTCTCACCTCCTCCCGTGTCATCGACTGAACATAAATGGAAAATATATATATATACATAAGTGCATGCAATCATTAAAACTAATCTAAATAAATAAATTATTTTTAAATTAAATAAGTCATGTGAAAAATTTATTTGTAATGTTTACTCTTACCATATCAATAGGAGTCAATGGCTCTACGTGCACCTCCTGAGCACTCTCATGAGATGTAGATGCTCCATGAGGTGTTGCAGCCTTTGCAGTAGCCTCTCCTGTATCTCCCTCATCAATATCATGAAACTGATATATATCAGAATCAGTAAGCGGTCTGAGGCACATATGCCTTCACATAATGCACGTATGGGGCTCGCATACATGTGAACTCCGATGAGATGTTGATGCGCCAACAACATCCACAGGAGGCAACACTGACCTAGTCTGTGTGATCAACTGATCACTCAGTAAATGAATTGCCCTAATAGTCTGTTCAACAGCCTCTCTAATGATATCAGGATGCTGCACTGAAGGAGGGGGTGCAACATCAGTGGGGGGGATAAAGGTAGTGGCCTTTCAGTGCTGGGAAGATGGCCTAGTCTGAGGAGCTCCTCTGCCTACGCCCATGTTGGGCCTCATACTCCAATAATCAACATGTTGACCAAGCACAAACTCAACATACAATTTTTTAAGGAAATAAAATGGGACCTCCAAGTTGCTATGTGGTGGTTTATCAAAAACCATCCACCAGCGATCCCAAAAGTTTGTGCGCATTGCTTCATTTGTGCACCATTTTATTGATAATTTGGGCTTTTTGGGGTCAACTGGTATTCCAGTTTTAGGATCGACAAAAAGGGCAGCTATATCTTCCTTAGTTATATTAAGGGCTGCAATCCCATCATGGTCAAGCCCGTCATCAAATTGGTCGTGCATATCATCACGCCAATGAAGAGCAACATTATGTTGCTGCGTGAGTGTGTCAATATTTCCAACAATTGTATTTAGTGTGGTAAGCATGGGAGCTAATGTAGGTATATTTTGATGTGTTTTGGAAACCTTGTATTGTGTTCAAATTTTCTTCTATCAAATCTTGTAAAGATTTAGGGTTTAGATATGGGGGATTATTTTCGGGATTGTTATTTGGAGGGTTATTTTCTTCATTGTTGTTAGCCATGCCTGATTAAATAAAAAACAAATCTAAGTTTCAAATATTATTACAAATATAAATACAAAACCCTATTTAAAAAAAAAACACTACATTTACAATGAAAATGAAATAAATTAATAAAAATATATAATTAACTACTTACAAATACGCTTGAAGTCAAATTTGACATTTTGAATATTAGGTATCTGAAAATATATCAGGTATTAGAAAACCGTGGCTAGAAAATGATAAAATCACGCTAGGAAATGAAGAATAGGGCTCGCGGGTGCGGGATATATGCCATAGTTATCGGGTACCCAAAAATATCGGGTACCTGATATTTTCGGGTACCCGATTAGGAATGTGCTTTGGTGGCAGGCTTGCCCAGGTGTACTGACACCCAGGCCTACTAAAAAGTCAACAAGCGCTTTCATGTGCTTTTGGACGAGTGAAAAGAGAATATTTTTCACATCACCACTTTTTGGCCCCTCATCTTCTTGCACATACCCAGCAACCTTGAAAGGGGAAGCTTTCCCATCTTATGCAGATAAAAATTATGTGAAGGGGTATCAGGTTACGAGGTGTGAGGATCCTACTATATCAACATTGATATACCCTAGATTTCTAGCTGCCCATGGTCGTTATCCGTATAACGACTAGATTCCACTGTACTTTGCACAATAAATTTTTGCTAAGGTTCGTTTAGGTCAAGATGTTAATTACACTGATTTGCCAACACATCTAGGACAAGGGGGTGGCAAGCTTGCTAATAGAGATGCTTATCGTCGAGCTGATTGATAGAGACTAGTACATAGGGCCATTGTTGGTCAGAGAGCACCTGTTATAGCTCCTTCATTGGGCCCTGTTGTAGATGATGTTATTCATAGGACCTAGCTTCGAGCTGCGATTGATAGTGTGGGGGACATTGCAACAGCTACCACATCCATATCTAGTGATTAGGTTGGTCAGTACTTGATGTCTCGATGACACTCCAGATTGTCAGGTGGAGCATCCGCTAGCAAGACCGTAGATGACATGTACACTGCAGTAGGCATCCCTTCACTTTCTAGCCTGGAGGGACTTGCAGGGGAGATGACACATGTGACACTGACTAGCTTGGCTGAGGATCTATTGGATGCATATGCATTTATAGCAGCAGAGCATGATATCCCCATATCAGAGGTTAGATCTCATGTGGGTATTGTCAGATACACTCAGTCACATCCTTCTCACCTAGACCATAGCCATAGTGGCAGTGCTCGTGAGGATCCACCTACTGACCACTCTATTGCTGCACAGGGAGAGGCACAATGTATAGACCCTTCAGTTAGTGTAGGGCATCAGTTCTCTGATGTTGGTCTTGACGATGTTGAGTTCAACATGACCACTACAGGTTATCTAGATTTGTTGACACATGATGATATGACTTCCATGCCATCTCATCTGGTTAGTCCATTGCATTCATCATTAGATAGGCGTGTGTAGTCTACTTAAGTTGCAGATGTAGATTTGAGCTTGGACCAGACACAACAAAATCTTGACACCTTGGTTGATAGGATTGAGGCCAGGGAATCCGAGTACTATCAGTTTCCACCACCTACACAAGTATAAATCAGATTATATACATGTATTTAATGTTACAATTAAACTTAAATTTATTTTCAAAGTTTCAATCAATTGATATATATATATATATATATATATATATATATATATATATATATATATATATATATATATATATATATATATATATATATATATATATATATATATATATATATATATATATATATATATATATATATATATATATATATATATATATATATATATGGTATATATTTTTTGTCTACCAGGATATGCCTCTTGTTACTCCTTCTTTGGGTATTGATCATGTACATCGTCGGGACTCACTTGATGATGACATCAATAGTGGACAGGTGAGTTTTTAATTTATTATATCTGTGTGTACACACTTTATAACATGTTTTCTTGTACAATATTTTAAATCAAACTTAAGAGATCTTTGTACAATGTTTATATGTTTTAATTTATATATCTCTTTCTTTGTAGGGATCTGCACATCCTTCACAGCATGATAGTCATTCTGGGTGTGACCGCTTAGTGAGGAGTTGACATGATGAGTCCTAGGCACTTTCATATTTGATCAGAGAAATATTTCATATTATGTATATATATATTCACATGTGTTTGATGAACTATATTTCATTTCTAGACTCTACATGACCGATTGATGTGTTTGATGTTATATTTCATTTCTAGATGGGCTTTTGATAGAATGTTTGACATGCATGATTGATTCATATGTTTCATATTTACAGTACTTGATCTACACACATGATTGATGTTTCATGCATACATTATATATATACTTTCACTCTAGATACATTGCATGTGTGACGAACTTGTAAATTTTCAATACTTTCAATAGATTACATACACATGTACATGTTTAATTTAAATTTGATGGACTTGATTTCAATAGATTACATACATGAATGATGTTTGAATTCAATAGATTACATACATGAATGATGTTTGATTATACACATGTTTATAATGAAATTTGTACATTCAATTGTACACATGTTTGATTTAAATATACATTCGATAATAGTTGTGCATGTACTTTTAATTTAATGTTGTTGTACTTCAAGTAGATTTTATATTTAAAAAATGCACGTCCTAATGTAACACATGCAAATTCAATACATACACACATTCATATTCCAAAGTTAGAGTACTTCATATTGAGGTAGATAATTAATATATATCATATCCACTTGTAAGACATAAATTTGAGATCTATATATTCTTAATTTTTAATTTAATTCAAGCTCCATTCACTATGGGCACCAGTAGGAAAGAATGGAGCTAAGAAAACCTCTGGTCTTTCCTGTGAAAAATTTAGTTCAAATCATATTTCATGCGTGATTTAGTCCACATCAAGTGGTTCATCTCTCTCTCTCTCTCTCTCTCATAACATTTAATATTCTCTCATGGTCATCAGTATCAAGTCTCCACTTACGAATGCCATGTCCCGTCACAAGAACAAGAGATAGGACGGTGGCAATTACAAGATGACTATACTGATAAACCTTATTGTTAGGTTGATAATCAATAAAATGAATCCCTTGTTTAAGTATTTTGGTTTGCTTCAAATATGTTCCTTGCACGACAACTGAACTTGGACAATGTGTTCCTCAATGTTAAATATATAGATGTGATAAATACTAACCATATAAACAAACTTAAATATAGTACTAGAACCTGTGGGAAACATAATTCCATCGCTTGTTTCATTCTGTGTTAGCTTCATCCTCTCCTTGCAGCAACGTAATAAATAGTAACTAACACCTTCCACATTTCTAGTCTCTGCTACTACTGCAAAAATATGTCTTGCATTTAAAGTGAACTTTTAATTTTAGGAACTTGTAAATATAAATTAAACAAACTTTATTTAAATGAATTGTGTTTATGAGTCCTTTTTAAAAACATGTACATAAACACACACGTACCAATTTTGATCAAACCTAAAATATGGTCATAATCTATAGAAATCAATGGAATGTCGTCAAAGCTTTCATCCTGAACGTCATTTGTGTTTGTAACATCTAGTGGAACCAAATTCAATTCACTAACATATCCACATTTTTGGTTGATACATTCATCATAGTTTTTAGAAATGCACTCATAACAAAAGCATGAATAATCTCTAGTGTACAATGACCACACATTACTATCCATACTCATAACTGAATGTAGGGATCTTGTTTTGTCTACTCTCTTGCATCCATGGATTGATCTTCTGTCAACACCTGAACAATAGAGAGGTCACATGTAAAAATTAAAGACATATATATAAGTCAACTCAAACAATGATCAATAAATTTAAAATTAGTACCTGTTATCTCCCAGAATACTCGAAAGGGTATGACTCGATCTGATCGTGATGATGTGTTATCACGATTTGGCACCATAAAATGCATCTTGCACCACTCAACTACATCATGAGAATTATTTATATGATATCCCTGATAGTCCAGTTGATACTTTCTTAAAGCATGTTTGATACAAGCTCCTGCACCATCATGCTCTCTCTTTCCATGTCCACTCTCAAAGAAACTCCAAATATGTGGTATCTTTTGGTATCGATGATATCTACATAGTGCGTAAAATGGCCTTACTGATTTAAATTGTGCTGCACATCCATCCGACCAAACAAAATGCTTTTCAATTTTGATGCCTTTGTTTTCCAAATATCCAAAAAATGTCTTAAAGCAATGCTCGACAAAATGTATGTCATGCTCTTTATCATCACTAATGTAAAAGTGACATTCTTTCTTTATGACTCATGCTTCATATGTACTTTCAACACCATCCAAATCTAATTGTGCATGTCGATAAGACACATGTACCATGATAGTCACCTGCTCTGTATAGTAGTATTCTGCTTGAAGTTGTTTTTGAGATACAAAGGAGTAGTTCTCTGCAAAATCAACAACCGATAAAATCGTTCCAACTGGAAAAGATTCTTTTTGTATTTGGAATTGTTTTGTCTTCCATTTAGCAAAAAAAACATGTCGTATGTATGTTTGAATCAATTTATGAAAATTCTCCATAAATGTTGCAACAGGTATCTCATCTTCTACATATTCCAACCTTGTTGATTCTTTCCCGAATTTTGTTTCAGACTTTATGTACTTGTATCTCTTACATTTTATCATCCTCAGCATGTTAGTATCTTCAAGTCTTAAAGGAAATTTAGCCAAATCCCCGCATGTTTGACAAGTTCCTCTTATGCAATCTATTTCAGGTATTTCATGATCAATTGATTTATTACATAAGATTGATGTTATGAATTGACTTGGATGTTTAGGAAAATCATTTTGAGAACCACCACTTTCTTCTATCATCTTTCTAAAATCTTTGTAGTAGAGATCAAATTCAATGTGATATCGACAACAAGAAGTTTCAAAAGATTTATTTATCTTTACAAAAAATGGCTTTAATCTTTCAAACATTGTTTGTCCAATCTTAATGTCAGGATTTGAGTTACAAAATGAGAGATACAATTCATGCTGTGTGGTGTCCAACCAATGTTTTGTGTGCTGAAAATATTCCTTAGGCCCAGTCCTCTTCTTGATAACGTCTCTTGTATTTGGTGAAGGACGAGTATGATTAGTCCAAAATGACATAACTAAGTTCCTAATTGTTTCATTAATTCTATCAGACCGAGGAGCTCTACACATTAGTGCCCAATTACCTTCCAATGTAGTATCATCCAAATTGATTCTTCTTTTCAAATAGTGTGTCATTGTCTTCCTACTATACCCGATCTGAGATGAAAGTGAAGAAATTTGTCTTCTTTGGGACATGTTTTTATTTAAAATAGATGTCAGTATCACTCTTCTTGAAATGGACCTATTTTTACATCTAGTTATTTTCCCAATGGAATGCAAACCTTCCTTAACACTATCAACAATATTTTTTTGTACGTTACTTGATTTTAACTTTTTCAAACTTGCATCTACACCCAATAATTTTAATGGCTCTTTTAACTCATCTTTAAGAAGTGTAATTGATAACAGTTGAGTTTTTTCAAGTGTACCAAGATTCTCAAATTGTTTCATTATTTTCCTAGACTTTTATTCAATGCCCTCTTCGTAATATTTATGGGTTGTTTAGCATAATCTCTCAATTTTTCCACATCCATTTCAATTAAATGATCTATGCTTTTATGATTAATTTTTCTCTTCAGCTATTGGAGTAGATTATCATTCACATATGTTTATTGCACTTCCACTGCAAATAAAATAAAATAAAAAATCTTAATATCTCATCTTAAGGGGACCTTCATGAAATAAGTATTTGCAAGCTCTTGAACATGTTATACCTATAATAATTTATACATTAATGAGAGAAACACATACTTGTTTGACCTTGGGTTGATTCAACTTGGGATGCCCCTTGTCTAACATTTTCATCATCAAAGGCTGCATGTACACAACAAAAACAATAACTTCTTCTTAGGGGAAAGACCCAAAATATATATTCACCAAAAAGAGACTAAATCGAGAGAGTATGTGAGAGAAAGAGAGAGATGTGTACTTATTTGATATTTTGAGACTTGTGCTTGTTGAGCTTGTGATGAGCCTTCTCCAACTTCTGAAGGGTGGGCTTGTTGAGCTTGTGATGACCCTTCTCCAACTTTTGAAGGTTGGGCAGCTTGTTGAGCTTGTGATTCTTGAGCATTTCCTACACATATATGAAGTATAAATTAGTCCTAGAATTTCTCATCTAATTAGTCCTAATTGAGTCTAATAGGTCATGTTAGGTCCTAATTGGTCCATGTTATGTTTTAATTGGTCCATATTGGTCCTAATTGAGTCTAATTAGATCTAATAGGTCATAATTGAATCTAATAGGTCGTAATTGGTCCTAATTGAGTCTAGTTGGTGCATATTACGTCCTAATTGGTCATAATTGAGTCTAAGAAGTCCTAATTGAGTCTAATAGGTCATGTTAGGTCCTAATTGGTCCATGTTATGTCCTAATTGGTCCATATTGGTCCTAATTGAGTCTAATTAGATCTAATAGGTCATAATTGAATCTAATAGGTCATAATTAGGTCGTAATTGAGTCTAATTAGTCCTAATTGAGTCTAATAGGTCATGTTAGGTCCTAATTGGTCCATGTTATGTCCTAATTGGTCCATATTGGTCCTAATTGAGTCTAATTAGATCTAATAGGTCATAATTGAATCTAATAGGTCATAATTAGGTCGTAATTGAGTCTAATTAGTCCTAATTGAGTCTAATAGGTCATGTTAGGTCCTAATTGGTCCATATTAGATCTGAATTGGTCCCAATTGAGTCTAATTGACCCTAATTGAGTCTAATAGGTCATATTAGGTCCTAATTGAGTCTAATTAGATCTAATAGGTCATGTAATTGAATCTAATAGGTCCTAATTGTTCCTAATTGGTCATAATTGAGTCTACTAGGTCCTAATTGTTCCTAATTGGTCCTAATTGAGTCTATTTGGTCCTAATTGGTCCATATTAGGTCCTAATTGGTTCTAATTGAGTTTAATTAGATCTAATAGGTCCTAATTGGTCCTAATTGCCTCTAGTTGGTTCTAATTGAGTCTAGTTAGTCCATATTAGGTCCTAATTGGTCCTAATTGAGTCTAATTAGATCTAATAGGTCCTAATAGGTCATAATTGAATCTAATTGGCCCTAATTGAGTCTAATAGGTCATGTTATGTCCTAATTGGGTCTAGTTGGTCCTAATTGAGTCTAGTTAGCCATGTTATGTCCTAATTGAGTCTAGTTGGTCATAATTGAGTCTAGTTAGTCCATATTAGGTCCTAATTGGTCCTAAATGAGTCTAATTAGATCTAATAGGTCATAATTGAATCTAATTGGCCCTAATTGAGTCTAATAGGTCATATTAGGTCCTAATTGGTCCTAATTGAGTCTAATTAGATCTAATAGGTCATAATTAAATCTAATAGGTCGTAATTAGGTCCTAATTGGTCCTAATTGAGTCTAGTTGGTCCATATTAGGTCCTCATTGGTCCTAATTGAGTCTAATAGGTAATGTTAGGTCCTAATTGGTCCTAATTGAGTCTAATTGGCCCTAATTGAGTCTAATAGGTCATATTAGGTCCTAATTGGTCCATATTAGGTCCTAATTGGTCCTAATTGAGTCTAATTAGATCTAATAGGTCATAATTAAATCTAATTGACCCTAATTGAGTCTAATAGGTCATCTTATGTCCTAATTGGTCCATATTAGGTCCTAATTGGTTTTAATTGAGTCTAATTAGATCTAATAGTTCATAATTGAATCTAATTAGACCTAATTGAGTCTAATAGGTCATGTTATGTCCTAATTGGTCCATATCAGGTCCTAATTGGTTCTAATTGAGTCTAATTAGATCTAATAGGTCATAATTGAATCTAATTGGCCCTAATTGAGTCTAATAGGTCATATTAGGTCCTAATTGGTCCTAATTGAGTCTAATTAGATCTAATAGGTCGTAATTGGTCCTAATTGAGTCTAGTTGGTCCTAATTGAGTCTAGTTGGTCGTAATTGAGTCTAATTAGTCCTAATTGAGTCTAATAGGTCATGTAAGGTCCTAATTGGTCCATATTATGTCCTAATTGGTCCCAATTGAGTCTAATTAGCCCTAATTGAGTCTAATAGGTCATATTAGGTCCTAATTGGTCCTAAAATTGAGTCTAATTAGATATAATAGGTCATAATTGAATCTAATTGGTCCTAATTGAGTCTAGTTGGTCCATATTAGGTCCTAATTGGTCCTAATTGAGTCTAATAGGTCATGTTAGGTCCTAATTGGTCCATATTAGGTCCTAGTTGGTCCTAATTGAGTCTAATTAGATCTAATAGGTCATAATTTAATCTAATTGGCCCTAATTGAGTCTAATAGGTCATGTTATGTCCTAATTGGTCCATATTAGGTCCCAATTGGTTCTAATTGAGTCTAATTAGATCTAATAGGTCATAATTGAATCTAATTGGCCCTAATTGAGTCTAATAGGTCATGTTATGTCCTAATTGGTTCTAATTGAGTCTAATTAGATTTAATAGGTCATAATTGAATCTAATTGGCCCTAATTGAGTCTAATAGGTCATATTAGGTCCTAATTGGTCCATATTAGGTACTAATTGGTCCTAATTGAGTCTAATTAGATCTAATAGGTCATAATTGAATCTAATAGGTCCTAATTAGGTCCTAATTGGTCCTAATTGGTCCTAATTGAGTCTAGTTGGTGCATATTAGGTCCTAATTGGTCCTAATAGGTTAGGTAATTAGTCCTAATTAGGTTCTAATAGGTCCTAATAGGTTTGTAATTAGTCCTAATTAGTCTTAATAGGTCCTATTAGGTCCTAATTAGTCCTAATAGGTCCTAATAGGTCCTAATTAGTCCAAATAGGTCCTATTAGGTACTATTTGGTTCTAATTAGTTCTAATTGATCTTAATTGGGTATAATTGGTCCTAATTGAGTCTAATTAGGTGCTAATTTATTATAATTGAGTCTAATTGGGTTTTAATAGGTCATAATTGGTTCTAATTGAGTCTAATTAGGTGCTAATTGGTTCTCATTGATTCTAATTATGTCCTAATAGGTCCTATTAGTCCTAGAATAGGTCTTAATTAGTCCTAGAATAAGTCCTATTAGTTCAAATAGGTCTACAGTTAGGTCTAGTTAAGTCTAATAGACCTACACTATCACATTTACATGAACATTAAGACAAGTTGTGACCATCAACTTAAAATATCTATCTAGAGACATCTTAGACATAGCTTGTTTTCGACGATGATATCTTTTTCGTGATTCTTCACATAGTCTTTGTTCAGTCTCTTCTGAATAATGTTGTGTACTTTTGTTTAGCCTTCTCTTTTTGTTTCCCATCACAACTTAGAAAATTATTCCGTGCCAAAATGTCTTCCTTCTCCTAAATGCGAATTATTTTATAGCTTTCAGATTTATGAAATGAAAAAATATACATTTATTTATACCTAATTCTTATTAACCGAAAATGCCACCAAAAAGGCCGACATAGGTTTCTATTGAAAGTCAAACTTGACTTTCTATCGAAAGTAAATGACTTTCGATCGAAACTAGCTTAGTAATAACTAAATTTTGCATTTTTTGGCAAAGTAATTTTGATAGAAAGTACTTTCGATCGAAAGTCAATACTTTCGATCGAAAGTACTTTCTATCGAAAGTGCCTGGTTTGGGCCATGGTTTCAAGTTTTCAAGAAATTTTGAGAATTTCATGGCTTCAGGCCTCAAGCGCGCTGATCAAATGGATGAATAAGAAGACGTCCTTTTTCATACAACAAGTACTCAGAACTAGCTTTCTAACGATTATATATTTGACTATTTTTAAATTTATTATGTGTATGGTTTTTGACGTTAAATGAATGTAGGTTTTTTATCAAATATAAACCTTTGAGTTTGACGTTCAATAAAAAATAGTAAAACAAGGAATTTTTTTTTGAAAAATAACAGTGCCCTCCGTATTCAAGTCTACTTTCTATTAAAAAATAATAATTGAAATTCGATAAATACACAATAAGTTATAAGCTATGTAGTCAAGGTAGGTCAAAATTTTGGTTTAGTCAACTTCAAATGTTAATAAAATATGCAATAATAGTGATAATGTTGTCAAAACAATTGCATGCCCTCCGTATGGATGTTACAAAACTAAATTTGAAAGAATCGCATTCATATCTATTTTACAAAAAAAAGTTATGCTATATGAAAATAGTGTTACTATTTGAAAATGATGTTTTCAGCACCATACAAGTTTTCATGGGAGAAAGAAAAAAGTATTAAAAAAAAATATAAAAAATATTTAGAATCTAGACAGAAAATCCTAAAAGACTCTAATTTACTTCATCCTCCGATTCGAGTTGTTCAACGACAATATGCATCCGAATCTGGAAGTTTTTCTCAAAATGTAGAGTTCAGTGTCCGTTCAGGCTAAAAAGTGTAACCCACTATTGTGGGTTCACCCGTACATCAATATGTTAAGTGGGACTAGCAAACTTCACTATCTTGCACTGTTCTACTAACTTAATAACCATCCTTGGTTACTCTTTTCTTTAAAGTTTTTATATATGGGATCTGTTTTATATATATAGAGAATCTTGATATTTTAATAAGCCATCTACTTTATAGACCATGATTAAGATGATCAAACTAATTACTATGTTACAGTTTTTCACTTTTTTATTGACAATTGTTCACATTATATTGAGGACCAGTGTATTTCTACATCTTAATAATTTATTTCAACGTAAAGTGCTAACTTTCTATCAATCTATAACAATACTAACAACTTAATGCCACAAACTTACATGCTTTTCATTAATATGATAAGTTCTTTATATCATGACATATTCCTAGATCTACTGTGCTTAAGCATGCCATTATGGAAATTAGAGGCTCCATGGTTCACACATAACTTTATGACGAATATCACCTATGTTGCTTTTCATATGATTGATAGCACAACTTTATGACAAATATCACCTGCATTGCTTTTCATATGATTGATAGCATTGTGAGACTACATGGATTCTTTTCCTAGTATGAATCAAGCATTCTTTCACTATCCTAAATACCTCTTTTCATCCACAAAAATGATATACTCATCTATCTTTCATGCATTTTTACATGTTCACACATCATCTTTTAATGTAAAAGTGAATCCTATATGATTCACATGCAAAGATGATGTTTGATACGAATGTAGTTGGTAGTACATTATCTATTATGAATGCATTCTAATCTTCATTGATTTCTAACCATAATAATTCCTTTTGCATTAGCTAACAGAAATTTTTTAGATATAGAGAGAAAAACAAGAAAAATTGATAAACGATAGAATGTACATGTAGGTATGTGTGCATATACATACGTATATATGGCATATATATGTACATGTATACATATGCTTGCGGGTATGTGCCTCCATTTTCAAAAGGAAACTATTTTAATGCTTTTATGCACATAAACAATCGACTTGTAAACAAAACTGATTTCTCAACCATTGTGGTTGATAGGTAAATTTGATATTACAGATAAAAGTGATTTTTACAAATAGTTCCAACCCCCAAAACAATACAAGTTTTGTACTATTATCCTAGAAGATGAGGAAGCAAAGATTTGGGAAATCCTTTCTTGTTTCCAGCTATACATACATACATACATACATACATACATACATACATACATACATACATATATATATATATATATATATATATATATATATATATATATATATATATATATATAAATAATAGGATTGTTTACATATACTATGCAAATATATCATCCTTGAATGTAGATTTAAAGAAACAAATATATAATAATGTTATAAAATCTATAATTTCATGATAAAAATGAACGAACACTATACTTACAGATTTTCATGATGAAAATATATGAACAAGTACTAATACTTACAGATATTCATGATAAATAAATACTATTAAATACAGATTTTCATATATATATATAAGATATAAATACATATATGCACTGCTCTCTCTCCCTCTTTATAACATCATTTTAAAACGGGTTATATTTATTAAATAGTATATTTATTTTATTATATAAAATTATTTTAAAATATTTTAAAATTAATAGATAATTATTAATTCTCTAATCTACAATAACAATAATTAATACATAATTATTCTTGTACAAAGATGGTCTATATAATAAATAATTGAAATATGGTCTATATAATAAATTATTTTCAATTATTTAACAGTCTACTTCTCTCTGTCTTCATTACGGCGAATATCTATGAAATGTGAACAGAAATATTAATACAAAGAAAAACGGGCACAATTTTACACCTGTTGCCTGGTTTGTCTAATTACCAGTCAACAAATTTAAAGTAAGTTTGTTTTTCTTGTTTTTCCCAAATTTTATAAATCAACTCATTCTTGACTGGCATTCACAGGGAGCTGGATTCAACTCATTTTTTATTATATATATATATATATATTCAATTAGAGACGATCAAAGGCCAGAACACGGTGCGTAGTGAAGACGTTTTGGGCAGTCTTGCAGAAAACTTGTGAAGATTGCATGGATGATACGCATATAAATTCAAAGTTCTATCAAACTTTGATTTTTTTGGGCTACGAATCCAGTTAAACATAAGTTGTAATATATTATCCAAAATAAATGGTCAAAGTGAGAGTAAATCAAGTGTTGAGGATGTACTATCTTGTGAGACTTTCGTTTACTTTGAAAAGTTGTAATTCATTTGGGCACGAAAGTGTTGAATCAATCTTCAAAGTTCGAATTTGAGAGCGATTTTAATGTACTGTGAAATGTGCGCCAACTGCATAGCATTTCTTCGGTTTTATTTGCTCCAGAAAATGGAATTATAGTAGATAATCAACGCAAGAAGACTGTTGAATTTTAGTTCCTTCCAATATATCGTCACTTTTTATTAATTATTGTTTTTACTGTGTTTTAAAATATCATTTTTGTCAGTGTACTTAGGTATTCGAAATCAGTATATAATATAATAATAATATTATATTGTACTAAATATTAAAAATATACTAAATAATTATAATTATATTAAATAATAATAATAAAATTTAAATATATAAATATATTTTAAATAATTATAAAATGATAAAATATAATTTGAATCTAATAAGTATAATTATAATTGTAATTATAAATAAATTTAATTTGTAGGTGATGTTTATTTATTTATTTGGTGTTTTAAAAATTATAAATAAATAATAATATTTTTAAACATAATAAAATATTTTTTTTTATAAATAAGTACTACCATAATGGGTTTGGTTTTCTTTATTGCTTAAAAATTCTACTTATAAAGAAAAACCTAGTGAGAGCATAATACAACAATTCTCCCTCTTCTTACAAGTTTGCCATACTCTCAAGTAGGCACCGAGAACATATCTGTGCCAATCCTTAGGCCAAAGATGATAACCCCTCAAGCCCACATTAAGAAAGGGACATGACTGGGAATTCACCAATTGTTTTGCCACAACAGAGATGGTCCATTCATTTCCCCCACAAAAGATGATGTCAGAGCTGAATGATCAAACCCGCCATACCAGAGTAGTCCAAATTTAATATTTCCTACAACCCAGACCAATTTGAGGGATCTGAATTGGAAATGACATCCTGTCTTTGAAAGACTCCCATATTAGCATGGAGGGAGCGATGATCCAAGTAAAATTCCACAAATAATTGCTAAATGGAATTGGCCAACTTCGAAAAAATTTAGCCAATGAATTTTGCATCAGGCATGCCCACATGATTGATCTAAACAACCAATCTTAACACACTAAGGAGTATTCGTAGTTAAATAAATGATCGATGGTTTTAGATCATTATTTCCATAGAACACAATAAGAAGGCCCAATTATTCCTAGCTTTTGTAACCTGTCCTTTGTTAAACATATCTTATGCAAAGCCACCCAAAGAAATGCCCCAGCCTTCGGGAGAACAACCCAATCCCAACACAACTTTGTAAGCCATCCACTAGAGTTGTTCATCTCTGTTGGCATATGTGGAGTGACGTGGACCTCCAAATATTTCTAGTTTAATCTCCCCTGCCTTTTATTACCTACTCCAACCACTGCATTTATTATTTTTGCCTTTTATTATCTTTTCAAGTCACATTGTCGATGCATCTAGACTGTTCCTTCTTGGTGATTTCTGGAAACTTCTCTAGAGCAATAATGTTAAGTTTTGCAAAGGAAATACTCTATTTTTATGTGCATTGTAGTGAAGAAGAACTCTCTATTTTTGGAAGAATGAGAGCACTGATAGCTCTAATGGCAAAGTTCTAATGTACAACCAGATTTCTATTTCAGAATTAATATAGTTAATCATTATTATTTTCTGTTCTGTGTTTATTATTTTCATTGCACTTTGTAGATTATTGTCTCTGCCTCCAATAAATTGGTATCAGAGCAGGTTGTTCCAGGAAGACTGTAAGAGAGCAAATTTTGTTTCTCTGTTGTAACAGACTTGTGGATACATTTATTGGCATTTTTGTTTCAAACTGGTGTTTGTAGCATTGGAAGGAAAGGAGATCTAAGTAGATTGTTGCCACTGCAAAAAGGGAGAATCCAGACTTTTGGAGCATTAAAATGAAAACCTTTTTCGTTCCCAGGATGTTTGGGATTTGGTTGAAAATGGGTTTCCTGAACCAACAAACCAACAAGCATATCAAGCTCTTCAAAAGTTGAGAAAGATTTGTTGAAAGAAAATAAGAAAAAAGATGCTAAAGCACTATTCTTTATCCAATAGGCAATGGAGGACTCAATATTTCCAAAAGTTGCAGCTGCCACAAGATCAAAGCAAGCATGGGAAAATTTACAAATAACATATCAAGGCATAGGCAAGGTAAAAACAACAAAATTATAAAATCTTAGAAGAGACTTTGAAAATTTGCAAATGAAAGACTCAGACTCAATAGATTCATTTTTCACTCATGTAATGGGAATAGTAAATCAGATTAGATCTTATGGAGAAAATCTTGGGGACCAACAAGTTGTGGAGAAAATACTTAGAAGTTTACCTCAAAAGTTTGATTCAGTTGTAGCAGCCATTGAGGAAGCTAAAGATCTCTCTCAGCTATCTGTAGAAGAATTAATGGGATCACTTTTGGGACATGAGAAAAGGCTAAATCAATCAGGGGCATCATCATTGGAGAATGCATTTAAAACTCAACTTTCATTTGGCAACACAAGAGGAAGATCAAATTACAACAGAGGAAGAGGACGTTTTGCACCAAGAGGAGGAAGAGGAAATGGATAATTTGAGAGTAGAAGACCAGCACCAAGCTCACAAACTCATTCTACATCATCAAGAGGAAGGGGGAGAAATCATCCTCACAGTCATCATCAAGGAGAAATGTATGATAAATCTAACATCCAATGTCATTATTGTAACAAATTTGGGCACGTTGCATCTGAATGTAGAAAAAGACAATATGACATGAATAAGCAAAAGACACATTTTACAAATGAGTACCAACCCAACACTAGTGAGCAAAACACTATTTTGATAACATGCAATGTGGCACAAGAGAGTTCCAAAGAAGTATGGTTCCTAGATAGTGGTTGTAGTTACCACATGAGTGGGAGTAAGGAGATATTTTCAACCATGGATGAATCTGTAAAATCAGAGGTTAAATTAGGAAATGATCATCAAATTCCAGTCATGGGAAAGGGGTCAATTAGTATAAGAACTAAGCAAGGAGAAGAAAAACATATTCCTAATGTATATTATGTTCCTGGATTGCAACACAATCTAATAAGCATTGGGCAGCTAGTACAAAAAGGATATAGAATACATTTTGAAAATGGTGAATGTGTGATCCTAGATAAGAAACCAAGCAATACGCTAATTGCAAAAGTTGAAATGACCCAAAATAGGATGTTCCCACTCAGGATTCAAAGTGAATTATTCTTAGAGCCACAAGGTTTGCAAAAGCTTGCTGAATCAGCTTTTAAAGCTTCATATAAAAATGAATCTTGGCTATGGTACTTAAGGTTTGGTCATTTGAATTTCAAAGGATTACAACTGTTATATAAGAAATGAATGGTACATGGATTTCCACCAATAGAGCCACTTAAGACAACATGTGAGAGTTGTATTTTGGCAAAGCAACATAGAGAAAATTTTTTAGTTGGGGAGTCTCATAGAGCAAAACAACCACTTGAGATAGTTCATTCAGATCTTTGTGGACCAATGCAAACCCCATCCGAGTGGAAAGCTTTATTTCTTGACATTTATTGATGATTTCAACAGAAACGTTTGGGTATATTTTCTAAAATATAAATTAGATGTATTTGTTGTCTTTAAAGAGTTTAAGATAAAAGTTGAGAAAGAAAGTGGATACTACATCAAGACATTGAGAACCGATCGAGGTGGAGAATACATATCAAATGATTTTCAGAATTTTTGCAAAGAAAATGGTATAAAGCAACAATTTACAACAAGATACACTCCACAACAAAATGGAGTAGCAAAGAAAAAATAGAACAATTATGGAAATGACATGAAGTATGTTAAAAGAAAAACATTTACCAAATGAGTATTGGGCTGAAGCGGTTGCATGTTCAACATATATACTAAATAGATGCCCAACAAAAGCTGTGACAAATAAAACACCAGAAGAAGATTGGAGCAAAAAGAACAATATATCACATTTGAGAGTCTTTGGTTGTGTGGCATACTCATTGGTACCTAAAGAATTGAGACAAAAACTAGATGATAGAGGAGAAAAGTGCATATTTGTGGGATATAGTGAACAATCCAAAGCATATAGGTTATACAATCCTATCACAAAGAAGCTGATAATAAGTCATGATGTTGAGTTTATTGAAGAGGAAGCATGGGATGGCAGCATAGATAAAACAACTACAGTTGCAACTAGTGCTCCATAAGAGAATGAAGAGAATGAAACTCAAATTGTGAATCCTAGTACTCAATCAAATATTCCTAAAACACCTACTAGGGGTCCTACCATTCAAAATACTACTACTCCAGCAAGTAATAACAGTGGCGAGTCTTCTAATCGAACACTTGCATCACTAAGATCAAGGTCTATAAATACTTCAAAAAAGACACGAAGTCTTAGGGACATATATGATGAACTTCAAGAGGCTGAAAATGATGATTTATGCACTAATTTTGCTTTCTTAACACAAGCTGATCCAATTTATTTTGAAGAAACTATTAAAGATGACAAATGGGTTGTAGCCATGAATGAAGAAATTCAATCAATTGAAAAGAATGAAACTTGGGATCTAGTAGAGCTTCCTAAAGGCAAGGATGTGATTGGAGTTAAGTGGGTTTAGAAGACAAAATATGACGCAAATGGAAAAGTGGAAAAGCACAAGGCAAGGCTAGTAGCTAAAGGCTTCACACAACAACTGGGCATAGACTACAATGAAACATTCACTCCCGTGGCAAGAATGGATACCATTAGAATGGTCTTATCAATAGCAGCTCAAAATAATTGTAAGGTTTATCAAATGGACATCAAATCAACATTTTTGAATGGCATTTTAGAGGAAGAAGTATATATAAAACAACCACCCAGATATGAAGTTTTGGGAGAAGAACATAAGGTATACAAGCTCAAAAAGACATTATATGGTTTAAAGCAAGCTCCTAGAGCTTGGTACAACAAGATAGACTCTTATTTTGGGAACAATGGTTTTAGCAAGTGTGGTAATGAACCAACCTTGTATGTCAAAATGAATGATGAAGGAGAAATCTTGATAGTTTGTTTGTATGTAGATGATTTGATATTCACAGGCAATATGCCAATTAACACATTCAAGGCAGCCATGAAAAGTGAATTTGATATGACTGATTTAGGCCTCAGAGATATTTTCTTGGGATAGAAGTAAGGCAAAATAAGGAAGGTATCTTAATATGTCAAAGTAAGTATGCTAATGATTTTTTGAAGAGATTTAAGATGACAAATGTGAATCCATCCCCTACACCAGTTGCATTGGGTTTAAAACTTAGCAAGAACGATGAAAGTCCTAATGTTGATGCAACATTATTCAAAAGATTAGTTGGCAGTCTCATTTATCTAACTACTACAAGACCAGATATAATGCATGGAGTTAGTCTTATTTCTAGATTTATGGACAAACCAAAAGAAACTCATTGGAAAGCTGGAAAAAGAATTTTGCGGTATATAGCTGGAACAAAGAACTTTGGGATTTTGTATACACCTTCAGATGAGTATAAGCTAATTGGATATACAGATAGTGATTGGGGAGGTAGCTTGGATGATAAAAGAAGCACTTAGGGATATATTTTTTATCTAGGATCAACAACTATCTCTTGGGCACAAAGAAACAACCAATTGTAACGCTTTCATCAGCTGAAGCATAATATGTTGTAGTGACATCAGCAGCTTGCCAAGCAATGTGGATGAGACAAGTACTTTCAGATTTGCAACATCCACAAGAAGAACCTACAAAAGTTTATTGTGATAATAATTCTGCAATTGCTTTATCTAAAAATCATGTCTTTCATAAATGTAGTAAGCATATTGATATAAGATATCACTATATTTGAGAATTGGTGAACAATGGTGACATTCATCTTGAGTTTTGCAGGTCCAAAGAACAACTCACTGATATATTCACAAAGCCACTTGCAAAGAATGTTTTTGAGCATCTCTGAGAAGGTATTGGTATAGCAGACATACATGGCAGTGAAGATTAAGGGGGAGTGTTGGCGTATGTGGAGTGACGTGGACCTCCAGATGTTTCTAGTTTAATCTCCCCTGCCTTTTATTACCTACTCCAACCATTGCATTTATTATTTTTGCCTTTTATTATCTTTTCAAGTCACATTGTCGATGCATCTAGACTATTCCTTCTTGGTGATTTCTGTAAACTTCTCTAGAGAAATAATGTTAAGTTTTGCAAAGGAAATACTCTATTTTTATGTGCATTGTAGTGAAGAAGAACTCTCTATTTTGGGAAGAATGAGAGCACTGGCAGCTCTAATGGAAAAGTTCTAATGTACAACCAGATTTCTATTTCAGAATTAATATAGTTAATCACTATTATTTTCTGTTATTTGTTTATTATTTTCATTGTACTTTTTAGATTATTGTCTCTGCCTCCAATAATCTCCTCTTGAATCTGATATCCTAATTTGATTGTGTATTCACTCGCCTTGGCACCACACTAAATAATCTCATCTTCAACATCGTGCATGAAAATTCTCCTTGAACAAGTTCCACCTTAAGTACTTGTAAGTGTGAGGGGAGCATAAGTGTGGTACAATCAATCCATGAACATTCATTAGAATTGATCCTTCTAATCACATAGTTTGAAACTTTTGATCAAAATTCTGCCAACATCCTTATGTTCTCTCCTACCTCCAACAATTTGACCAAGCACTTATACCCATTCCATGAGTCAGTCCAAGAATCCACATTATTACCAATAGTAATCCTCTAGGTTAGATGAGATGTAATCAAATGTCTACAGTCCCTTAAAGAATTCCACTCTGTCAGTCCACTCCTAGAGTTGGCAATTGTCAAAATGCAACTTGGGGCTTTTGTGTTGAGATACTTGCATTGGAAAATTCTCTATGAAAGTTTCTTAGGGAATCTGTTTATCTTCCAGGTCAACTTTTCCCCCAAAGCCAAGTTTTGCATCCAAGCCCTCCTCAAATCGGCATCTCCCTCTACCTTAGGCCTACATGTCATTTCCTAGATAATCAACAAAATATTTTGCACTTCATTAGATCCCTCCACAATTTTTTTTGAAGATACTTTCCAAATTTATTTCAATCTTGTGGGTGATGGGAAAGAAAGCCATGACATATATGGGCAAATCTAAATGCACTGATTTGATCATAACCAATCTGTCAGCCATAGACAACCATTGATTCTTCTATGAAGTCACTTAAATTCTACATTTCTCCACAACATCCTCTCAATGTTTCAATCTGCATGCCCCCTCAAATAGAGGCACCCAAAGATATTTTGTAGTAAATTCTGCAATTGCAAAGCCCAACTTGTCTATAATTTTCTTAGACTCTTTTATGTGTTGAATAAAAAATAGTCGATTTGTTTTGGTTCATCACTTGGCTAGATATAACTTTGCATGCATGTCCAAAGTACCTTTGATGCATTCGACTTCCCTCAGAGTTGATTCATCGAATAGAGTGGTGTCATCCACAAATTGAGAGTGTGTAATGTGATCACAACTAGTAGCCACTCTAGTGCCTTTCCAATCCCAACATATTTTATGATGTTTGATAGATCTACCACCTTTGCCATTATGATGAATTTTTTTGGAGAGGGGCCCTCCTAGTCAACTTTCATTTGTATCCTTGAAGAATACAAATAATGCACCATTGATAGAGATGGAGAATCTTATAGTTGTCACACAAAAATTGATAAATTCAATCCAATGTTTATTAAACCCAAACACTTCCATAACACAAAACAAAAATTCCCAAACTACTTTATCATAGGCCTTGCTCACATCCTGATTTGATCACCCCTTTCATTTTTTTTGATTTCATTGTATGAATGACTTCATTAGTTAAATTAATGCTAACTAAAATATCTTGACTCTAAATGAAAGCCAATTTGTTCCTCTGAAATAGTTTTTCCCAAAACCTTCTCGAGTCTCTTGGCAAGACTTTAGAAGTCACCTTGTATATTATGTTATAAAGAGATAGGTATGTAATCATTGAATAAAAGAAAAAGATTTATTCTTTGGGATTAGACCTATAGTGGACTTATCTATGTCTTTAACATACCTCTTTTTAACACAGAAATATTCAACCATTCTCCATATGTCGTAGCTAAAAAAGTGCCAATATTTCTGAAAGAATTTCGCTGGAAAGCTATTTGGGCTTGTTGATTTATCTGGGTGCAGCTAGAATAATGTATCCTTGACTTCCTCAAGAGAAGTGGGATCACATGATATTTGATTATTAAACTCTATGATTAATATTGGGATAAGGCCCATCACCAAATCAGGCTCCCCCATCACACTGTTATTCCCTAAGATTCCTTTGAAAGAATTACTACATATTGCCCTACCTCATTGATCCCTAAAGCCCTGGTCCCATCTTATTTGGTGATCTCTTCAACCTTATTCGCAACTCTGGGAGAATGGACAAAGGAGTGAGAAAACTTTGTGTTGGAATCTCCTGCACTTATTAACCAGGCTTCCTAGGACTTATCATTCCAATAAACATCTTCCCTTACAAGGACCTCCTTTAATTATTTTAGTTAGTGCTTTCTCCTTATCATAATACTCTTTAAACAATCCAAATATGAACTTTCTCATTCAATGCCACAAGATCTTGATCTATTTTGAGATTCTCAAAGAAAATATTCTTGAACACTCTATCATTATGATCTTTGAGGTGCATTTTGATGTATAATTGTTCAAGCTACACATACCATCTAGTTTACAATTTTTCCAACATGATTTAATAGGGCCTATGAGGCTATTGTCATGCTACCACATATTTTCAAATTTAAAACATGCCTTGAGAAAATTGATTCTACCCCCCAACTCAAGCTCCACCAAAAAATTGGTCTAAGATAGAGAGGAAGAATTCTTGAGCTCAAGAAGTAGGAATTGTTAAGAAATAAGGAATTGATCTAGTCTTTTTGCAATGTTGAGAAAGTCTCTCCCTTGGTTAGTCTAGGTGAAGAGACCATTTGCAGTAGGGTAGTCCATTATTCTAGAGTTTGATACAAAGTTGTTGAAGTCGATCACATTTTGGTTAACTTTAGAGATGCTACCTTTTTCTTTGATAAATCCAAGATCACATTGAAGTCTCCATCAATGATGAACTTGAAGTCTCTTTACTAGTAGAAATTTAGTAAATAAATGACCAAGTGTTAAAATATTTTAGTCACGACAAGTAAAAATGACAAATTTATAGTCATTTTTTGCAAGACAAACTATAAATGACTAAATAAATGACCAATTTGGTCATTGGGTAAAAAATACAACTAAATAATTAGTCACACAAATAAAATTGACTAAATAAATGACTATTACTCCTATATACTAACATTTGATAATATCATATACTTATAATTCACTGAGAAATCACATTTCACTAGTAAAGCTTGTTAGCTGATAGGTTTATTGTGTTGGAAATTCATCTATACCCATCTTACGCCAAAAATATAGATTTAGGTGATTTCAAAATCAATTGATAAACAACTTTTAGCTATAGAATCACAAGGAATAGTTTCCATCAAATAAATTTTCAATCATGATTTATTGTTTTGAAGTGGTTTATGTTATTGTAACTCATAGTAATGTTGAAGATTGATTATCTGATAGAGATGATGATGAAGAATGATCGAGATCAGAGGAATCAATGATACTAGAAAGGTTAGATCATTTATTGTCTTGTCATTGATGTCAAGCAATTTATTCCTAGTTTATATTATGTTGCCATATCATTCGATAATGATATAAGGAGAAGAATAAATGAGATATTGAGAAGTTGAAGAACTTAATTGGACAACTAATACATATTTGGAAATGATTAGATTATGTTGATATAATTTTTTTGTACCTAACATATGATTATGTTAAGTCGTTGAAGCATGGTGATGAAGATTTGATAATTTAGTAAGTTAAGTTGTTTTGGCTACCGAGAAAGAAAAGTCACTCAGTAAGGTAAAGGTAAAAACAAAGGTCACTCGGTTAAGATAAAGGAACTAAAGACACCAAACATCAAGGAAAGGTTCAAGCACCGAGCGATGTAATCAAAATTCAATTGAGGACACAAAATGAGGAACGTATATTCAATAATGATTGAATCAACATTTAATGATTAGCTATGATGAGATGGATGATCATGATGATGAGGAAAGTTAGTTACAAGAGATCTACGGACATGAAAATTCAAGGTGAAGATCTACGAAAAGATCTAAGCGGAAAAAAGAGATGGAACAATTTTTTTAAAAAGTGCAAGTTCTTAGGTGAAAAGAAAATTTAGCTATGAGATTCAAATTTAAGGTATAATAAATTGATTGGTTAAGATTGATTAAAGGAAAACGTAATAGATGAGATTAAGAGGCAAAAAGTTGTCTATATAAAGTATAATCTTGTATGTATAAATGGCTGGAAAACTAAATAGTTGAAGGGTTACCGACTATTGCAACGAAGAAGGAACATAGAGACTCCGAGTGGAAAAGAAGGATTTGATGAAGTGTTGATGCCAATGGATAATTAAGAGTTAAAGTGAAGATCGAGGAGTGCATACGGATCTGATTGAGAAAAGATATAATTTGCAAATCTACAGGTCAATTTTATTACTGTTGCTTACTAGCATTTGTAATAGAGAAATATATTAACAGAGTAGACCTAACAGTATTATTGTAAAATCTTTGAAAAAGTTGACATTCTAAAGATTGTTTAAATCCCTCTAACAAGGCCACTCCTAATAGGGTGGAGATCCTAACAGATCTAAGGTAAATCCCTTAACCAAGTCACAAGTAATAGTGTGTATTGTAATCTTTAACGAGATTGGCTCTTAATAGGTCGTACTTCAAAAGAGTATTTTTATTAGTGGGTGACAATTCCCATAGTTGTTTTTCCCAAATCTGGGTTTCCACATTAAATATTGATGTTACATGTTGTGAATGATTTGTGTAAATGATTTATTGGTTGTTGTAGTTTTTATTGATTTCGGGAAATAGTGAGCTATGTTTGTACTAAGCTGCTACCGAGTTAATTAGAGAAAATTTATTAAGGTATTTGGGATCAGGGATTACTGATTCACTCTCCCTCTCTGTAATCCAACAATTGGTATCAGAGATAAGTGCTCTGAAGAGATAAGTTTAAAATACTTGAGTGAAAGATCCAAAGATATATAGGAGAGAAGTACCTAAGTTGAACAAGGAAAGTTTCTCAACATGGAAAATTATAATGAGATTGTAGCTATTAGGGATTGGAGAATCTAAATTGTATCTTCTTGATAATGATTACACTCCACCGCCTAGCTGACCTTTGACAATTTATTAGATGAGAGAAAAGTAGGAACACAACTTGGTTATGATAGAAATTTCTTCTTCCCTCTCCGATGTTGAATTCAATGATGTTAAGGATTGTGTTAATTCAAGTGAGATGCACGGGACAAGATTACACTTATCTATGGAGGAGATCAACATGTACACAAAGATAAGGTTGACAATCTGAGAGGAAAGTATGATTAAATTAGGATGAAAGATGAAGATAACATCACACAATATAGTAGTAGAGTCAAGGAAGTTGTTAGTGCCATCAAAGGTACTGGCGGATCACTGAATAATTAAGAAGTGGTGAGTAAAATCTTGAGAACCCTTTCTTCTAAGTATACTATTAGAGTATCTTCAATTTAGGAATTGAGATATATACCAAACAATGTTGTTACTCTTGAAGCCCTAATCGCTAAGTTGACTGCATTTGAGCTTAGCAATTATGATAATAGTCTACCGACCATTGAAACTTCCTTCAAGTCATCTGTAAGAATTGGACCATCAATAAGAGAAATAGAAATCTACTTTAGAATAATTCATATGAAAGTGAGTATGATAGTATTTTGAATGAAGAAAAAGAGCAGGAAGAATTGGAAGCACTGTTGGCTAACTGACTAACTAGAGGTAAAGGAAAGTACAAAGACAAACTACCATTGAAATGTTTCAATTGTAGTGAGATTGGACATATTGCATCTAGATGTCCTGACAATGATAGGAATGATAAGAATGACAAAAGAGACAACCAACACTGAAGATTCAATGACTTTAAGGACAAATGTAAGAAGTCTTGCTACCTAGCTAAGGAAGGTGTAACTGATGATGAATCTAATGATATTGAGGAAGGATATGAAGTTGTCTATATTGTTGTAAAGGAAGAATCAGATGAGGAAAAGTATGAAGATGAAAAAGCACTTGTTTCTCATGTAAGTAATGTTACAAGTAGTGGTTTCCATTATACCAAAAAATCAACCTATTAATGCTTGATACAACCACTAGACTTATAGAAGACACATGAGGTTGTTAAACCATGTCATGAATCCTGAGGGGAGTGCCACTGATGATTTTTCCAACAATCTCCCCCTCAGTGTTACCCAAGGGGATTCAAATCTATGACCAGGCTCTGATACCACTTTTTACAAGTAGTGGTTGCCATTGTACCAACAGATCGACCTATTAATGCCCGATACAACCACTAGACTTATAGAAGACACAAGAGGTAGTTAAGCCATGTCTCAAATTCAGAGGGGAGCGTTGACCATTTTTCCAACAAGTAAACCATACCCTTAGATTATTGATAGTGGTTTTTCACATCATATGACTGGAGATATTGACAAGTTTGATAATCTAGAAGAATATGATGGGGGATTTGGAAATGATTTTGCATGTCCCGTGAAAGGTAAAGGATCTATTGTATTAAATAAGAAGATGAAATGTAATGATGCATATTGGATCAAAGGACTGAACTACAATCTATTGAGTGTGACACAACTGAAGAATAATGGCCACTGAATGGAATTTTAGAATATAAAGGTAAAAATATATAGTGCTGATGGAGATCTAATTGGAAGTGGTGGACAATCAAGAGGTAATTTATTTTATCTTGATACTGATGCAAAGAGTTGCTTGTTTGCTAAAATTGAAGATGTATGGCTATGACATAAGAGACCGTGTCAAGTGAATTTTAATAAATTGATCAAAGTAAGTAAGAAGAGTAGAGTCAAAGGAATACCGAGATTAAGAAAACTTGATAAAGCTATGTGTAAAGAATGTCAAATTGGTAAGATGAATCAATCTAGTTTTAAAAGAAAATCTTACTCTATCAATGCTATTTTGGAATTGGTTCACACTGACCTTTGTATTCCTATGAGAGTTCAAGGCTATTATGGAGATTGATACTTTATTTTTTTTGTTGATGATTATTCAAGAATGATGTTTGTTATGTTTCTAAAATAAATATATGATGCATTTCAAATATTTAAGTGGTATAAGGCAAGAGTTGAGAAGGAAACAAGGAAATAATTGAAGTGCTTGAGATCTGACAGAGGAGGTGAATTTATCTCCGATGAATTTATTGTCTTCTGTAATGAGAATGGAATTAAAAGACAAGTATCTACACCAAGGACTCCACAATATAATGAGATAGGTGAGAGAACTAGGAATAGATCCATTGTTTACTGTTCTAGAACTTTATTGGTTGACAAGAAGGATGCACAAAAATTTTGGAGAGAATCCATAAGTACTGTAGTTTACACTCTCAACCAAATACAGTTGAAGAAAGGAACCAAAAAGACACCCTATGAACTATGGTTTGGTCACACAATGAATGCAAGTCATTTCAAAATCTTTAGAAGTAGGTGTTACATACTGAAAGATGTTAGAAATGGAAAGTTTGACTCTAAAGGAGATGAAGGAATATTTCTTGGTTATTCATCAAAGAGCAAAGCATGTAAATGTTTGATCAAGGATTATAACAAAATTGTTGAAAGTGAAAATGTAAGAGTTGATGAATTTGTAGAGAGGAATGAAGAGGATAGGAAAAAGGAACCTGTGGATTAAAAAAGATTTGTATATATCTAGGAAGGTAATTTGGTTGACACAACCAAGCAGTAACACAAAGAAAATAATGAAAAAGATGAGCCTGCACCGAGAAATGAAAACATTGATGATTAGTCTACTGAACCTGTATTAGAAAAATATGTGAGGAGACACCACTCACTGAGCAGAATAATTGGAGACAAGAATGCATGAGTCATGACAAGAATTAAGTTGAAAGATAACACATATTTGATTTATGAATTTGAACCAAGATTAGTGAAGGATGCACTAGAGAATGAATATTGGTTGAATGCTATGAGAGAATACATTGATCAAATTAAAAAGAACAACACTTGGTCATTGGTACCGAGACCCAAGGACAAGAATGTGATTGGAACAAAATAGATTTTCAGACATAAACTCAATGAAAAAGGAGATGTGATTCAAAACCAAGAAAGATTAGTTTGCAAAGGGTATGCATAAGAAGAAGGTTTTGATTATGGTGAAACTTTTGCACCTGTTGCTAGATTATAATGTGTAACCATATTGCTTGCATATGCTGCTTACAAAGGATTCAAATTTTATCAAATAGTTGTTAAATTTGCATTTCTAAATGGAATACTTGAAAAATAATTTTACATTGAACAATCTGATGGATTTGTTGACAAAAGAAATAAAGATATGGTTTGCAAACTGCATAAAGCTTTAGATGGATTGAAATAGGCACCTTGAGCAAGGTATGAAAGACTGCACTCTTACTTAGTTAAGACTAGATTTGAAATGACTAGTGATAATGATAATGTATACTTGAAATGTGATAAGTCTGACGAAATTTTGATTATTGAGATATTTATTGATGACATTATATTTGGTGGTAATGAGATAATATCTAAGTCATTTTATAAGGAGATGAGAAAGGAATTTGAGATGTCTATGATAGGAGAGATTAAAATCTTTATTGGACTTAAAATTCAACATGTAAAGGATGGGATCTACATAACTCAATCAAAGTTTATCAAGGAGATCCTAAAAACATTCAAAATGGAAGACTCAAACTGGTTGAAACGTTGATGGCTACTGGTTGTAAATTATCTAAGGAAGATGACACTAAGGAAGTGAATGAGACACTTTACTGATCTATGATTGGTAAACTACAATATGTTGTACATAGTAGACCAAATATTGCACATTCAGTTGGCATTGTTGCAAGGTTTTCTGCAAACCCAAAGGAGACACATTTCTTTGTAGTTAAGTGGATATTTAGATATTTGAAAGGGACAAAAGATTTAGGTCTCTTATACACAAGAGGATGAGATTTTGATCTCAAGGTATATACTGATGCTGAGTGGGATGCAAATATTGATGATAGAAAAATCACTAGTGGTGGAGCTTTCTTTTTAGGATAAAGAATAGTGACATGGTTAAGCAAGAAACATAGTTGTATTTCACAATCTATTGCCGAAGCTGAATATGTTGCAACTACTATGATTTGTTCAAATATTGTATTGATGAAACAACTAATGGAAGGTATGCATGAAGAGATTATTGATCCTATTACAATTTATTGTGATAATACTAACTTACTATTAACATATCAAAGAACCTTGTGATGCATTCAAAGACAAAGCATATATATATCAAGTATCACTACTTGAGAGAGAAAGTACAAGATAAGCATGTGACATTGGAGTATGAAAATTCTAAAGAACAGATAGCTGATATATTTAAAAACCCATTAGCGAAGGATTCTTTTGAGTATCTACGAGGTAAGTTAGGGGTTCTTCCCCTATCTAATGTTCATTAAGGAATGATGCATGTTGCATCAATTCAAGGACTCAATAGAATATTATATTGTGAGTTAATGATAGTGTCCACTCTTTAGGTGACGCCTGAAGTTGTGAAGGATATTTATGACTGCAATGAAAAATATACACTTGAGGTATAATCTGAGAAGTTTATGTTTCTTTGGCATTGTTTTCGAAGAGGGAGATGAATAAGTACACATCAGAGGGAGATGACTATAGCAAGGAGAGATGAATAGAGAAGATTAGAAGGAGAGCTGAATAAGTCAATTGATGTAAGAAGGAGATGTTTACTAAAAGAGGGATAATAGTATATCATGAGGGAGATGATTGACATGAATAGAAGGAGAATATGCTGATGGAATCATAATAGAAAGTGTTTATTAAAAGATAAGGAAAATAATACAGATGAAAGATTAGGAAAGGAGAAGTTACTACTCAGAGGGAGTAAAGTATAGAATATGAATGAAAGTGAAGTGTACCATCATCAATTGAACACTATATTTGTTAGTATTTCCATTAATGCCAAAGAGGGAGATTGTTACTATAACTGATAGTAACATTGAAGATTGATTATATGATGGAGATGATGATGAAGACTGACCAAGACAAAAGGAATACATGATAGTAGAAAGGTTAGATCAATTATTGTCTTATCATTGATGTCAAACAATTGATTTTTGGTTTATATTATGTTTCTGTATTATTCAGTAATAATACAAGGAGAATGAGTTAAGGAGAAGAAGAGATGAGATATTGAGAAGTTGAAGAACTTAATTGGGAAACTGATACAGATCAAACAATGATTATATTATGTTGATATAATTTTTTTTCTATCTAACATATATGATTATGTTAAGTTGGTAAAGCACGGTGATGAAGATTTGACAATTCGGTAAGTTAAGTTGTTTTGGCTACCAAGCAAGAAAAGTCACTCAATAAGGTAAGGGTAAAATAAAAGATCACTTGGTAAAGACAAAGGAACCAAAGACATCAAACAAAAAGGAAAGGTTTAGGCTCTGAGAGATGTAACTGAAAATCAATTGAGGACACCGAGTGAGCAATAAATATTTAATAAGGATTGAATCGACATTTAATGATTAGTTACACTACTACATTTGACCTCATTTTTCAACCAAAAGTTTTGACCAACAATAAAAAAGGTTTAGGTTGGTCAGATTATAGAAGGAAAACTTCCTTTTTTTTTAATCCATGCCTTTGTTTGTCAAAATTTTGACCAATACCATGTAGGTAGGAATTTTGACCAACACGGGCATAAATTTAAAAAGAAAAAAGATTTTTTATCTCATTTCATTGTTTGGTTTTAAGTTGGGAGTGCGCGAAGGAGCTGTAGCCTGCGATTCAAAGTGGGAAGGAGCTGGACTGCATGCCTGTGAGGGTTGCCACTGTGATTTGGTGTAAAAGGAGGACCGCCTATTTGCGAGGGTTGCCACTATGATTTGGTGTAAAAGGAGGACTGCCTGCCTATGAGGGTTACCACTGTGGTTTGGTGTAAAAGGAGGATCGCTTGCCTGCAAGGGTTGCCACTGTGATTTGGTGTAAAAAGAGGACCGCCTGTAAGGATTTCCTTACTTTGCATTTGTCTGACATTGTTTTATTGGTTACCTGCTTAGGGCCCATGAAATATGTGCTAGGGCATCATGTATTTGGTATTTGCTAGCACGTTTTTGATCATTGTTTATATACATTTGACTGTAGAAATTTGACTGCCCTACTTTTATGTCAAAAATAGTTTATAGATGATTGTCACATGATTTATTTTGGATTTCTCCACCGAATGATCTCAGATTGGTTGCAATTGAAAGCTATGACTCTAGGTAGACTTCCTATGGAGTTATATTTGACATTCCAATCCACACAAAGTCGGCAGAAAACAAATACCAGTAAAAAAAATGTTAAAAACACAATTTTCTCAATCTTGTTTGCAATATTTCCTCTTCCAACCTTACAATCATAAACCTAAGACTAGTAAATTTACAATGTAACATGATGCGGTGATTTAGAAATTTAGGGTTTTGCAAGTTCATCTCTGAATCAAATGTATATAAACAATGATCACTACAAGGAATAATGACTCTCACTTACTCCAATTCTCTTCATGAAATGTTCAATTTTGTCAATCTAGTCCAAGTCTGTGAATGCCTCCAATGCTTTCAGTCATATAGGATTCCCTTTAGTTGTAATTTTCTTCCTTATGTTTGTGTGACTTCCTAGAGATGCTACTTCCCCCACAAATACTTAATAGTTGTTGCTGTCTTACTCCAATTCCAATTACTATTTGGTTTTATATAAATAGATTTCCTCACTTTTAGATATAGACTAATCTTTACTGATTAGCAGGGTACTTCAAGTCTCCAACTATGGAGCTCACTGTTTCTGACTTTTAGATATAGACTAATCTCCATTACAAAGCTGACTATAGAGTTCCTGAGCTGATCTGTTAGGGCGATTGGTTTATTGCGTAGACCAACACCAAACTACAATCCACGGTTTGTAGAGTTTAATCAAAATGAAAACTATCTAACCATTAATCTATCTCTGCAGTGACATTAGAATGATTGAGTTTTCTATAACTATCTTGATTGAGTTTTCTATAACTATCTCTGCAGTAACATTAAAATGACAGGCTTTGTAAACAGAACAAAACTCAACAAAAGATGACTGTTGATAGATAAATAAAAGGTCTCGAATAAGAGTGCATAGCCATGAACTTGTAGAGATATCAATCCATTTATCTATTTCACAACAGACAGGTATGATAAACAAGAAGATGAAGAACTGGAAGATAGCAAAATTGATTTCTTTATTATGTTGTTCCTTATTACATAATCGCTATCCCTTGATCGATTCTCATCCCCTACTACTCTACTCTGCTCCCTCTCCTATTTCCTCTCAGTTTTTGAATTGTATAGAACTTTTTCAAAACCGAAACATCCAACAAATAATTCATATTACTAACTTTGAACTGCCACGACTCAAACCAACTCAAACTCAGTTTGTAACATGATGGTTGGTATATGAACTAACCTAATATTGAATTGTGGAGTTGACAAAAAAGTTGTCAACTTCACAATTATAAAACCTATTTTTTATTATAGATATGATACTTAGACTACTAGGATTCAACTGAATACAACCATAAGGCACAAAATGGCTTACTAAGCCATATTACAATATAATTTAACCAAGTATAATCCAAAATATTCAAAATATTTCCAGTGGCCAAATGCACCTGCATCACTTGCACTCCCAAGACTCCAAACCTTCATCAGTCTTTAATAATGTCTAAAAATGAACAAACCTCAAAGGAATAGGGATCAGTCCACCGAGAACCCCAAAATCCCCAAATTTAGCACTTCTAAACCCTTAATCCAAGGGTTTCTTAAATATCCTATCTCCAATCACTTCTAGTTCCAATAGGTAGTTGTTTCACCATTAGATGATCATTATAAGATGATCTAAATGATAATCTATGTTCCTCCTTCAGACCAAATGGCTACTGTTGTAGCATACCAAGCAAATTCATTAGGTTTCCTCTATAAATTATGGTGATCACCCAAACATTCTTCCTTCTCATTACATTAATGGATTAGGGAACTATAGTACATGTTAATACTCAGTCATTCCATGTGTTACAGTGGTTAGAGATCATGAAATGACCATATTCGATTGGAAACTCACAAAACTATCAAAGGAATGGCTAAAGCTACTCTGCCAATCAGAATTAATTGAGTAAAAATACAAATACAGACCTCACAAATGCATAGATGTGGTCTAGGATCAATGAAACTTTGGCATATTTGATGGACTCCTAGAAACTACCCCAACCAATCCCAATCAGTTGGATGGATTAGTTTGCACTAAAACATAACAAAATCCAATTCCCTCCATTTTCAAATAACCGTTGCATTTCAAATTTTTGAATTTGCAACATTACAAATTGGGAGTTTTTGAAACTTTTAAAGATAATGAAGCCTTAAGACTTTGAAATGTGACCCAAATGAACTTATTAAGCATTATTAAAATCAAATCTAAACTATTATAAACTTGTAACACCAAATACCATCCTAAGCTTTTATTTTGGTCCTAAGGCCTATTAGGCCTTTTAAGACTTATTACATATTTGCCATTTGCATTGCATGGAATGACTTTATAGGCCATTATAGGTGCCAATACATTCTAATTGATGTCTTTAGATTTCATTAGGTGCATTGTTGTCATTATGGACTCCTAGTAGTTTTTGGATGTTCTATGTGCCCCTGCACCATGTTCACCACCTTTGAAAGGATTCTTGTCCCAAGAATCAGTCTTGGCATTGGATGTCTGAGTCTGAACTTGTACTTTAGGAATATGGTACCTTGATAGTTGGTTCTTTCTGCCCACTGTACGTCTACATCTGAACATGGTTGTTTACTAGCTTCCCTTCAATAGGACACTTGAATGTACCTATTTGAACATAGTTCAAATCCCAAAAGTCTGCATTTCTAGGATTGTGCAGCATTGTCCTATTCAATTCTTTATCCTTTTCTTCCCAAACCTGATTTGTCCTTCCTCCTCTTCCCCTCATTGAAGAACCTCCTCTATTGCTGCTATTCTATCTTTCAATTTTCCTCTTCAATTTCTCCTCTATTCTAAGGGCCAACTGGTAACATTCCTTCACACTTCTAGGGTTAGAAGCCAAAAATTCATTTTTTTTTTTCAATCTGACCCTTTGATCTTCTAGTACCTCTTCACCTTCAAAGTATGCAACCATTGATGCAATCCAGTCCAAAAGCTCTTATTCTTTCAGACTTCCATCATACATAGGGATATCTCCCCTCACCTTATGTTGCTCAATCTTCATAGCCTTGAATATCCTGATTGTCCTCTGCTCTTCAGGATCTATTTGTTCCTCTTCTTCCTCTCCTTCCCCTTCCTTATGGGTTTCTTCCTCTTCTTCACTATCAACACCTTCATTTGCTGCTCTTCTTTGATTCGATTCTAGTGCTTAAAGCCTAGCCAAAAGTGCATTGTAAGATTCTTGCAACCTTGTGTTCTTCTCCTTCAACTCCTGGATCTCCCTGGCAGTACCTACATTCCTTGGAGGCATTTTCACAAACAATAGTCAAACTTCTTTAGCAAAGTGTTCCTCTATCCCTCTAAGGCACCATTTGTTTTAGATAATTTAATTTTAACTTTGGTTGTGTTAACAGAACTATGTTGACTTTATTTTGTAGTTGTTTAACATGAGAGTTTGTAGATTAATAGGAGTTCACAAATACTAGTGTGCCATAGTTGCCCATCTATAACTAGTGAGATGCACATAACTCATGTACCTCATGCTAGTATGCTTGGATACCTTGTATACACTATTTTTCATTAGACTAGACATTATCCAAATAGTGAGTATTTATATAAAGTGCTATAACACACAGGCGGTCCTCCTTTTACACCAATTAATAACAATGACAACCCTCACAGGCGGTTGGATAATGTCTAGTCTAATCCAAGCACACTAGCATAAGGTACATGAGTTATGTTCATCTCACTAGATATAGATGGGAATTAATGCTCAATTGAATGATACATTCCCATAAAAATGTGAACTCCTATTAATCTACAAACTCTCATGTTAAACAACTACAAAATAAAGTCAACATAGTTCCTTTAACACAACCAAAGTTAAAATTAAAGTATTCAAAAAAGGGTTTGTGTTTTGAGTTGATTGGTTTATGTAAATCTGTTTCAGCAATAGGTGATGAACATTCATATTTTCCTAAGTAGCACTTTGAGCATTCCTGCCACACATGTACTGGTCCTTTGGTGTGTATTAAACATAATCAAATTTTTAGCATATTATTATCATTCTATTTCTTTGTTGTAAACATGCCATTGGTTCAGTTTTGTAATATTTTTTTTGTGTTAAATACATTTAAAATAAAGGTCTAATTCTATAGACTACTGATGCAGGGCCCTCTACTATCACCTTAAATAGGCCAACTCAACTTGAGGATTCAACAAGAAACTTAAATGGAATATACCAAGAAGTACCAAATGATGAATGCTCAATTGTTGTAATGACAAAGCAATATCAGAACCGCCCATTTCTATAACTTGATTTTTCTATAGTCCTAATGATTTTTCTTATTTCTTGAATATTGTTGACATACTTAAATGGAATACACAATACCAAATGATGAATGCTCAATTGTTGTAATGACAAAGCATTAGAACCGTCCATTTCTAAAATTTGATTTTGTATAGTCTTAATTATTTTTCTATAGTCCTAATGATTTTGAAAATTGTTGACAAAGAGTGTTTCTTTTTTTGATTATTGTATAAATGATTTTTCTATAGTCGTAATGATTTTTCTTATTTCTTGTCTGTTGTCCCTTTTTGATTTCCTATGTCTGTGCTTCGTGATAGGATTTTGTCACCTTCTTTTGATGGTATATTTCATTCACTCTATGTGGAATACTATTTTGTTCACTATTTTATTTCAGCTTGATATTTCTTTCATTTTTCATATACATAGAGACTACACATGTTGATAAAAAAATGAGCTATTTGATTTAGGTTTGCTTTTCATTATTGTAAATGGTTAATATTTTTGATGGTACTCCTTGGTGTATTCCATATAAAAATAATAAATGTAGTAACGATGGTGCGGTGCATTATTGATATAGGCTTGATGACTCTTGTCAATGTGCCAAACTGTCAGACACACAGTTGCTATTATAACAACCATCCTCTAATCTCATGGTGTACTAGTCTCAAGGTAAGAAACATTTACTTAAGCCATCATATAAGTATCATCCTAATGTTTAAATGGACATTGACTATGGATTGACTATCATTTTCAAGCTTCAGTGAGGCTTCATACCATGCATCGTCCACAGATTTGTATGCAACACTGATTTAGGCTGGAGGTAAACTACATGTGTCATGTAAACAACATGGTTGAATGCAATCTCTTTTGTGCATTTTAAAGAGTTTTCCCACCAATACACACGTAAATAACACATTGAATGTAATCTACAAACACTACGTGGTATGAAGTCTCACTGAAGTTTGAAATATATCACTCCTCATGTTATTGTCAAAATTAAATTCAAATATTTCTCAAAATAGTTCCATTGTAACACTTAGTACATATAATTGAAGGCTATCATTTGGGCCCTACAATCTTCCCTTAAAGGAACAACTATAAGTGAGGGGTAATAGGTGAACTTTTAAGTTTTAGCATAGGTGAAATATGGATCCATATTTTGTCACATCAAATGAAATACTCATGCAGTCAAACAACCCAAAACTTTGATTCAAGTGTAGCTAGGTGCTTGAGAGTTGAGACAATAGTCCATTTTGCCCATAACAGTCACTCAAGAGTCTTTTTCCTTTGTCCTTGTCTAATGATTCTTCAATCTTCAAGCTTTCACAAGGTCACTATTTTTATGGAATTTGAAAAGGTTTTCTACATGGGTGCACTGCATACAACAAAGTTCTTGCATAAACAAGTAAAACTAATGCCTGGAAATGTTCCTACGTTACCACCAAGCAAAGATCACATTCTAAACTTTCAAATCAATACGCTGGTGTTTTGACTGTATCTACGGGACAGTGTACTCCAAAATTGTAGAGAAATTAAGTGTACTCCAAATAGACTGCCCTCTAAAAAGAACCAACTGGAATCTATTAACCAACCTTCTAACTGTCAAATCATTATGCTTTCAAATCAATTGCCTATCGATGTATCGCTTGCGAGGGAGAGAAGCCAAACACATAAAGAACATGCACATAAACATGACAACTGAAAAACTTAAATGGAATACACCAAGAAGTACCAAATGATGAATGCTCAATTGTTGTAATGGCAAAGCAATATCAAAACCGTCCATTTCTAGAACTTGATTTTTCTATAGTCGTAATGATTTTTCTTATTTCTTGAACATTGTTAACATACATAAATGGAATACACAATACCAAATGATGAATGCTCAATTGTTGTAATGACAAAGCATTAGAACCGTCCATTTCTAAAATTTGATTTTGTATAGTCTTAATTATTTTTCTATAGTCCTAATGATTTTGAAAATTGTTGACAAAGAGTGCTTCTTTTTTTGTTTATAGTATAAATGATTTTTCTATAGTCGTAATGATTTTTCTTATTTCTTGTCTTTTGTCCCTTTTTGATTTCCTATGTCTGTGCTTCGTGACATGATTTTGTCACCTTCTTTTGATGGTATATTTCATTCACTCTATGTGGAATACTATTTTGTTCACTATTTTAGTTCAGCTTGATATTTATTTCATTTTTCATGTACATAGAGACTACACATGATGATAAAAAAATGAGCTATTTGATTTAGGTTTACTTTTCATTATTATAAATGGTTAATATTTCTGATGGTACTCCTTGGTGTATTCCATATAAAAATAATCATATAAAAATAATAAATGTAGTAACGATGGTGCAGTGCATTATTGATAGAGGCTCGATGACTCTTGTCAATGTGTGAAACTGTCAATGTGGTGGTGGGCAGTGTGTGTTGAGGACTTCACAGATACTGAACAACCCTGGACGACAATTTTGGTGCTGCCCAAATAGATAAAAGGTTGCTACTATGTATATATTTAATGTTTTTAATGTAAATACTATTCATTATATTATAAGAACTAATGTAGACTGGGAATCACAGGGAAATAATGACTGTAGATACTTTAGTTGGGTTGATGACAACTCATCTGCATCTATCCGCCCAACTCCACTTATCTGCGATGAAGGATTTGAGTACAAAATGTGTTAGGCTAGGGAAAATGCTGAAATTATATTTTTACGATGCCTTCTTTGTATTGTAATTGCATATCTTTGTTGCGACCATATGTGGAGATGAGCTCAGGAATTAGTTAGTTTAGTATTTTCATTTTGTAACTAATATTTTAATATGGATATGGCGTAACTTCTCTTTGCCTCAAGTGCGCATATATATGGTTTACATATTTTTTTACAATAATTCTTCATGTTTATGGATCAGGTGAGCCCTAATCTACTATCAATCACATGATTTAACGTATAATGTTTTCTTGGTTATTCCATTTGTTCTTTGATACATCAATTTGACCACACCCAATTCACAATAGTCGATAAACATAATTGTAGGCATCATGGTCACAATATTTTGGAGACAACGTAATTGAGTTGTATACCCAGATGATGTAAGGCAACTTTTGCTCCTTTGATTCAAAGTTGACACTATAGGATTTCAACTTGGAACTGGAGGAGCAGAAGTTGCTCTACATTGTTTGGGTATACCACTCAATTACGTTGTCTCAATTATGTTGTCCTTGAGAGATCTATCAATCAGGATGAGTGGATGAGGATGATGAGATGGGGGAAGTGGAGTTGAATCCTGATGAAAAGGAAGCTGTGGCTGCAATTAGGAAGAAGAAGAAGATGCTTATCATCGAACACAGATTGAAGAAGAGTACTACAAAGAGCAAGCCTACCGTACCAAGGAAGTTTGACAAGAACAAGGAATATGGCTTAAACAGAATGTGAAGACATCTTTCTAGCCTGGGCTTGGATCCTTCAACAATGAGCTTGATAATAAATGAAGCAGATGAGAGATGAGCAATTAGCTTCCCAAGAAAAATCTCGTAAATGAACTGTGTCTACCCTAATTCCTGTGTCTTCTGTGTGTACCTAAATGACATATTTGAAACAACAAGGGTAAATTTAGCCTTACCCTTGTTGTTTCAAATATATCATTTGGGTATGCACAGAGGACACATGAATTGGGGTAAACATAGTTCATTTGTGGGATTTTCTTGAGAAGATAATTGCTTATCTATCATCTACATTATTATGAAGCTAATTGCCGAATGATCGAGGCCCAGGCTAGAAATATGTCTTCCCAAACACATAAAAAACATGCACATAAGAGTACTACAAAGAGCTGAGAAACATAAATGTAGATTTCACAATTGTTGACAAACATAATTGTAGGCATCATGGTCACATTGTTTTGGAGACAACATAATTAAGTTGTATACCTAGACAGAGTGCAACTTCTACACCTCCGATTCCAAGTTGACACTGCGGGATGGAGAACAACTTGGAACCGAAGGTGCAGAAGTTGCTCTCCATCGTCTTGGTATACCACTCAATTACATTGTCTCCAAAAAAATGTGAACATGATGCCTACAATTATGTTTCTCAGCTGTTGTGTCCCAGGACCCCTTATGACCCTTTACAACGATTTATAATCTCTAAGAATACATCTTAGAGGTCTTAAAATGTCGTAAAGGGTCATAAGAGGCTCCTAGGAGGGGCCAGATGAGCTTCCACCTTCATGTGGTTGGCCCTATTAAGTAGAGAATGTTAAACTATTCTCGAAACAAAGAGAAGCTCAATAATTTCAAGAGAAGCAAAAAACTCTATCGCATGTTGATATACAAAAAATTCCCAACCGTGCCAAAAAAATCAATTCTAGTGCTTGTACTACATGATTGGTGCCAAAATAGGGCTCTCCCAATCACTGATTGTGACCCACTGGCAAAAAGCAAGATAAAGAGTGTGGAAACCTGAAGATAAATATCAGATAGGGGAAAAGCACCTGCAACAACAGAGGCAATAGCTATAGATATAGACGAGGATATCCCAAATCCCAATATGTATTTATTATTTTTACAAGTTTTTTGCTTGCTCAATTACCTAGTCATGGACATCATGGTGAGGCCGGTAGTAGCATCATGCAAAATAGTAATAATTTCTACATTGACTCTTTTTAGTTTTTTCTTCACTGTATTTATTATATTAGGGATTTCTGGGATATCGTCATCTATATCTATAGCTATTGCCTTTGTTGTTGGAGGTGCTTTTCCCTTATCCTAAACATCAAATTGTGACAAAAATATCAGTAAAACTATCATAATAACTCCATGAATGTTGTTTTAAGTAATTATCTATGAATGTTGTGTATTAATATTGAATTATATGTCATGTTAATGAATATTGTTATGTGTTAATGGGGAATTTAGATTGATGTTAGGGGGAGGGGGGGTGAGGCCAGATGAGCTTTCACCTTCATGTGGTTGGCATTGTTAAGTAGAGAATATTAAAGTATTCTCAAAACCAAGTGAAGCTCAAACTAACATACCTTCATTATTTAATCAATTTAATTCATTCTAGGTCTTTTCTCATAAGTGCATTTTGAATGTGTCATTGTCAGGCAACTATCAAATAAAAAACTAGAAGGGCCAATAGTCAACTTCTCATTGTCATTGTCTGGCATGATTCAGCTTCATTTTGTGTAAGTATTCTCGTATTGAATGCATCAACCTCTCTTGGCCTAATGTGGATTATTTCATTGGTTTGTGTTTTTTAGTAGGTGAAGTGTTAAATCAGTTCCTATCTTCTATTCTTAATTCGTTCAAACTGCAGGAGGGCCTGACAGATATACTCAACTAGCAGAAGGAAGCTTTCAGGAAATATTTGGAGTCAAGTGGCGTGCTTGATACCCTTACAAAAGGTCTCTATGATTTTTGTTTTTGTACTTGTATTGAACAATGAATGCAAGGCTAACATTTTTCTTAGGCTTGTTATAGAATTCATTAGTTTCTTACGAGAACAATCATTTAAATCATAAAGAAGCTGAACCTTATGTTTTCTTTGAGAAGTTCTACATGGCTATCTTTTTGGGCTAAATAAAATGTAATTTTTTTTGTTGCAGTTCTTGTTGCTTTGTATGAGGAGAATCAAAAACCCTCGGTGGCAATTGAGTAAAATTTTGACTCAGATATTTTCTTTCTAATGCAGGAGCATCCTAGGTGTAAGAGCAATCTTGCATCACCCAAAAAAAATATTTCTGGTTTTGTTTTCAATAAGGGCTATCTTGTGCAGAGCTGCTATTTATGGAAACTTACTATTTTTAGTAAGTTGGTCATATGATCTTGGAATGTTCTAATTTCATAGTTGGAGGTTCATCTCAGTCATTTCAGCCTACTAGTTGAGTTTAATTGCCACATCATCAGTATTGGTGAAGTTATTGAGGTTCTTGGGTATGAAATCTTTCAGGTCAATTTTGAAGGCCTTAGAGGCTCTGGATCACGACCGACCCCCAGCTGACTGGCGTTGGTGCGTGTCAGGCACTGTAGATCTCATCATGGCATTTCTGAAAAGTGGTTACAATAGAAAAACGGAGCTACGGTTAAAAAGTTATGGCCTCCGAAAGTTGGGTTACCTAAAATCATATTTTGTATTTCTTTTGAGCCGACCCTATTGTAAAAATTGTGAAAATAAAATAATTCTATGTTTAGTCAGCCTAAAAGGCTAAATTTTTGGAACCTTCTCGGGCAGTGGAAATTACTTATATAAAGAAGGCCCGTAGTGTTGTCTTAGGCAGTTCAAGACAGTTCTGGGTAGTAGATCTGGGTATTGATTTGAGGCTTTGTCCTACAAAATATTGTAAGGGAATGCCCATGTGGCTTTGCATATTGTAATTCTGAAAGTTTGTAATTCCACATTTGTGGAGATAATAAGAAGCCAATTTTCTATTCTTGCATATTGTTGTTGTTTCTCTGTTTCTGTTATGTGTTTGTGGTATTAAGGGGAGCACCCTTCATCACTTTCATTATAAAAAATTGTGTGTTTATCAACATAGATGAAATTGTGGCAGCAAAATAATTTATTATAAGAATGCATGGATAGCACATAGTTGTGGAAATTCACAAAAAAAGTGTGATTAATTGGCATTCAGCCTGGACACTGATTTGTTCATTTAAAATATTGTGATTTTTTAGTTTAATTTGTTAACCCAACTATTGATCCCCTTTTTAGTGATTTCATTAGAAAGGGACATAAAATGAAACTATTGCTTCTTATGCAAAGTATTGTCTCTGAGTGAGAAGCTAGCTTAAGCTGATAAAAATACCTCATGCCTCCGATGCCTCCAACCTCCAATATTAACATGTTATACTTTATTAATTTGATGTTGCATTAGACTCTTTGAGAGAAAATATCCAAAATATCTATTAGGTATAACATGGATAGCTTCAAGAACACAAATGTTATGTGAAGCAGCCATATGTAAAGGTGAAATTTTGAGTATCAATACCCTCAAAATAAAACATCTATGCTCTTATAAACTTTGAATTTGCAAAATAAATTCTCCTTGAGACATACTTTAACTTATTACATCTAATTTAGAACAAGTACCCTAAAAAAGTTCACAGGCCCATACAAGACACCCACCAAAATATAGACCATCAATTTATAGAACCCTTGCAAGATATCCCAAGGAATGACAGGTAGTGAAAACAAGATAGATAGAAAAAAGAACATAACCATATGCTGCCTCACCTGTTTGAGGTAAGCCAAACTCAGTAAAATTCTCTTAAGCAATCATTCTATTTCTTTGTTGTAAGCATACCATTGGTTCAGTTTTGTAATTTTTTTTGTGTGTTAACATACCATTGGTTCAATTTTGTAAATTTTTGTGTGTTAACTGCTCACAATCTCATTGCCAAAAAGATCAATGTTTAAAAATATAATCCCTATGTAATCGATATGATAAAAAATGCAAGCCCATTTACAAATCTCTGTAATATCTCATCAATAAATATAATGGATGGGGCATTCTTCTTAGCCTCCTCAAAAGCCTTTCGGAGATTGCTTTCACTTTCACCAGCCAAATTTGACATGATCTTAGGTCCATTGATACAGAAAAAGAAGGTACCAGTTTCATTTGCCACTGCCCTAGCAATAAAGGTTTTCATAGAACTAGGAGGCCCATAGAGCAGAATACCCTTTGGGGGCTTCACACCAATAGATTTGAAGAGTTGTCGGTGCCTAAGAGGAAGATCTACCAATTCACAGATTTGAGCCATTTGTTTCCATACACCACCAACATCATCATAACCTATTTCATCTAATCTATCTTCATCCTCCCGCTTCACGGGCTCCCCCTCACAGAAAATTTCAGTATTTGGAGAAACAACACAATATTCCCTAAGGTCTGTCTCAATTACCTTAAACTCTACACTATGCAGGCCACCTTAGTTTTGTAATTTTTTTTGGTGTTAACTACTCGCAATCTCATTGCCAAAAGGATCAATGTTTAAAAATATAATCCCTATGTAATCGATATGATTAAAAATGCAAGCCTGCTGACAAATCTCTGTAATATCTCATCAATAAATATAATGGATGGGGCATTCTTCTTAGCCTCCTCAAAAGCCTTCTAGAGATTGCTTTCACTTTCTCCAGCCAACTTTGACATGATCTCAGGTCCATTGATACAGAAAAAGAAGGCACCAGTTTCATTTTCCATTGCCCTAGCAATTAAGGTTTTCACAGAACCAGGAGGCCCACAGAGCAGAATACCCTTTGGGGGCTTCACACCAATAGATTTGAAGAGTTTTAGGTGCCTAAGAGGAAGCTCTACCAATTCACGGATCTGAGCCATTTGTTTTCGTAGACCACCAACATCATTACTGGTCCTTTGGCATGTATTAAACATTATATAATTTTTAGCATATTATTATCATTCTATTTCTTTGTTGTAAACATGCCATTGGTTCAGTTTTGTAAATTTTTTTTGTGTTAACTGCTCACAATCTCATTGCCAAAAAGATCAAAGTTTAAAAATATAATCCCTATGTAATTGATATGATAAAAAATGAAAAAACCCACAGTTTCACGCAGAGCAGATGGATTGCTAGAGCCCAAAGCAATTTGGAAAACAAAATGAGCAGAGACCCGCTAGCAACAAGCAGTAGAATGAGTGTGGACACCTGAAGATAAATATCTAGATTAATCACTAATTAGGATGCCGTAGGTGATTAGTCTGGATATTTATCTTCAATTTTTTTTTATAACATTCTATATTTCGTCAAACTTTCGACTAACCATGGTCGAAATGTGGTGTTGCGGGTTTGACATCCTAGTCGGAGCCGCCAAATATTTTGACCAATAGTGGTTGAAACATGACCATTGTGAGTTTTGCATCCTGGTCGGAGTTGCCAAATATTTTGACCAATATTGGTCTAAGGTGCGACAGACTTTTGTTGAAATACGATAGTCGATAGTTTGGCATCATGGTCGAAACGGTTAAATATTTTGACCCGAATTGGTCGAATGTTTGGCCACCACATCAGCACTCTCTAATGTTGTTTTCGGCCAAGATTGGCCTTGTTTTTTACCAAGAATGACGTCGAATATTCTATGATAAAGAGAAATGTCAAAATTTTGACCGCAAAATAGCGACGAATTGGTTGGTCGAGTATCTGACCGATTTGGGTAGAATGTTCGACCAATACGCTGTCGAAAAATGGTGAAAAATGTACTAGTGTTATGATGAGCTAGATGATCATGATGATGAGGAAAGTTAGTTACAAGAGATCTACAGACAAGAAAATTCAAGGTGAAGATCTATGGCAAGATCTAAGTGGCAACAAGAGATGGAACAAGTTTCTAGAAAAGTTCAAGTTCCTAGGTGAAAATAAAATGTGTTACCAAGATTTAAATTCAAGGTATAATGAATTGAACGGTCAAGATTGATTAAAGGAAAATATAATAAATGAGATTAAGAGGAAAATTTTTGTCTATATAAAGGATGATCTTGTATGGACAAATGGCTGGAAAACTAAATATTTGAAGGGTTACAAACTATTGCAGTGAAGAAGGAACAAAGACATTCCGAGTGTAAAAGAAGGATTTGATGAAGTGTTGATGTAGGTGGATAATAAAGAATTGAAGTGAAGACAAAAGAGCGCACAAGTATCTGATTGAGAAAAGATAGCTGCAAATCTATAGGTCAATTTTATTATTGTTGCTTACTAGCATTTGTAATAGATAAATCTCTTAATAGAGTAGACCTAACAATCTTATTATAAAATCTTTGAAAAAGGTGACATTATAAAGAGTTTTTAAATCCCTCTAACAAGGCCACTCCTAACAGGGTGAAGATCCTAACAGATCTATGGTAAATTCCTTAACCATGTTACACCTAACAATGTGTATTGTAATCTTTAACCAAGTTGGCTCTTAAATGGGCGTACTTCAGAAGAGTATTTTCTTAGTGGGTGACAATTCCCTCAGTGGTTTTTCCCAAAGATGGGTTTCCACATTAAATATTGGTGTTACATGTTGTGAATGATTTATTGGTTGTTATAGTTTATTTACTGATTTTGGTAAATAGTGAACTATATTTCTATCGAGAAGCTATCGAGTTATTTAGAGAAAATTTATTAAGGTATTTGGGATCAGGTATTTTTGATTCACCCCCCTCTCTGTAATCCAATAGTTTCTCTTCTCACTCCTAAATTTTTTTTTGACTCGCATCTAATATTAGATATTTAAATTAAATCAAATTTTGGTTACATGCATGAAATCTATAGCCCTAAAACTTATTACCCTAATTTTTCTTTAAAGTGAAAAATAAATTTGTATGTCTCTTAGTTCCCCTTTAGAGGGTTGAAAAAACCATCTAAGTATTTTGGAAGCCTCGTGGAGGTTCATGTTCATATTTTTAGGAGGTGAAGTGTTTAAAAGTATTCCAAAAAGTCCTTCATATTTTAAGAAAGGATTCATTTTAATTCATTCCTAACATTAGTGCCCCTTGTTGTAATCCACCATCCATGGTAATACATTCCAAAGAAAAGAGGTCATGTTAAATATCTCAATGAGGAAATGCAAGGAAAATAAGGTCAAATAATTCTTTTTTGACTTAGCCTAGGGAAGATAACTCAGGTTTGAGCTTGACTAGAGGTAAGAGAATCCCTTGGTATATGCACAAAGATAGGGGACCAAAAAGGTGCCACATTCCATTCCCCCCACCCACAATGAGTATAGTGTGTACACACTAAAGCACACATATACTATGTAAAACATTTTGTAAATTTTGTAGAGTTAAAAAAAGACTCATTTCTTCCCCACAAACATGTGTTTCCAGCAAAGAAAATATTTGCAAAGCTGATGCAGGAGCATCTGTATCACCAAAAATATGTTTGGATGTTTTGAGTTGCTTGGTTCCTTCTTTGACTGAGTTGGTTCGACATTGCTCGATTTTCCTTTGCCTACTGGGTTCGGTCAGTTATCTCTTGGGCGGTTGGTTAATTCACTAGCACTCGGCGATGCTTGTTTGGCGCTCGGCTATCCTTGCTTACCGAGTTGATTATTTTGGATTTCTTTTGAGGCCAAATCTTGCAATTAATATTGGTCATAGGTTTAATGCTGGTATCCATTATTGGGAAGCGTGTGGACCTAGATTTGGTTGTTCCTTTCATGATTTGTGGATCTGAAGGTTGACTTGTATCGGTAGCCTCTTGTATAAAATTAGATGTTAGGATAGAGTTTAGGAGAGGTGTTTTAGGATAGAAGAGAGAAGATAGTGAATTGAGATTGTTGACAGATCCTCGCATGTTTGAGGACTTCTGTACTTCATTGTAACATCTGGCCTAAATTGGGAAGGCCTTATAGCCCAACATGTATGAATCAAATTGATGATAATGAATGATAAGCTGATCTACATTCTCTCTCTCACATTGTGTTGTATTGCTTTTGCGTGTTGTTGAGCAGGGTGGATTTGGTTAGGGTGTGCCAGCTATGGCCCCTGCCATTATCCCTTGCGTCAGATGGTATCAGAGCGAGGTTAGATTTGGATCTAGGTTTGTGAATCTAGATTTGAAGGTTCCTTCTTGTCAAGTCCTAGTTGAATTATTGTGGAGTAACAGATTGTGATCTGACTTGCAATTGCAAAAGATTTCAAGATGGTTCGTGGGAAATGAGATGCAGATTCAGGATTGGCAGATATGATAAGACAAATTGCTGCTAGATTGGAAGCTATTGAGACAGCCCAACATAGAGGAAGACATCTTGAGGATGTTAGTGATGATGAAATTGAAGAAGAACAAGTTGATGTAGAACTTGCACCGATGATGGATTGGGGTGAGTAAATATTGTTGAAAGCTTTGACAAATCTAAAGTCTACACCACATTTTAATCCTCCTGAGTACAGTGGGAAATTGGATTCTGATGAATTGATGGATTGGATCACCGAGATGGAAAAGTACTTTGAGTATGAAAATGTTCCTGATGAGAAGAAGGTGAAAATTGCAAGCACATAATTGAAAAGTCATGCATCCTTGTGGTGGGAGAATCTGCAATTGAATAGAAAGAGGAAAGGCAAAGACAAAATTAAGGTATGGAATAAGGTGGTGAATAAATTGAAAGGCAAGTTCTTACCTTGTGATTATCAGATTAACTTAGTTAGCCGAATGCAAAGTTTGAGGCAAAAAGATAGCTCGGTAAACTTGATTATATTGAGGAATACTATATATTAGATATCGGATCTGGACATGATGAAGATGATGTTGAAAGAATTGGTAGATATTTTAATGGACTAAGAGTTTCTATCTAGGAAGAGATTAGCATGGTTAGGTTGGAAAGCCTTAAAGAAGCCTATCAGTTTGCCTTGAAAGTTGAGGAGAAATTGAATAAGAAAAATGAGCAAAGACAAAGAGGTAGAGGAGGTAGATTCCTTAGAGTAAAAGGTAGATCCTATGGTGAAGACAGTAGATCTGAACCTGAAAAGACAAATCTAGATAAAGGCAAGACCGAGTGGAAAGGTGAAAGTTCTGTTAGAGGAAGAGGTAGTAATTATCGAGGTGGCTATAATAGAGGTGGTTTTTGAGGAGCTTGTTACAATTGTGGAGAAGAAGGACATAGATCATTTGAATGCAAACATGCAAGCAAGAAGGTGGGTAATAGCATAAATGCCTTGGTGCAAGAAGACTCATCGAATGAACCAGAGTTGGAAAAGATCTCGATGGTTAAAAGAGCACTTTGGAGTGAGGGTGAAAAGGAAGATCCGGTAAGGAAAAGTTTGTTCAAGACTAGATGTAGAGTTTTTGATGAAGTTTGGAATGTAATAATTAATAGTGAAAGCTTGGAGAACTTGGCATCCGAGGATATGGTTACTAAGTTGCAGTTGGAAAGGTTGAAACACCTGAAGCCCTATCAAATTTCATGGATCAAGGATGAGCATACACTCTTGGTAAGTGAACAATGTTATGTGAATTTGAAAATTGGAAAGTACTATGATAAGGTGTTATGTGATATCATGCCTATGGTTTGTTGTCATATTTTTTTGGGTAGACCTTGGCAATATGATATACATGCTATATATAATGGGAGATTACATAAATATACTATTTGGGCTGATGGTAGAAAGAAAATCTTGTTACCTTTGATTGAAGAACATGTTAGTAGTATTTGTACATCTTTGAAAGCTTGTTTGATGGTAGTAAGAAAGTTTGTTAAGGATTTGAAGAAGAATGATGTATGTTTTGTTGTGATTCCTAACAAACTAAGTAAGAAAACAAAAGATAATGTCCCTGAGGAGATTGATAAGATACTCACCGAGTATAAAGATATAATTTTTGATAATGTACCTGATGGTTTGCCACCGAAAAGAAGCATTGATCATTGTATGGATTTGATCCTAGGAGCTAGCTTACCGAATAAGGCACCACACTGGTTGACACCTACTAAGAATCAGGAATTGAATTGACAGATTCAAGAATTGTTGCAGAAAGGTTTGATCAAAGAAAGTTTGAGTCCTTGTGAAGTACCCGTTGTATTAGCACCTAAGAAGAACAAAGAATGGAGAATGTGCACTAATTCCAGAGCAATCAACAAGATAATAGTGAAATATAGGTTTCCTATACCAAGAATGGATGACATAATGGATAGTTTGATTGGAGCAAAACATTTTACCAAGATTGATTTGAAAAGTGGATATCATCAGATCAAAATCAGAGAATGTGATGAATGTAATAATGCTTTTAAGACAAGAGAAGGTTTGTACGAGTGGTGGTTATGCCTTTTGGTTTAAATAACGCACTGAGTACTTTTGTGAGGTTGATGAATGAAGTTTTGAAGAAATTCTTGGGTAAGTTTGTGATTGTGTATCTTGATGACATTGTGATATTCAGTAAGACTAGAGAAGAACATCTGTTGCATGTTAAAAAAGTATTACAGAGATTGAAAGAGGAGAAGTTGTTGATTAACCTAAAAAAGTGTTCCTTCATGAAAGAAGAGATTGTGTATTTGGGATTTGTGATTTCAGTTGATAGTTTGAAGATGGATCCTGAAAAGGTTGAAGCTATTTTGAATTGGCCTACACCGGAGAATGCTAGTGAGGTAAGATCATTTCATGGATTGGCAAGTTTTTATAGGAAGTTCATTAGAAATTTTAGTGCTACTTGTAATGCTATGACTAAGGAAATGAGAGGAGACAAGAAAGAATTCAAGTGGACACATGGAGCTAATAAGAGTTTTGAGGCTTTGAAGCAAAAAGTTGCTAAATTCCTAGTTTTGGCTTTACCCGATTTCAATAAAGTATTTGAAGTTAAATGTGATGCAAGTGGTAGTGCTATAGGAGCTGTGTTGAGTCAAGAAGGTAAACCTATTTCTTTCTTTAGTGAAAAGTTGAATGATGCTAGAAGGAAATATTCTGTGTATGATCAATAATTCTATGCAATTGTTCAAGCACTGAAGAAATGGAGACATTATTTGATATCGAGTGAATTTGTGTTGTATACTGATCATAAAGCTTTACAATATTTGGGTAGTCAGAATAAGTTGAATCAGGCATATATGAAATGGGTTGAGTATTTGTAGAGTTATACATTTGTGATAAAGCATAAAAGTGGAGTCACTAATCGAGTTACTGATGCAGTGAGTAGAAGAAGATCTTTGATGATTGAGATGGGAATTGAAGTTCTTGGTTTTGATGACATGAGAGATTCTTATGAATTTGATCCTAATTTTTTGAGCCATGGAGAAAGTGTAGAGAACCTATTCAAGATCAACCAAGTACAAAATGGGAAGACTATTTCATTCAAAAAGGTATGTTGTTTAAAGGTATTCAGTTATGTATACCAAGAGGAGCAATGAGAACTAATTTGATAAAAGAAAAACATAGTAGTGGTTTGGCTGGACATTTTGGAATTGATAAGACATTGAATTTGCTTAAGGAGAAATAATTTTGGCCATAGTTGTATAAGGATGTTCAGAAATTTGTGAAAAGTTGTGGAGTTTGTCAAGTTGCAAAAGGAGTAAGTTAGAATACTCGATTGTATGTACTGATTGCTGTACCTAAGAAACCTTGGATTGACATCAGTATGGATTTTGTTCTTGGCTTACCGAAGACAGTAAGAGGTAGTGCTTCTATATTGTTGTGGTAGATAGATTTTCTAAGATGGCACATTTTATACCTTGTAAGAAGACATCAGGTGCAATACATATAGTAGATATTTTCTTTAAGGAAATTGTCAGATTACATGGATTACTGAGGAGTGTTATCTCTGACCAAGACAGTAAATTTGTTGGATACTTTTGGAAGACTCTTTGGAGAAAGTTGGGTATTGAGTTGAAGTCTAGCTCTACATTTCACCCTCTGACTGATGGACAGACATAGGTTGTAAATAGAAGTTTGGGAAATCTTTTAAGATGCTTAGTTGGAGACACACTGAGTAATTGGGATTCTCTGTTGGCACAAGTAGAGTTTGCATATAATAATTCAGTGAACAAGAGTATTGGAAAAACACCTTTTGAGATTGTAAATGGCATACAGCTAAGAGGTATATCATATCTAAGAGACATTGTTGATGAAAAGAAAAGTGTTGGAGTAAAATTTTTCTGAGTATATGAAGACATTGCATGAAGATGTGAAACATAAACTAGAGAAAAGTAATCAGAAATACAAAGATAGAGTTGATAGATCAAGGAGACATAATACTTTTGATGTTGGTGATGAAGTGATGGTTCACTTGAAGAAAGGTAGATTTCTTGTTGGAACATATGGGAAGCTGAAAATGAAGAAGTTTGGTCCTTGCAAGATATTAAGAATATTTGAAAATGGAAATACTTATGAGATTGAGTTACCTGATTGCATGGATATTTCACCTATATTCAACATTGTTGATTTGTATGAGTACCATGAACCTGATGAAGACATGATAGTATCGATAGATTATCCTAGGAAACAGACATAAGCAGTGGAGCAGATTTTGGAGCGAAGAATTGGCAAAAGTACAAGAGGAAAACAATATATGGAATATTTACTTAAGTGGAAGAATAGACCGGTTGAAGATAGTTCATGGATTTCACAATCTAAGCTGGATACAACTTGGGTTGTAAAAACTTCATGATTCAAAGAATCATTTCAAGTAACCCTAGGTGTTTCATGTAAGACATCTCAGGTCCTTAGCAATCCTGTATCACCAAAAATATGTTTGGAGGTTTTGAGTTGCATGGTTCCTTCTTTGACCAAGTTGGTTCAATATTGCTTAGTTTTCCTTTGCTTATCGGGTTCAGTCGGTTATCTCTCAGGTGATTGGTTAATTCACTGGAACTCGACGATGCTTGTCTGGCGCTCGATTATGCTTGCTTACCGAGTTGATTATTTTGGATTTATTTTGAGGCCGACTCTTGAAATTAATATTGGTCATGGGTTTAATGCTGGTATCCATTATTGGGAAGCGTGTGGACCTAGATCTAGTCATTCCTTTCATGATTTGTGGATCTAAAGGCCGACTTGTATCGGTAGCCTCTTGTATAAAAGTAGATGTTAGGTTAGAGTTTAGGAGAGGAGTTTTAGGATAGAAGAGAGAAGATAGTGAATTGAGATTGTTGACATATCCTTGCATGTTTGAGGACTTCTGTACTTCCTTGTAATATCTAGCCTAAACTGGGAAGGCCTTACAACTTGACATGTATGAATCAAATTGATGATAATGAAAGATAAGCTGATCTACATTCTCTCTCTCACATTGTGTTGTATTGCTTCCATGTGTTGTTGAGTAGGGTGGATCTAGTTAGGGTGTGCTAGTTGTGACCCCTTTCATCCTCCTTTGTGTCAAAAACATGCACATAAAATATTTTAGTTGTTTGCTTCATCAAATTTGACAAATAATGGCTCCATAATGTCATCAAGGTCAAACCAGAAGAAGAAGTAAGTGATTTTTACAGCCCGTGCCTCTTATTTGTATTAAAATTTAAGTTTAATTTGAATTTTCAATCAAATTTTTTGTCAAATTTTCTTTTCTTAAATTTTAAGTTTAATTAGGCTTTTAAAATAAATTTTGTTTTAATTTCCAGGAAGGAATGTCCTCCTTGAAGAAAACCCTCAACCAAACCCTCCATCTTCTCCTCATGAACAAATGAATGAATAAAATAACCAAGAAAATGAGTTTCAACCACCTCCACCAATTGAGAAAACTCCTCTTGAAATACAATAAAATTTGATTAAACAAATAAAAAAGAGGGAAAATAGAATTAGAATATGTAATTAAGAGGTTCAAAGATTCTATTGATACAAACCCTAGAAGGGAAACACTTTCAAAATCATTAGAATGAATCTTGACCCACATAGGCTCAGTTAGTGGGCAACTTAATTTATGACATGACACAAGAGATGAACAGAAAATATATTTTGCAGATAAACTGTCATCTAAGGACATAAAAAAGAAACAAATATGAAAAGATGACATTTGCAAACTCTTTAAAAATTTAGGGGAAACTGATACTCTTAGAACTACAACAAAGAGGCTCCCAATTCATTGGTGCTTGAATGAAGAAATAAAAAACAAATTTTGGGATAGATGGTGGATGGTCTTTGATTGGACCCTCCCTGTAAAAATCACAAGGATCCTATATATTTCTTGAGGAAATTCTATTATGAGTTTGTCCTCAAGGAGGCACCAAATTATTTTGACTTTTTAGAATCTCAAGCTAGAGGCAGGGGGTTGACATTTGATAGCGTGGGGGAACGTCATGACCCTAACACACCTAGAGTGCATACAAACAAGCCATAGGTTGATCATGTTAGTTTTCCTTTCATTGTGAAGGAACATGTGGATGTGGACACACTAGGCACGATTAGTGCTCTGACAAAAGCTCTCATTCAGTGTGCCACACCTTTAGTTAAGGGTGACCATGGTCGGTCTTCAAGGAGCCATATTTGTTAGTCTTGTGAATCCCTGTGCACATTTGGTACTGCTGAAAGAGAGGGAGAGGATGATGGAATGATTCTCATTGATTTTCTTACTATGACATTTGGTATTGATATACAGGTAAATATTTTTAATTCATTAAATTTATTTGATCATATTTTATTTATAAATGAATGAATAATTAAATTAGTATCTATTGATTATGATCTAAATTCAGGGCAAGATTGTCGGTGACAGTGGTAATGATCCCGCAACCCCCTTTTACACTATGTTGTCAACTCCATAAGTATGTATCAATAAAGAATTTTAATTAATATATTTGATTATTATATAATTATATGTGTTGGATTAATTATGAAAAGTTAAGTACTGGTAGGGGAGGGGTGAATCAGTACTGAGAAAAGTTTTATGTACTTTTCAAACAATTTAATGAATTATAAAATTTTCTTGAAACATTAACAAATTTATAAGAAATCAACACATGAAAACATAACTCATAACACCAAGATTTTTGGTCTCCTAGAAACCCTTGGTTAGAGGAAAAAATTGCAGTGGGGATGATACGCACAATCCTTCACTACTATAGTAAAAAGATTGCTCGGTTAGAGCTTACAAATTTAGGTACTTTTGATAGCTTACACTGTTAAGATTATTTACCTTGATAAGTGTACAAAGACTTATTTAGTATACCTTGCTAAAGGATTTTACAACTCTAATCTAAGATATTTACCCTATTAAACAATTGACAAAATAAGACCTATTAGGGCCTACCTAGTCAAGGGTTTTTATAATTATGATTACACTATAAACTAGTACTAAACATATCTATTATAATGTATCAATAAATGCTTGTCATACTCAATATGCTCAATATCATATTACCTCATTCTGTATTTCAATCAAAATTTAGTATTTGTACTTGATGACCTCAACTCTAATTCACATTCACAGTTCTTCTCTAATTGTTCTGTTACTTGACAGCTTCTATTCTCTTCATCGCCTTCACATTCTTCTCTATCTGATCATCACCTTCTCTCTGTACTCTCTCTCTGACTCTTCTCTCTTTGATCTTCATACATTGATCCATTTATAATTGATCTAGAAATAGTTGAAATGTTGTAGATTCTTCTCCTTAAATGGTGCTAGCATTGGTTACATCTCCAATGTATATATTCCAGTTAATTTTCATTAGTGGATCCTACCTTGTAATCATGCACAATCATCTTGTTTATATCTCTACTGTTTTACCAAATGACCTTCTTGAAATTTGTAAAGCATTTTATGCTCAGTGTCCAGATTCAATGTACCTATTATAATCTATTATGTTAGCTTGTGTTACTTGGTAACACATTTTATTCTTACTCGATAACATGTGTACTTAGCTTAGTAACTATCTTTCTCTTTGACTCGGTAACTACTGTGACTTGGTAACTATTCGGTGCCAGCTACCTTGCTTTGCTCAGTGCTTGTCTCCTATTTCCCTTTACCAAAATTGTGTTTTCCTTTACCGAATGAATTTTTTTCTTTACCAACTGACTTTGACAACCAATATGACTTTAACAAAACTAATAACAACAAAAGAACTCTTTTAGAAGTATCAATATGAATGGTTGTCTCATAACTTCTTTTGCATGTGCATTAGCTCATTATTGGACCATCAATGTTCACATTAGATAGTGAAGGGAATCATGCCACTTTCCTTGAGGTATCTTTATTTGCATGTTAATTTGACTTACTTGATTATATTTAATTAATAAATGAATGCATAACTAAATTACTAGAAAAATTATGATAAAAATCCAGAGTCAAAGTGGTCATGACATTGATCATATTCATTCACTTAGCTTTGTGACATCATCATTGAGTCCATAGGTATATATGTAATGATACATTATAATTAACATGTTGGTAGTACATTCTTATACAAATGGTTATCTTATAAATTATCATATATGTGCACTAGTTTAATGCTGGAGATTCGACACTGACAACACACACTGAAGGATGTGGTGACACCTTCACATAGGTATCATTTATTCATTAGTGGGGTTGTAAAACATTATAGGTAATTTTGATAACTACATAATACTTTTGTTGTTTCATTTTCAGTTATTGACATTAGAGAATCCTCCTGTTGTTCGTGATAGTTTGGATTGTGGAGTAGCTACAACAGTAGCTAGATCTGAAGAATTGAGTGATGTATGAAATAGATCACTTAATTTTAATTATTATTTTAATAGTTTGTATTGAAATTTTTAATGATATTCATGTATGTAATTTAATTATTATTTTGATCATTTTTGTAGGGACTTATTACTCCAAATCGTCAGCATGCCCATTTGGTGGATGTACATAGTGACTATTTTTTAGTGGCATATGCGAATATTCTATTTTATGTTATTATATAATTCAATTTAGATGTACATATTAGTTATTGCTATTTATATTTTTTATTTTATCATCTCGAGTTGCAAAAGAGTCTAGACATGAGGACTAGTGAGCGCACTCAGAAGACTAGAACAACTACTAAATCTCCATCGATGCGACGATCGAAGACAACCCGAGATTTATTTTCCTCCCCTCGCTGGAAAGGACTAGATTAGAGATATACATTGTATGTCTATATGGCATTACTAGATTTTTTTTTTGTAAATTGTATAAGTGACACGTTCTACATCCATATGGATTTCAGGAAGCCAATTTAACTATATTGGATACATTTGATGTATGCCATTATTGGACATATGTATTTGGTTTCATTCCCTACATATATATATATATATATATATATATATATATATATATATATATATATATATATATATATATATATATATATATATATATATATATATATATATATATATATATATATATATATATATATATATATATATATATATATATATATATATATATATATACACATACACACACACACACACACACACACACATATAGATAGTTTATGTTTTAAGTATGCAATTCATGTGTCATGTGTATTGATGTATACTACTTTATGTTTATGCAGATGTCTTATGCTTTGTAAATTGGTCATGCTTTATATCTATGCTTGCATCTGTATCTATGTATATTATTACCATATTGTTCATACTTTATGAGAATATGTAGGTTTCATTTCATAAAGCTTTAACCAATTTTGGGTGTTGGGAACCAAACATTACATCTTTTGCATAAAATCTGCAAAGTTGTCATAGCAACTTTTGTGCAACTTTGACAACTTTTCTTAATCACTTACCTGGACTTGTAATTTCCATTCCAACACCCCAAACAAGCTTAAATAGGTCATATAAGATCAAAAAAATCAATCCTACCCAATTTTGGTCCTATTGGAGCATTTTCATGACCACCTTGACCTATTTAGGGCATTACAAGAACCTTAAGGGACACATCGGTATGGTGTGGTCCAGAATATTTGAGTGAGTTGTGAAGCCTAACAAGGTTATTCCTAGCATTTAATCTCTTAATTAAAGGTGTTGGTGTAGACCATTTGATGCTAGGATGAACGGTTAAAAGATACACAATATTGCTCGTTTCAATTGAGGCACATTGTAATATTTGACATCAAAATGATAATCCTAATCCAAAATCGTAACTATAATCCTAATCCAAAATCCTCACCCTAATCAAAACCCTAACTCTAGAATCATAACACTAACTATTATATGAACCCCATAACCCTAAAAATAATCCTAAATGGTATCCCTAATTGTAAATACTAAACCATAATCCTAACCCCAATCATAAATGCAAGATCCAAATCCTAAATGGTAAACCCTAATCCTAAATGTTAAATGATAAAACCTAATCCTAAATTCTAAGCCCTAATCCTAAATACTAAAATCTAATCCTAATCCGAACCTTAAATCCTTATCGTAATACAAACCTTAATCATAAATTTGCTAACCCCTATTCCTAACCCTAATCCTAAATGCTAAATCCTAATCGTAAATGTTAAACATGTTAAATCATAAGCAAAACCATAATCCTAAATGTTAAACCCTAATCTTGAATGCTACACCTTAAATGCTAAATCATAATCCTCACCCTAATCCTAACATGAACAATTATACAAGATATCTATAGATTAGGGTATATATACACTATTATATAATATGTGAAATAATAATTATATATATCTTGAATTCATAAATAATTTTAACCCTGACTCAAATCCTAACCCTAACTCTAGCTAACCATGATTTAAACCCTAATCATAACCATAAGCCTAATCCCAAACCTTAACCTTTGCCATAACCTTAAATGCTTAACTATTTGATTCTAACCCTAATTCCTAAACCCTAATCATAACTTGAACCCTAAATACAACCCTAACCCTTACTATGTCTTGAACCTAAATCTTTACCCTAACCCTAATCCTAATCAAAGCACTAGCTCAAACCATAATACTAACCATGCTATAAACCCTAACCTTGAAAATAATCCTAATCCTAAATCCTAGAACCCCTACTAATAATCCTAACCCTAATCATTCTTCTAACCTAAATCCTAACACGAATGATAATTCTAAGCCTTGTCCTAAGCATACTCCAAACCCTAACCATAATCCCAAACCTAACCCTAAACTCTAATCCTAAGCCTAACCTAAACACTCACTCTAGCCCTAACCAAGATGTAAACCTTAGTTTTATTAAATTTTATTTAACAAAAAGATGCTATGCACCATGATTGCTACTAGTATATATAATCTATATATAAAATATGCTAGATGTATCAAGACATTTATTTTTTTCATTATTCAATTTAACAAAAAATATTAAATTGAAAAAATTCAATGCCTCTATACATCTAATATATTTTACATATAGATTATATAAGCTAGTGATAATTAATAATAACTTTTTAACAATCCATTCATCTTTCTCTTCATTACAATGAATAATTATACAATATGAATAAAAATATTTATACAAAGAAAAAACACAAAATTTTGCACTCTAGTAAAAGTTTTTTTCCGTGTACATATGTTAGTTATAATTAATAAATTGATTATTAATAACTATTTAAAAATTTATTTATCTCTCTTCTTTATAGTAAATAATTATGAAATACCCTTGAATTTTATCTAACATTTGTTTTTAGTGAGGGTATCCATTCCCCCAAATACCACTATAATTTTCATTGAACCCACAAAAAAATCAAATCCGTTTATTTATCAGTCAATCAAGTAAAAGTATATTTTTCCAAAAGTGAAAGTAACATGGGATTGAATCTCACCAAATTTTGGACCACACATTAGAAGAGACCATAGTCGTTAGTCCTTCCAATACGTTGCAATAATATTGCTTCAACTCATTCTTGACTAGCGTTCACACAGAACTGGAGATTGCTTCAACTCATTCTTGACTAGCGTTCACACAGAACTGGAGATTGCTTCAACTCATTCTTTATTATATATATATATATATATTCAATTAGATGCCGTCAAAAGGCGAGCAAACGGTGCGAGATGAAGATGTTTTGGGCATCTTCAGCTATTCTTCTGCTCTTGCATGTTAATGGCCATTGGTGTTGTCCAGACCATGAAAGAGATTCACTTTTGCAGTTCAAAGTATCTGTTGTTGATCCGTCCAATAAACTACTCAATTCATGGCATGGCTTGAATTGTTGTGATTGGAAAGGAATCCAATGCCATCCTCTCACACATCATGTCATTCGTCTAGAGCTGCAAGGTTACCAGCTTGGTGTAGGTTATTGTGATGCTTGTTTGAGTAATTCAGTTGGGGATGTTCTTTCCCCATTGTTCAATCTGACCCAGTTGGAGCACTTGGAACTCAGGGTCCATAACTTCCCTCAAGTTCCCATCCCTCCTGGATTGGGCAGACTCAAGAGTTTGCGTTACTTGGACTTATCACGGGCTGGGTTTAGTGGAGATATTCCTTCAGTGCTGTTAACTGCATTTCCCAACCTTCAATATGTTGATCTGAGTTACAATCAATTGAAGGGCAGCATTCCATCACCTGCCGGTAACCTTCAGTACCTCACATGGCTCGATCTGAGTAGCAATGCATTGACTGGTAAAATACCCCCTTCCATTGGCCAGCTCGTATCTCTGGAATCGCTTGATCTAAGCAATAACAAATTAGAAGGTGCCGTCCCTCTCAGCATTTCAAATCTTTCCAAACTGGCAAGTCTTGGCCTTGACTCCAACAGGTTAAGTAGGAATTTTTCAGAGTCTCACCTTGATAATCTCAGCCAACTTCGCAATCTAGACATTTCTGACAATCTTTTAACTGTAAAGATCAGTCCAACATGGATTCCAAATTTCTCTTTGCGAACTCTGGGATTAAGCTCATGTAATATGGAAGGCGAGTTTCCAACATTCCTAATAACCCAATTTGAGGTTATGAGTCTGAATATGTCCAACAACAGTCTTGCAGGAAACATTCCGCAGTGGCTATGGAGTATAGACTATCTTTGGTTTCTTGATCTTTCTCTTAATCACTTTGAAGGAGTTCTACCTCATTCATTGATGGGAAGTCGATTACTGGGCTTTGTGGATTTGAATAGCAATAATTTACAAGGTCAGGTCCCTCTTTTCTCTGCTGGCCTGCAGATGTTGGACATGTCAGAGAATCAACTGAGTGGATCCATTCCAGCAGAAATAGGTGAATATCCCAATCTTAGCTATCTGTCTCTCTCTGAAAATAATCTCAACGGTAGCATTCCATCTTCTATGTTATGCAGAATACCGATTGTGGATCTCTCCAACAACAAGCTTACAGGTAAGATTCCTGCCTGTTCCAAAAATAACTCTCTTATTGAGATGTTGAACTTAGAGAACAATTATTTGGAGGGAAAGTTGCCACAGGAGTTTGGAGACATGCTTTCTCTTCAGACATTAAAATTGGGCGGAAATCGACTAAATTCGTATATCCCATCCTCTCTAGCAAATTGTAAGCAGCTGGAGATACTAGATCTAAACAACAACAAAATGAGAGGGATCATTCCAAATTGGATAGGGCAGTTATCAAGTCTTAAAATTTTGGTTTTGAGATCAAATAGATTTGAAGGCACAATACCTTCAGAAGTGACAACATTGCCACTTCTTCAGATCCTGGATCTTTCATCCAATAGACTTTCAGGAACTATTCCAGGCAACATCTCATCTTTGCAGGGTCTGAGAAATAAAGGAGTTGGTGCCGAAATCTTTCTTAGTGGAGGCATTACCACACTTAAATACTATGTAGATCGAGTGACAATCAATAACAAAGGACAGGGGATGCAGTTTTTAAGATCATTGTCACTGGTAAAATGTATTGATTTATCAAACAACAATTTAACAGGTGGAATACCTCCAAACATGGGATCACTAGAGGGTTTGATTATTCTTAATATTTCAAGAAATCATATTAAGGGTGAAATAGTGAAGACTTTGGAGAAAATGGTACAGTTGGAGTCTCTTGATCTATCACACAACCAACTGTCTGGAATGATCCCTTTGGAGCTGCAATTCCTCACATTCTTGGGTTACCTGGGCTTGTCGTACAATAATCTGTCAGGAAGGATACCACAAGGGGGGCAACTCTTGACATTTGATGCATCGTCCTTTTCAAACAATTCAGACCTATGCGGCCTCCAAGTCAATACAACCTGTTGTGGCCTCCACCAAAGTAAATCTTGTCCTCCAAGCATTCCACCAGACATAAATGTTGATAAGATAGATGAAGAAGAGGAGGATGATTTATGGTGGGGAGTTAGCCTGGGAATCAGCTATGCAGTGGGGTTTTCTATCGTAATTGGAATATTGTGTCTCACCACAACTTGGAGTAGAAAATCATTGCAGGTGATGGACAGCATCATCGTTTGTCTTTTCGAAAGATTCAGAAAATAGTTGCCTTCTAGGAACTATGGTAGAAGTTATCTACAACTATGATAAAAATAAGAAGGTAATGTGTGGTTCACCTTTCATTAGATTTCAAAGGCAATGTTGTTGGAAAGTAATGTGTGGCAACTAGATTGTTATTAGCAGTTTCTAAGTCAACTAGGCAATTCTCTGTAGTTTCTATATTGGTTCGCAGTTCATTAGTTTGTATTTAGTAATGTGTCCAAATAAACTTTCCTTCTTCTTTAGATATTTAGTTATGTTGGAAGGATTTTAGTTTTATTTGACTTTATTTCTATTTAAAGTTTGCAGTGTTGCTTTATTTCTAGAGGCAACAAACTCTCTCTATATATCTATGTATTTTTGTATTACAAGTTGATGTAATAAGAATTATTTTGGAACTGCTCCATTTTATGTGATATCTCAGAAAATAATTTAAAAAAACTAAACATCAAATCAAAATTTGTATAACTATTTACCCTGGAAGCTATTTATCATGGAGCAGCAAGGAAGCTGTTTACCATGGCTCTTAAGAAAACTTAGCTACAAAAACAATACACAACTATTCGTCAGACATAATCTTAAGCAATTTCAGATATAGATTTTATCTTGAATTTACATGTCAATAAAAATATACACTGGCATGTAAACCGTTGGGGCTAAAGCTAGAGGTTCATCATAGTAGTATATATAGCAAGGTTTTTTCGATTTGTGTTGCATGTGCTTCTATTCCTGTCTTTACAGTAGTGAGCAAAATTTGTTGTGGACGACAGTGAAATATTTAAGGATACCGTTTCAACAGTTGATCTAGATTTATTGTATTTGTAAGCGAGAAATTTAATACAGAGCAAGTTTGTGGAAGATTGCTTTTGTTTCCTAAGGTGCAGATTTTGTTCCTAGTGTTTTCGTACAACAATTTGTATTTCTAATTATTGAATTTAAACGAACTTAGACTACTGTGTAATGCACTCAGACCCACTTGAACATGATAGACCAATTCAATTTGACACCATATTTCCTAGATGACTTTAGGAGAGTGTCTATTCTACAAACTGTGCCTCAATTTCCACTCCCTAGATCCTTTTTCTGATTGTAAGTCTTGGCCATATGCACAGAATCCTGATTCTAGATTCTGGTCAGCTAAAGAGGTGAATGTGTTTACATGAGTTAACTCTTGTTATTTTTTAGTTCAAGTATTGTAGTGTATGGAAGTAGTTGCATCAAAATTTCTAGTGAAGTTGAGCTAGAAATTGTAATTATTGTTTTAAAAATTAATAAATATAAATAGAATTGTTCATGTAATTCTTGTATATGATGTGACATTTTTTCCTTCCTTTCTATTGTTAAGGATATGAATGTGTTTGCATGATGTTAGTGAATTTATTTTTGATTTGTGCATCTAATAGATGAATACAAATAAATGAATGTATGTCCTTCAATTTTAAAAATCCTTTAAATTTTGCATTCTTAAAATTCTAGATTGTGTTCTATTATAGATCTGGGCATTAATAGTTTGATAAATTATTTGGCAAGTGATTGAACAAAAGTAGTAATCTTAATATTCATCCATCTCCTCGTTGCAGTCCCTCTTAATCTTTTGATATTTCTTTTAAATGTTGTTAGAGTAGGATCTAGTAGAAATCTAAGGGTGATATTCACTAAAAAGCACCAAATTCACCACTCAGCTAGACAATGCAGTTGTGACCCAACTTTCGAGATCTTGGAAAATAACAGATTTTAGATTAGCTAAGTTTTTTAGGAGAGGTAAGCTAACTTCACCCTGCCTGTTTTGCATGTGTCAATATGGCCATCAAACTACTTATCAACAAGTAGTTTGAGGAGCCTATCAAGTATCAGCTGAAGACTCCACATGGTGAATTAATAATACTTGAGTGGATTGGGATTAAATTCCTTGAGTCTAAGTTGAGACCAATTTGTGGTCGTTGTCAGATAGAGGTGGTTACCACAATTCTTTTTGATAAAAAATAATTAACTTTAAAATTTGCATCAAAACCCATGTTAATAGTAGAGTATTGGTAGAATTTTGTACCAGACTACTAATGTATCACAATAGTAATTTGGATTATTTTGAATAAGGAAAGTGGGATAGATGTTGATGGTCTCAATACAATAAACCATAATATTGAGTTGGTAATTAGGTTATAACAAAAACTAAAGTTCGCTGATATATTGAGATAAGACTAGGAAGAAGTTTAGATGGTTTAAGTTACCACCATCCTTAAAAAGAAGATTTGGAATCAAGATTCTGATCTTAAGTAAAATGAAAAAGTGTCCAAAACAAATGATCCATGAAACTATTGATAATTATCATGTAAAATCTCAAATCACACCAATTGAGGCTATAGGTGCATTATTTGAAATACCTATACTCTATTTTATATACTAGTTCAGCTAAAAATTAAAAGCTCTGATTTTGTTGAAGATAATTCCAAAGTGAGCTATCTTCATGGGTAAACCTTGGTTAGTAGAATATGTAAATTAGTAAAGAGCTTAGCTAGAACAATGTCTATTCAAGCTTCAAGTGATATTATCCTATTTTTCCAATATAATTCAATATTTATGTAGCTTTGTTCCAGTCAAATGATATTTTCTAAGGAATAAATTGGTTATTCCATCATAGAAAAAATAGACTATTTTGACAAAATAATTGAGTGCCTAGATGATTTTAAAAACCTAAATTTGATTTAAAGAATCTAGCATAAAATTTAGATTAGGTAGATTTTTGCAATTCAACTAAGAAAGTCAAAACAAAAAGATGTAAGATTTTAGGCTTTTGCAATCAAGATCTAGAGAAAAAATAAGAGTTTAAAGAATTAATTGTTATTTATAACTTTTAATTCTATGATTGTAAGAAAGTGTATGAAGTTAAGAAGAATTATCAAGAAAAAATTAGGAATGATCTATTCAAGTTTACCGATTCCTTTGTGAGCTTTGAGATGTCTATATTGATAATTTTCAAAAGCTATATTCTAAAAGAATATTAAATTATGATGTAATACCTAGCTCATAGCCTATTTCCAATGTACTCTACCATATGACTACAATAGAGTTGATTGAATTAAAAGCTCAATTACGAAAGATGCTGGCCAACGGATTAATTCATCCTAGTGTTTCACCGTCGGGAGTGCCAACGATTTTCATTAGCAAGAACATTATATTGAACTTATGTATAGAATACCATATGCTTAAGAAGCTGACATTCATAAAGAATAACTACCCCTTACCTCTCATTGATCGTATTTCTGATCAAATCTACGGTGTAGTTTTTTTTTTTCTCTTTAAATTAATTTGAGATGCAGATTGAAGGATGAATAAATTATGTTCATTATAAATTCACAATTTTGTCTTTTTAATTTACTAGTGTCTTGAAAACATTCTTGGATTTGATGAATAATATTTTTAGAGGCTATTTAGAGAAGTTTATATTTTTATTCTTAGATGATATTTTAATATATTCTAAGAATGAAAAAGAACATAAGTAACATTTAAGAACTTCCCTACAACAACTAAGACAACATAAGTTGTATATCAAACTATACCTTCTTCAAGAAAGAAGTGCATTTTTGGAGAAGAATTATAGTAGATCTTTCAAATATCAAGATTATCTTAGCATAACAACTACAAAAAAATATGCGAAGTAAGAAGTTTTATGAAATTAGCTTGACATTATAAAAAAATTAGTTTGAATTTTTCAAGGACTAACAACCCAATTATTCCACTTCAAGAAAAGGAAAATGATCTGAATGGTTAAAAAACATGTGAAGAGGTCTTCCATATCATTAAAGAGAGGCTGATTTATGCACCAATTCTTAGAATATTAGACCACAATGGTCATTTTGTAGTTTATAGATATTTCAAATGAAGGTTTGGATGACATATTTATGCAAGATAGGCAAGTAGTTACAAGGTCAAACTAATAGCAATGTATAGCTTAAATTTAAACTATATGATATAACAAACTTTCATTAAAAAAATTGATTTATTTAAATAAATTTGATGTATTCTATTGAGGTGGGACTTTAGGAAAAAAAGTTAAATTGATTAAATTAATTTCATAAATAAAGAAAATTTTAGTTAGTCAATGTTTAAAGAAAAGATAGTTGTTAATTGAATAATTATAATGTATTTTACACAAATAAATATATTTTAGATGTTCATAATTTACTTTTTGTTTTCTATTTATTTATTTGTGTAAAATAACATCTATCAATTTTTTTTATTAATTTTAAACCTATTTTTCAGCTTGGTTCACTAGGGGCGCCTATAGAAAAGAGCTGAGCAGAGAAAAGCTTCCACCTCGCCTAAAAGAATAAGAAGAAAAATCATAAATAGTGTCATCTTAAAAATATTCTAAAAATCATAAACAATGTCTTACAATGCCAATTATATACAACTCAATAAATATTCAGAGCTAAACGATCAAAGCTACCATACTAAAGCAGTCCAAGTTTAATATTTCCTACAACCCAAGCCAATTTGAGGGCTCTGATTTGGAAATGACATCCCGTCTTTGAAATACTCCCATATTAGAATGGAGGGAGCGATGATCCAAGTAAAATTCCACAAATAATTATTGAATGGAATTGGCCAACTTCGAATGAATTCAACCAATGAATTTTGCATCAGGCATGTCCACATGATTGAGCTAAACAACCAATCTTAACATAATGAGGTGATGCAGGAGCATCCTGGGTGTAAGAGCAATCTTGCATCACCAAAAAATATTTTTGTTTTCTTTTCAATAAGGGCTATCTTGTGTAGAGCTGCTATTTATGGAAACTTGCTATTTTTAGTAAGTTGGTCATACGATCTCAGAATGTTTTGATTTCACATGTGGAGGTTCATCTTAGTCATATCAGCCTACCGGTAAAGTTTCATTGACAGATCAAGTCTAGCTTTGTAGATATTGAGGATTTTCGGTATTGGCAACAGGGTACAGAAACTTTGAACTCAGTTTTGAAGGCTATATAGGCCTCGGGTGAGGTCAAAATTTTGGGTGACAGGCGTTTGTGCCAATCAAACCTATAGAATGCTTTGTGGCCTTTCCAGAATGGGGTCATAATAGTCAATCGGGTCAACTGGTGATGACTTATGGTCTTCGGAAGTTGGGTCACCTGAAATAATGGAAAAGAATTTTCCTTCAAAATTTCTATTCGGGTTTCAAAAGTTATTTTGAGCCGACTTTGATGTAATAAATTGAAAAATAAAATAATTCTAAGTTTGGTTGGCCCTATGGGCTAAATTTCTAGAACCTTCTCGGGTGGTGAAAATTGCCTATATAAAGAAGGCCCGTAGTGTTGTCTTAGGCAGTTTTGGGTAGATCTGGGTAATGATTCGAGGCTTTGTCCTACATAATATTGTAAAGAGAATGCCCATGTGGCTTTGCATATTGTAATTCTGAAATTTGGAATTCCACACTTGTGGAGATAATAAGAAGCCCATTTTCTGTTCTTGCAAATTGTTGTTGTTTCTCTGTTTCTGTTATGTGTTTGTGGTATTAAGGGGAGCACCCTTCATCATGAGGAGTATTCATAGTTAATAAATGATCAATGGTTTTAGATCTTTGTTTCCATAGAACACAACAAGAAGTCCCAATTATTCCTAGCTTCTGTAACCTGTCCTCTATTAAACATCTCTTATGCAAATCCACCCAAAGAAATGCCCCAGCCTTTGGGAGAACAAACTAATCCAAACACAACTTTATTGGCCATCCACTAGAGTTCTTCATCTCCTCTTGAATCCGACATCCTACTTTTATTGTGTACTCTCCTACATCTAACAATTTTAGCAAGAACTTGTACCCATTCCACGAGTCAGTCCAAGAACCCACAAAATTACCAATAGTAATCCTCCAAGTTAGATGAGATGTAATCAACTATGTACAGTCCCATAAAGAATTATAGACTTTTGATCCACTCCTAGAGTTGGCAATAGTCAAAATGCAACTTGGGGCTTCTATGTTGAGACACTTGCATTGGAAAATTCTCTATCAAAGTTTCTTAGGGAATTTGTTCATCTTCCAAGTCAATTTTTCCCCAAAGGCAAGTTCTGCATGCAAGCCCTCCTCAAACCAGCACCTCCCTCTACCTTAGGCCTACAAGTTGTTTCCCAGACAATCAACAAAATCTTTTGCACTTCATTAGATCCCTCCCACAATTTTTTTTAAAAGATTTTTTCCAAATTTACTTCAATCTTGTGAGTGATGGGAAAGCATGCCATGACATACATGGGCAAAGCTGAAATCATTGATTTGATCATAACCAATCTATAGGCCATAGACAACAATCGATTCTTCTATGAAGTCACTTAAATTCTACATTTCTCCATGAAATCCTCCCAATGTTTCGATCCACATGCCCCCTCAAATAGAGGCACCCCAAGATATTTTGTAGGAAAGTTTGCAATTGCAAAGCCCAACGTGTCTGCAATTTTATTTGAGTCTTTTTGTCTTGAAGAAAAAATAGTTGATTTGTTTTGGTTCATCACTTGGCTAGACAAGTTTGCATACATGTCCAAAGTACCTTTGATCCATTCAACTTCCCTCAGAGTTGCTTCACTGAATAGAGTGGTGTCATCTATGAATTGAGAGTGTGTAACATGGTCATAATTGGTAGCCACTCTAGTGCCTTTCTAATCCCAACATATCCTTTTATGTTTGATAGATCTAACAGCTCTTCCATTATGATGAAAAAAAAGGTCAAGAGGGGGTCTCCTTGTTGAATTTCATTTGTATCCTTGAAGAATCCAAATAATGCACCATTGGTAGAGATGGAGAATCTTATGGTTGTCACACAAAACTTGATAAATTCAATCCAATATTTATTGAACGCAAACACTTCTAATAACACAAAACAAAAAATCCCGAACTACTTTATTATAGGCCTTTCTCACATCCCAGTTTGATCATCCCTTTCATTTTTTCTGATTTCATTGTATGAATGAATTGATTAATTAAATTAATGCTAATCAAAATATCTCGACCCTAAATGAAGCCAATTTGTTCCTTTGAAATAATTTTGCCCAAAACCTTCTCGAGTCTATTGGTAAGACTTCACCTTGTATATTGTAATGCAAATAGAAAGGTATGTAATCATTGAATAAAAGACAACATTTCTTTTTGGGAATTAGAGCTATAGTGGAGCTATCTATGTATTTAACATACCTCTTTCTAACATGGAAATCTTCAACCATTCACTGTATGTCATAGCCGAAAAAGTACTAACATTTTTGAAAGAATTTTGCTAGGAAGCTATTTGGGACGTGTGATTTATTTGGGTGCATCTATAATAATTCATTCTTGAAATCCTTGAGAGTAGTGTGATCACATGATATGTGATTATTAGCTTCCATGATCAACCTTGGGATAAGCCAAATCAAGGTCCCCCATCACATTGTTATTCCCTAAGATGCCTTTGAAAAAATTAACCGCATCTTGCCCTACCTCATTGATCTCTAAAGCCGTGGTCCCATCTTCTTTAATGATCTCTTCAACCTTATTCACATCTTTGGGAGCATGGAAAAAGGAGTGATAAAACTTTGTGTTATAATCTCTCGCACTTAACCAGGCTTCCCAAGACTTATCTTTCCAATAAACTTCTTCCCTTGCAAGGACCTCCTTTAAATTATTTTAGTCAATGCTTTCTCCTTATCAGAATCCTCTTTAAACATTCCAAATATGAACTTTCTCATTCAATGCCACAAGCTCTTGATCTATTTTGAGGTTTTTAAAGAAAATATTCTTGAACACCCTATCATTGCAATTTTTGAGGTGCATTTTGATGTATTGAAACTTTTTAAATAATTGAAAGCTATGCATACCATCTACTTTACAATTGTTTGACCAGGATTTCATAGGGCCAATGAGGCTATCATCACACTACCACATAGTTTCAAATTTAAAACATGCCTTGAGCAAATTGATTCCGCCCCTCAATTCAAGCTCCACCCGAAAACGGTCTAAGATAGAGATGTTGGAAACAATTGTCTAAAGGAAATTGCTACTCAATTATGTATTGTCTTTGATGTCACACAATGTCATAGTCCGCAGGAACCAGTTACTACCGAGCCCAGTCGGTCTGCCAGACAGGAATATTAGTGCTTACCGAGTCCACTCAGTTATCAAAGAAAATTAGTGTCTACCGAGTTCACTCGGTTACCAAAGGAAATTTAGTATTTACCGAGTTCAGTCGGTTGTCGAAGAAAATTTAGTGTTTACCGAGTTCAGTCGGTTGTCGAAGAAAAGTTAGTGTTTACCGAGTTCAGTCGGTTATCGAAGGTAAAGGATTGTCGGTGTTTACCGAGTTCCCTCGGTCTCCGAAAGATTATAGAAAGTTATGGTCACCGAGCACTGTCGGCCCTTGAAGGATTTTTGCAAATAGAGTTTGCTTAATTCAACCGACTGATATACTAAATAATGTCGATTTGACAAATCTAAAATCATATAAATAAAAGGTCAAATGTGAAAAGTAAAAAAAATATATAGCAGAAGATTTACAGAAGAAAAGCAGGAAAGGTGTATGCGAATTTGTGAAGGATGTTCAGATATCCTTGAGGTGCAGCAGAGATTTATTCGATCAGAAAGGATCAGACTTATGCAGAACAGAGATCTATAATCAGCAAGACAGTTGCATTATTATACAGGTCATTTTTCATTGTTACCTTCTTATCATTGTAACAGTGAATTCTAAATCTCTTAACCGAGTTGGTTTAACAACCATATTGTAAATCCTCTAACAAGGTGACAATTCCATTGAATTGTTTTCAAGACCTCTTACCAGGCCACTCCTAGCAGGGTGATTAAATCCTCTAACAAGGTCACACCTAACAGTGTGTTTTGTAACCTTTTACCGGGTTGGCTTCTAACCGGGCATCACTTTAGAAAAGTGAAAATCAGTATCTAGATACATTGGTGGTTTTTCCCATATTGGGTTTCCACGTTAAATCTTGTGTCTCTTGTGTTCTTAATTGCTTTCTCAATCATATACATGTGCTGATGAATATCTAAAGATAATTTTGCTAATACTTTCTACATCTTCAATATTACTGCAATCTATTTACCGAGTGCTAAAATAGATAACATTGTTAAGATATCCTAAGGGATCTAGAAAGAATTAATTGTGAAATGATTTATGGTTGACTGATTCACCCCCCCTCTCAGTCACTTCATCCATATTCCATCAAGAGATAGAGAGAATTCTTGAGCTCAAGGAGTAGGAATTGTTAAGAAATAAGGAATTGATCTAGTCTTTTTGTAATGTTGAGAAAGACCCTCCCTTGGTTAGTCCAAGTGAAGACAACATTTGTAGTAGGGTAGTCCATTGTTACTCAAATTTTATTTTCTTAAATTTTAAGTTTAATTAGGCTTTTAAAATAGATTTTGTGTAATTGCCAAGAATGAATGATCTCCCTGAAGAAAACCCTCAACCCAACCCTCCATATTATCTTCATGAACAAATGAATGTAGAAAATAACTAAGAAAATAAACCCTAACCGCCTCCACCAATCGAGAAACCTCCTCTTGAAACACAAGAAAATTTGATTAACCAAATAGAAAGAGGGAAAATAGAATTAGAATCTTTAATTAGGAGGTTAAAAGATTCTATTGATACAAATCCTAGAAGGGAAACACTTTCAAAATCATTACAATCAATCTTGACCCACGTAGGCTCAGTTAGTGGGCAACTTAATTTATGGCATGACAAAAGAGTAGCAAAAATGATATTATGTAGATAAATTATCATATGAGGACATAAAAAAGAACTAAATCCTAGAAGACGACATTTGTAAACTCTTTAAAAAGTCATGAGAAATTGATACTCTTAGAACTACAACAAAGAGGTTCCCAACTCATTGGTGCTTGAGTTAAGACATTAAAAACAACTTTTGGGATAGTTGGTGGATAGTCTTTGATTCCCCTCCTTGTAACAATCATGCGGTTCCTATATATTTCTTGAAGAAACTCTATTGCAAGTTTTTCCTCAAGGAGGTGCCAAATTATTGTGACTTTCTAGAGTCTCAGGGTAGAGGTGGGGGGTCATCACTTGATAGAGAAGGGGTATGTCATGATCCTAACACACCCAGGGTGCCTACTGACAAGCCATAGGTGGATCATGTTAGTATTCCTTCTATTATAAAGGAACATGTGGAGGTGGACACACTAGGCATGATTAGTGCTCTAACACAGACTCTCATTCAATGTGCCACTCTTTTAGATGAGGGTGACCATGGTCGGTCTTCGAGGGACCATATTTGTTGGTGCTATGGATCCCTGTGAACATTTGGTATTGCCGACAAAGAGGAAGAGGATGATGGAATGGCACCCAATGATTTTCTCAATATGACATTTGGCATTGATACACATGTAAATATTTACAATGTCATTAAATTTATTTGATCATATTTCATTTATAAATGAATGAATAATTAAATTAGTATCTATTGATTATGGTCAAAATTCAGTGCAAGAGTGTCGATGGTAGTGGCAGTGGCAGTGACAATGATCCCCTAACCTCCTTTTGCACAACGTCGTCAACTCCACAAGTATGTATCAAATAAACATTTTAATTAATATATTTGACTATTATGTAATTATATAAATGGTTGTCTCATAACTTAATGTGCATGTGCATATATTATATAAATACAAATATACATTGCTTTCCCTCCCTACCTCCTATAAGATCATTTTAAAATAGTTATATTTACTAAAGAACATATTTATATTTATTAAATAAAATTATTTTTAAAATTAATAGATAACTATTAATTCTCTAATTACAGTAACAAAAATTAATAAATAATTATTATTGTACAAAGATGTTCTATATAATAAATTATTTTCAATTATTTAACAATCTACTTCTCTTTGTCTTCATTATGATGAAAAACTATGAAATGTGAACACAAATATTAATACAAAGAAAAACGGGCACCGTTTTACACCTGTTACCTGGTATGTTTAATTACCAGTCAACAAATTTAAAGTAAGTTTGTTTATATTGTTTTTTTTTTCCAATTTTATAAATCAACTCATTCTTGACTGGCATTCACAGGGAGACAGATTCAACTCATTATTTATTATATACGTATTCAATTAGAGGCGATCAAAGGCTAGAAAATGATGCGTAGTGAAGACGTTTTGGGAAGTCTTGCAGGAAGACTGCATGGAGTTCTTCGGATAAAGATAGGTATATAAATTCAAATTTCTATCAAACTTTGATTTTTTGGGGCTACGAATTCAGTTAAACATAAGTTCTAATATATTATCCAAAATAAATGGTCAAAGTGAGAGTAAATCAAGTATTGAGGATTTTGTGAGGATGTATGTCTAACTTGTGAGACTTTCGTTTACTTTGAAAAGTTGTAATTCATTTGGGCACAAATGTGTTGAATCAATCTTCAAAGTTAGAATTTGAGATTGATTTTAATCTATTGTGAAATGTGTGCCAATTGCATAGCATTTCTTTCCGTTTTATTTGCTCCAGAAAATGGAATTATGGTAGATAATCAACGCAAGCAAGACTTGAATTTTAGCTCCTTCCAATAAATCGTCACTTTTTATTAATTATTTTTGATGAATAGAGACATTTTCATTAATGTCTAAAATAAAAGTACACTATTTACAAAAAAGGGTCGGAGATATAAGATCACTCCGCGAAAGTTAGATGGCTGAAGCCGAAAACATCAACTATTCATAAAAAAAAAAACATAAAGCCCTCAAGCAGCAAGGGCAATTGCAACCGAGGGAGGAGGATCTTTATCATCAGGATTTCCCCACACATTGGGGCCAGAGGCGGGTCCAGAATAGACCAACCATCATCCTCTTCACCTTTTTCTTGCAGCTCACCTTCCTCATGCCCAGGGGAGATGGCTAGAGCGAGGCGAGGAAATTTATCACCACTGGCATAAGGCCATCCAGTACCATCCATAGGACTAGCACCAATAGGAATGAGAGTAGTAGGCCAGCCGTCGACCAACCTCCTATGGGGAGGAGAGGTTGAGCGGTGCCTCCAGCCTCTACTGTAGGAAGAGCGGCAATGATCTTGGGATTGAGGAGTCTGGGAATGCCAAGCTGAAGAGATGCGGCCATGACAGTGGCCATAGGGTGAAGTGCAATCAGTAGAAAGAGAATCCAGTGGCACTCTGGCAACTGTAAAAGGAGCATTTCCCCAATGTTATAAAAACTCTTGAAGGTGGACCACCTCCAAGTAAACCTAATCTATTTGGACTTGTATTTGCAACATTACATTATTACATATAGAAGCTTTAGTATACATGGAAATAATAATATCTAGAAAGTTGTGAGTGAACAAAACAACATTTCTACCTTTCCAATGTGAAAAGAATTTCCATTTTGAAAGCATGCCAAATCTGGGTGTAGCAAAAGAGCACCCTGGGAGGGTCACCCAACAGAGCCATTTGCTAGGAAAAGGGCTCTAGATGAAATGACCTAAAAAAATCATGAATCTAGCTCTAGTATTATTGAGCTTGGCAGAAAAACCAAAAAATATGAAAACAAGACTCTGGGAGACCACAGAAAGGGTACCAAGGATCAGGGACTCCCAAGTGCCGAAGCTTGGAGCCTAGAGGAAAACCTTGATAAAGAACACACCAAGCAAAATGTGAAATCTTGGGCTCTGTGATAGTAGACCAAATGGTAGTGAAACACAAACTCTATGTCTTTTGGAATGAAATCAGATGCTACTTGAGATTAAGAGTGTCAACCATCGACATATGGGGCACCAACCAACTATAACCCATACTGGGTTTGTAGTTAGTGAGAGGAGTCTAAGGATACCATTTCCAATCCTTCCACCATGTCTTAGAAGAACAAAAACCAAGATTATGAAGTAATTGACGTAGAATAACAACCACCAAAAGGTCACAAGTCTCTTGATCTAGGAGAGAAATCTTGAATTGAACTTGAAGGTCTTCCCAAGACTGGAGACTCATAGTAGCTCTAGAGAGAAAATCTTTGGGTGTTATTATGCCACGCTTATGAAAGCACAAAGCATGAAGACCCTGAGTCCAGACAAGTAGATGACCTTGTTGGTAGATAAGAGGTGACCACTGGATGTTATGCTGATTAAAAGAGAACCCATCACGAAATCCATCACCATCCCACCAAAGCCATGGTTTTACCACTTCCCAGGCTCTCCAAATGCTTTTGACAACAAAAGTTCCCTAGATCTAAACTAGGTCTTCTATGAAAAGAAGGGTTTGAAAGCCAATCCACTTCCAAGGAGGCTTGTGCACTAGAAACCTAGAATCGATACAATGTATCAGAAGAATCTTCCATGCTTCATCCCTAGACAAGGCCTGAATCACCCATTTAGCGCAAAGCACAATACCTTTCTTTTGAGTAGAAAGTAGACCAAGCCCACCAGAGTCCTTAGGAATACATCAGTATTCCCAAGCAACCCTATGAAAGCCATGAGAATTTTCCCTTGAGGCCCACAAGAAATCCCTTAGAATCTTTTCTAGCTTCATGTAGGATGCTTTAGAGGGCACCCAATAGGAAGAGTAGTAAACATGGGTAGCCGCAAGTACTTTAGAGAAGATCTAGAATTTACCAGCCAAAGAGAAAGGTTTGGTGATCTAGTAATCTAACTTCTCAATTCTAGCAAGGACAAAGTTCTACAAGTCCATAGGAGAAGCTTGAAAGGTGAAGGTAATACCTAGAAAATGAAAAACCTTGCCATACCTAATCCACTTCTAGCCAAACTAAGACATCTAGGAAGGAGATGGAAGAATGGATTGTCTATAGCACTGGATCTTATGCCATTGAATAGCATAACCAAAGACAAGACAAAAAGTGTCGAGGCATTTAAGAGCCGTTGAAATATTGTCCTCATCCTTGATGAGAGTGAGAAAAGAATCATCTACAAAATGGTCATTGACAAGCTAAGAAGATGAATCAGGAATGGAAATTTCTCTGACCAACCCTGAGGAAGTAGCATTAGCGAGCAAGTAGCCAAACCCTTCGGCTTTAAGGAAATACAAAGATGGAGCCAAAGGGCATCCTTGACGGATAGACCTGAATAATCCAAAAGCTTCAGATTGCCTGTCATTGATAGTGATGTAGACTGAGGCATTGTCGAAAAGCATTTGGATAGATTGGATGAATTTGGGCCCAAAACCCAAAGCTTGAAGCATAACCAAAATAAAAGGCCACTCACTATGATCATAAGCCATCACAAAATCAATTTTAAGGAAGAGAGCCTTCTGGTTTGACTTGTAGGCCCATTCCATACCTTCCCAGACCACAACAATATTGTAAAGAATGAATTTGGATTTGATAAAACCAGTTTGTTCAAGGCTGATGATCTCAGAAAGGATGTGGCAGATTTTTAAGGCTAAATTTGGCTATGATCTTATAAGAGACATTGAGAAAAGTGATAGGTCTCCAACTACAAATTTCTTCTGGGTCTCCTACCTTGGGAATGAATTTGATGTTTCCCTTATTAATGATTTCCCCTAGTGAGTGGGAATGGAAGACTTCCAAATAAACTTTGTGAAGATTTGGGCCAATAGCATCCCAAAGAGCCTTATAGAATTTACAAGGAAAGCCATTGCAACCAACGACTTTGTCATCAACCATAGAAAAATAATCTTCTTTTAGGTCATCAATAGTGAGAAGATGATCACAAAAGACTGTTGGCTTATAGAGAGACGCCGAGGAACAACAACCAGGCAATGTGCAAGAGCTTGATCTCTATTAGCAGAATTTCCCTACGTAGTGAACACATTCTCATAACTTGTCTAACAAAAGCTTACATAATATTAGGAAGCTCAATAAGTACATGTTTCCCTTCTTTAATTTTTTTAATACCGTATTTAGTATGGCAAGATCTAAGAGCCAAAAAAATATTTTGAGGCTCGATCTCCAACCTTTAACCAATGAAGCCGAGCCTTGATCCGAGCACCTCTGGAAGCATAATTATCTACAATCTATTTCTCATGGGGGATTTGTGCAAGCTATATTTTCAGTTCTCAATTGAATGGATCAAGAACCAAAGCCTCATGAGTAGTATGGAGAGATTTAGTAGTGGCCTCATGAGATCCCTGGCAATATTGGGCAAGATTTATTCCATAAATGTGAATAAAGTGAGATGTATGTGTGATGTCATCATTCCACCACTTGATCCAGCCAATAGGTTAATGTGGCCTTGGATGAAAGTTTCAAGTTTTTAGTATGTGGTCCAAAGCTGGCTGATGACTCAACAAAGAACTATTGAAGTAAAACTAGGTTGTGGGAGGTCATGCCTTAGTTGTCTACCATTTAATGCTACAAGAAATGGGGTAGTGGTCTGACAACATCACTTCATAAAGAGGAATGATAGGTAGGCCTTTCTTATAAGAAAAATTTAAAAAGGACTGTGTATAGATCATGGCGCAATCAAGCCTTTTGTAAATCTTGTCAGAGCTTGCTCTAAAATTAGACCATTTATGCCAAACCCCATCATTACGATGATGGCCAACATTGGGATAAAAAAGGTGTTGGAAAGATGGTCAGTTCTCCCCTTAGGATTCGTGACATGACTTAACAGCCTCATGTGTCTTCTATAAGTCTAGTGGTTGTATCAGGCATTAATAGGTTGATCTTTTGGTGCAACAATAACCACTACTTGTAATAAGTGGTATCAGAGCTTGGTCACAGGTTCAAATCCCCTTAGGTAACAATAAGGGGGAGATTATTGGCAAGATGGTCAGTGCTCCCCTCAAGATTTGTGATATGGATTAACTACCTCATGTATCTTCTATAAGTCTAGTGGTTGTATTAGGCATTAACAGGTCAATCTTTTGATGCAATAGAAACCACTACTTGTAATCAAAGGCCCAATTTATTATGCATGTGAAACAAGGCTTCTCTTTCTCTAGCTTTCCAACATAAAGGCACAATCCCATCTTTTTCAGAAGCCACCTTAACCATATTAAAACCCCATACATGAGCCAAGTTGCGGGTGGCAAAGAATTGACAAGCCATCTCCAAAGATGAGATCTTTCAACAACATCATTGGGAGCATATACATTAACTATTGCAAAAGAATGATTTTCAATTGACAAAACAACCCAAGCGGATCTTTGCATGGGATCAGAACCATGATTAACAAGAAATGGGGCCCAATGAGGGGAAATTAGAGTAGCTACTCCACCTTGACCAGCTTCATGTTGTGAAGAAATAACAAGGCTATTAGGCCAAATCACCTGATAAGAAGCCTGAAGCAAGAAACCAACAATTTTCACCTTTTGGAGACATAAGATATCCAAGCTAGAAGCATGAATATGAACATATCTCACAATATATTTTCTTTGTAGGTCTGTGAGCCCCCACACATTTCAAGAGATGCAATTCATGGGAACAACACTTGCATCCTATCCTCATCCCCAAGAGAGGAGAAACTATTTTGCAATAACTAAGAGGTATCCTCAAAGAGAGGAAACTCAGCCAAACTGAGTCTCCACTTTTTAGAGATGTCACCTTCTTCATTCTCATCATGCCTCAGAGGGCTGCAAGAATGATGCAATGTCGAAGAAGAAGAAATATTGGAAGCCGCTTGCGGGGCATGAACCACAGGTGGTCGAGAAGTACTTGTTACAAAAATATTCCCCCTATTGAGTAGGGTTTGAAATAGGAGGCAAACAAGCCATGTCTAGAAGCCCAACAAATGGAGAGGAATTTGAACCACCACCATTTACCTTTGAGGAAGCTGTGTGTTTTCCCTTGTGACCCATAGTCACCCATTCATCTTTTTTTGGCTCCTCTTTCTTCAAACCCTCTTGAGGATGGGAACCAAAATCCTTGGGTGGGGATTTAGTTATTGGAACTGCCAAGGTCAGTCTTTGATCTTGTGTTTGGCCAACTAGAATTGATAATTGGTGTTCAACAGGTTTAGATACATGACTGTCTAAGAGAAGGTAGAGCCAACAATTTGAATCTCAAGGGTTTCTTTCAGATCACATGAGAGATCAACTTCGACACAAACCCTTTTCTAAGGGTGAGCATTAAAAAAAATGGTCATGTTCAAGACATACCAGTTTGCCAAGATTTTGTGCAATTGTTTGAATGAAAGGCTAGCAAGGGAAGGGAAGGCTAGGAAAATCGATCCACACATTCACCCTAAGCTTTTTGTTATCGGAGACCGTGAAGTCTTGAGACCAATGCTAGAAAACTAGAAGGAAGATCTAACAATCTATGACCCACAAGCAAAGATGGCTTCGACATGGGTAGGATTGGAAAATCGAAACATCAAAAACCATTTGGCGAGGTTTTGAACACCATCAAGCCAAACTCCATGAGGAGACCAAGATTTAGCAATCCTGTCTTTGAGCATGCTTTCAGGAGGGGTTCTTCCTACAAAATAACTAATTAAAGTATGTTTCTCTAGCCAAGCACATGCATTATCAAACTCCTAAATACAAAGAACAACATCAGGAGAAGGCATACCTCATGAAACACCTTCGGTATGAACTTATGAGGTCTCTTTCTCAGAGGCACCATGATTATCCATCACCACTCTAGCACTAGCAAAAACTATTGAACTATAGGTGGCCGAAGCTATTAAATAGCAAGGCTAATCCCATAGTAAATGCAGTTTGAAATGACAACTCCTGGAAAAACTCAGAATAGCAAGAATGCAACACCAAACCCTTGTAGAGCTCAAAACTTCCATCAGAAATCTCCAGAATCCAAAATTACAATCATCTCCTATATTAATTATTATTTTTACCCTCTTTTAAAATATCATTTTTGTCAATGTACTTATTCAAAATCAATATATAATATAATAATAATATTATATTGTACTAAATTTTAAAAATATATTAAATAATTATAATTATATTCAATAATAATAATTTTAATAATTTTAATATATAAATATATTTTAAATAATTAAAAAATAATAAAATATAATTTGAATCCAATATGTATAATTATAATTGTAATTATAAATAAATTTAATTTTTTAGGTGATATTTTTTTAATTTAGTGTTTTAAAAATTATAAATAAATGATAATATTTTTAAATATAATAAAATAATTTTTTTGGTAGATAAGTACCACCATAATGGGTTTGGTTCCCTTTATTTCTTAAAAACCCTAGCTATAAAGAAAAACCTAGTGAGAGTAGAATACAACAATTCTCCCTCTTCTTACAAGTTTGCCATATTCTCAAGTAGGCACCAAGAACATATTTGTGCCAACCCTTAGGCCAAAGATGATAACCCCTGAAGCGCACATTAAGAAAGGGACATGGCTGGGAATTCACCAATTATATTGCCACAACAGAGATAGCCCATTGATTTCCCCTATAAAAGATGATGTTAGAGATGAACGATCAAACCCACCATACCAGAGCAGTCCAAGTTTAATATTTCCTATAACCTAGGCCAATTTGAGGGATCTCAATTGGAAATGACATCCTATGTTTGAAAGAATCCCATATTAGCATGGAGGGAACGATGATCTAAGTAAAATTCCACAAATAATTGCTGAATGGAATTGGCCAACTTCGGATGAATTCAACCAATGAATTTTGCATCAGGCATCCCCACATGATTGATCTAAATAACCAATCTTAATACACTAAGGAGTATCATAGTTAAATAAATGATCGATGGTTTTAGATCCTTATTTCCAATTATTCCTAGCTTCTATAACATATCCTTTGTTAAACATCTCTTATGCAAAGCCACCTAAAGAATGCCCCAACCTTCAGGAGAACAACCTAATCCCAACACAACTTTGTTGGCCATCCACTAGAGTTATTCATCTCCTCTTGAATCCGATATCTAAATTTGATTGTGTACTCTCCTACCTCCAACAATTTTACCAAGCACTTGTACCCATTCCATGAGTTAGTCCAAGAATCCACATAATTACCAATAGTAATCCTCCAAGTTAGATGAGATGTAATCAAATGTCTGCAGATCCATAAGAAAATCCATACTACCGATCCATTCCTAGAGTTGGTAATAGTCAAAATGCAACTTGGGGCTTCTGTGTTGATATACTTGCATTGGAAAATTCTCTATCAAAGTTCTTAGGGAATATGTTTATCTTCTAGGTCAATTTTTCCCCCCAAGCCAAGTTTTGCATCCAAGCCCTCCTAAAACTAGCACCTCCCTCTACCTTTGGCCTACATGTCATTTCCTAGACAATCGACAAAATCTTCTACTCTTCATTAGATCTCTCCCACAATTTTTTTTAAAAATGTTTTCCAAATTTACTTCAATCTTGTGGGTAATGGGAAAGCAAGCCATGACATATATGGGCAATGCTGAAAGTACTGATATGATCATAACCAATCTATCAGCCATAGACAACCATCGATTCTTCTATGAAGTCACTTAAATTCCACATTTCACCACAACATCCTCCTAGTTTTTTGATTTACATGCCCCCTCAAATAGAGACACCCTAAGATATTTTGTAGGAAAGTCTGCAATTGCAAAGCCCAACTTGTCTGGAATTTTCTTAGACTCTTTTTTGTGTTTAAGAAAAAATAGTTTATTTTCTTTGGTTCATCACTTGGCTATACAACTTTGCATACATGTCCAAAGTACCTTTGATGCATTCAACTTCCCTCAAAGTTGCTTCATCAAATAGAGTGGTTTCATCTTCGAATTGATAGCGTGTAATATGATCACAATTGGTAGCCACTATAGTGCCTTTCCTATGCCAACATATTTTATGATATTTGATAGATCTATTGCCTTTTCTATTATGATGAATTTTTTTTGGAGAGGGAGACTCCTTGTCAAATTTTATTTTTATTCTTGAAGAATCCAAATAATGCATCATTGTTAGAGATGGAGAATCTTATGGTTGTCACACAAAACTTGATAAATTTAGTCAAATGTTTATTGAACCCAAACACTTCCATAACACAAAACAAAAATTCCCAAACTACTTTATCATAGGCCTTTCTCACATCCCAGTTTGATCATGATCTCTTTTATTTTTTCTGATTTCATTGTATGAATGAATTCATTAGTTAAATTAATACTAACTGAAATATCTCGACCCTAAATGAAGCCAGTTTGTTCCTCTGAAATAATTTTGCCCAAAACCTTCTCGAGTCTATTGGCATGACTTTAGAAATCACCTTGTATATTGTGTTACAAAAAGATAGGTATGTGATCATTGAAGGAAAGACAAGATTTCATTTTGGGGATTAGAGCTATATTGGAGTTATCTATGTTTTAACATACCTCTTTTTGACATGGAAATCTTCAACCATTTGCCATATGTTGTAGCTGAAAAAGTGCCAATATTTTTGAAAGAATTTTTTTGGGAAGCTATTTGGGCCTGGTGATTTATCTGGGTGTAGCTATAATAATACATCCTTGACTTCCTCGAGAATAGTGGGATCAGATGATATTTGATTATCATCTTCTATGATGAATCTTGGGATAAGGCCCATCACCAAATCAGGGTCCCCCATCACACTATTATTCCCTAAGATGCTTGAAAAAATTAACTGCATCTTTCCCTACCTCATTGATCCCTAAAGCTCTAGTCCCATCTTCTTCAGTGATCTCTTAAACCTTATTTGCAACTCTGGGAGCATTAAGAAAGGAGTGAAAAAAAATTGTGTTGGAATCTCCTGCACTTAACTGGCTTCCCAGGACTTATCATTCCAATAAATTTCTTCCCTTGCAAGGACCTCCCTTAATTATTTTAGTCAATGTTTTCTCCTTATCATAATCCTCTTTAAACATTCTAAATATGAGCTTTCTCATTCAATTATACAAGCTCTTGATCTATTTTGAGATTTTCAAAGAAAATATCCTTGAACACCCTATCATTCTATTCTTTGAGGTGCATTTTGATGTACTAAATTTTTTTGAATAATTGAAAGCTACACATACCATCTACTTTAAAATTGTTCCACTAGGATTTAATAGCGCCAATGAGGTTTTTGTCACACTCCCATCTATTTTCAAATTTTAAACATGCCTTGAGAAAATTTATTTTGCCCTCCAGTTCAAGCTCCACCAGAAAATGGTCTAAGATAGAGATAGGGAGAATTCTTGCTCTCAAGGAGTAGGAATTGTTAAGAAATAAGGAATTGATCTAGTATTTTTGCAATGTTGAGAAATTCCATCCCTTGGTTAGTCTAGTGAAGAAACCATTTTTAGTAGGGTAGTCCATTATTCTAGAGTTTGATACAAATTTGTTGAAGTCCATCACATTTTGGTTAACTTTAGAGGTGCCACTTTTTTTCTCTGATAAATCCAAGATCGCATTGAAGTTGCCAAAAATGATGAACTTGGGTCTCTTTAGTAGTATAAATTTAGAAAATAAAAGACCAAGCGATGAAAAATTTTAGTCATGACTAGTAAAAATGACAAAATTCTAGCCATTTTGTTGCTATACAACTATAAATGACTTTAAATAAATGACCAATTTGGTCATTGGGTAAAAAACACAACTAAATACACAAACAAAAATGACCAAATAAATGACTATTACTCTTCTATATTAACATTGGATAATATTATAGAATTATAATTCAATGAGAAGTTGCATTTCACTAGTAATGCTTGTTAGTAGATAGGCTTATTTTGTTGGCTATCCATCTATACCCGTCTTATGTCAAAAATCTATCTTTTAGGTGATTTCAAAATCAATTGATAAATGAATTTTAGGTATAGAATCGCAAGGAATAGTTTCCATCAAGAAAATTTTCAATCATGATTTAATGTTTTGAAGTGGTTTCTCATCTCACTCCTAAAAATAAATTCAACTTGCATCTAATATTTGATATTTAAGTTAAATCAAATTTGAGTTGCATGTGTGAAATCTATAGCCCCTGAAGCCTATTACCTAATTTAAAAAAAATGTAAAATAACTTTGTATGTCTCTTAGATACTGTATCGTCTTAAAATGGAAGCACTTCCATCTTGGTAGGTTTAGCACCCTTATTTAGTGCATTTATCATTATAGATTTGCATTTAGGATGCATTTGCACTTGATTCCTTCATTCTAGGTGGAATTAGGGTTAGGATCCTGAGGATTCTCCTTGATTTACCTTCTCTATGGCTCTATTTTCTAGGTAGGATCTAGGTATAGGTCCTCCTAGCCCTCATCACATTCATTCTAGGTCTTTGTGCCCTTTTTTGGCACTCTGCCCTATTTTCTCACCATTTCCAAGTCTCTGGACGAACCCAGGACTTCCTGTTTTCAAATATGACTAAGCTTGGACCTTTGGGTTAGGGTTGAGGTCAAAATTGACCTAGGTCAAGGTCAAGGTCAACCTTGACCCTTGTCAGTTTTTGGTCCCCCTTTTCAAATGGTGGTCTCGGAGGACCCCAATGAGCCTTCAGATTCGAATGTAGAAGAGTTTTAATTTGAAATTCATTTAATTATTTTCCCCCCTTAGTTGGTTATTGTGATTGGACCATAATTTGAGGTGAAATTTGAATTATGGGCCCTTACATTGCCCGAGGAGCCTCACCTTGAAATCTCTATATAAGCACTCTCTTTTGCATTCATTTCAACAAGTCATGAGAAGCAAGCAAGTGATGGTGAAGTGATGATGCAAGATTGCAAGAGGATGACATAGAAGATCAAGATCTTGTTGATATCAAGCATTTTTGGCCAAACCATTGTGGACATTCCTTTGGAGCAAGAAAGATCTCTTCTTCCTTGATCCACCATTTTCAACATTCAAGCATTCAAAGATACAATCATGGGGTAGCATTTACGGATTGTGAGTTTGGTAGGAGTACTTTAGCCTTGGGGGCTTGGTATGATTTCTTTAATATATTCAAATCTATGCATTTCTATCTCATATCAATTCATGCTAGGGTTTTTAATCTAGAGGATTAGATTTTGGCATTGTACATTCAATACACACACACATTCTATTACATTTGGCTATTCATGGAGGTGGAAATCACCAAAATAGGGGTTTGACTAAGGAAAAACCCTATATAGCCACCCCAAAAAACCATTTTTAGATATCTACAATCATTGTTTTGGGAGTTATAGAGCAAATTTGAGTACCCTTTTTGACAAACTTCTGGAATCCATGAACAGATTTTCTATCGAAGCAGTGCAGGTCAAGGTCGACTTTTAGGGGTAAGATTGTGCCCTGGAGTAAGATCTTACCCTTGTTATGGGTCAAGGTCAACCTTTCTCAGAAATTCAAAAGGTTTCTGGGTTTAGTTTATTTCTATGTTTCCCGACTAGATCCAATTGCTGAATTTCCCGAAACTGAACATAGGCACCAGAAAACATGTATTTCTGGATCAACTTTATTATGATGTATTTCATCTTATTTAATTTCACTATTCTTTACAAGCATTTGTAGATCTATATTCCATATCATATCAATTTACATACATGTTGGAGAATGTTGGTTTAGGGCTTCTATTAGGTGTATTGTTAAAAACCCCTTTCCTATACCACCACATTTTCCAACCTTACATTTCGGTGAACCCGTTTACGACAAATCTTTCTTTTTGGTGTTAGATTTGCATATTGTGTTAGATCTTACATGCTCATAACATTTGATTTCCTTTATACTCTCACATTTATATTTCAAAAATACAAAAAAATTGCAAAATTCATTTAAAAATACAAAAATATTTACATTTTTCATGCTTGTAGTGTTACTTTGTGTTCAACATGTATGATTTTTATTTTGAATACTTTGATGAGGATTTTATTATACAAGATGATAGATCCCTTAATGAGGTATATGGTAGTGAGGATGAATATTGTTCGAATGAGATCTCCATTTATCCTATTCCTATTTCAATCTCCTCCACAACCTCTTACACTGACCTTTACCATAGGGTGTGTGCATGGTTACCTTCATGTTCCACTATTTGCAACATTGATACACCTAAAATGATATATCCTAAACCTTTGTTGATGGTAAAAGGATATCCTTGAATAACAATTAATGGTAAACCTAGAGATCCTTCAGATTTCTTGGATAACACAGAAACTATTTCACATGCTTATCACACACGAAATAACCCCTAGCCTACTATTCTGGTTTCTTTGTACTAGCTTCTCAACCTATGCTTCCTCAAGCCCCTAGGTTTCCATCTAATTTCAAGGAGTATGAATTAGTAGAAAAATTACATGCCACTCTTGCTAAGATATCTTTATGGGAATTGCTTCAAACTTCCCCGACATATCATGAGGCATTGCAAAAATCTTTATCTACTCTTCCTATTTCGCCTCCTAATCAAGAGAACATTCATTCTATTCTGGAGTGCATGCATACTATGCCTTCTGTACCTCCTATTATATTTTTTGATGATGATTTACCTTCCCTTGAGGTGCATAATCAATATGATGCTCTTATGGTTGTTGTTTCTATTAATTAGAGTATCATTCATAGAACATTAATTAACAATGGATTTGAGCTTAATGTTTGTAGCATGGATATGCTTAAGGAAATTAAGATTGATCTTACAACTATTCAACCTGATAATGTCCCTATTCATGGATTTGATAATATTTCAAAGAGAACTTTGGGCATTATTACCTTACCCATTAAAGTTGGTCCAGTTATTCTTAATACACCTATTCATGTTATACCTAGACCTCTCAATTATAACCTTCTTCTAGGAAGACCTTGGTTACATAATATGCATGCAGTTCCTTCTCTTCATCGCAAGGTTAGGTTCATTTATAAAAATTTGATGGACATGTTACATGTAGATGATGCGTCGAATCCTTGCCTAAATGTAGAATATGTTAAAATTTTTGAGCCTCTTCAACCAAGAAAAGAGATTGAAAAATAATCTGAGGTTAAACAAACTGAAGCTCTATCTTCTTTGACTGAGGATGATTGGGGAACATTGGACTTTAATCCTACTTTCATTGGAGAATATAAGGTTTCTGATTTGGAATTCATGAAACAACAAAGTGAATTTGAAAAACAAGTGTTTACTCCATCCCCACTTTTTGAGGAATTAAAGAATAACTTTGTTGCTGCCTTGATTGAAGAAACAATAGAAACAATAAAACCTAATTGCTATGACATTGTGACATATGTCACTCCTTGGAATCCATCTGATATGGCTGACAGATATGGTTCTGGTTATCATCTACTCAAGAAATCAAGATTTAATGGGAAAGGATGTGGTAAATACGAGCAAGGTATACAAGTACCTTTGGATAGCAAAATTTGTGATTAAACTTACGGATTAGGATTCAATCCTTACAAAAAACAATCATCTTTTCCTCTCAATGTTAATCATATATGTGGTGGACATTTGAAGTTGGTTAACTCGCTCCTCCTTGATATGATTCAAAGACCTACTTTGGATATTTTTCCCGAAGATGAAGCCTTAGCGGATTTTTTAGGGGTTTATAACAATTTACCTATGTCTCATCACAAATGACATAAGCCTTATTGTTTAAGTACTAAAGCTTATTTTGGGGAACATGATGAACATAGTATTTCTTCTTTACCGATGGATTCCCCGATACAAAGTGATTTTCTAATAACTGAGATTGTTGAGATTCAAATGGATGAAAATGACTCTAAAAAGATGATAAGAATTGGGAAATGTTTGAATTAGGATGAACGTGATCAGTTGGTTTCCCTTTTACTTGAATTTAGAGACATTTTTTCTTGGACATATTTGGATATGCCGGGTATATATTCTAAGATTGTTACTCATAATATTGTTCTCAAACTGAATGTTAAACCTGTGAATGAAGAAAATTTGAAAGATGAATCCATGAATTAATTTATTAGTTAAGGATGAAATTAAAAGATTACTAGATTCTAGATTCATCTGCTCTATTGATTACTCAGACTGGATTTCAAATATTGTACCTATTTTAAAAGGAGAAAATAAGACAAGAATGTGTACTGACTTTAGAGATTTAAATAAAGCATCCTTAAAAGATGATTTCCTGTTACCTAATATTGATATGATTGTGGATTTGATAACAGGTCATGCTTTATTATCTTTTACGGATGGCTTTTCTGGCTATAATCAAATTTTTATTCCTCCTGAAGATTAATTTAAGATTGCATTTATAAAACCTTGGGGAACATTTTGTTGGGTCGTGATGCTTTTTGGATTAAAAAATGCAGGAGCAACTTATCAATGGGCTATGACCTTGATTTTTCATGATTACATTCATAATATTCTTGAGGATTATGTGGATGATATCTTGGCAAAATCTATACAAAGAGAAGATCATGTTAGTATTTTACGACAGATATTTGAAAGGATTAGAAGTTACAACATGAGGTTGAATCCTAAGAAATGTGTTTTTGGAGTTGATTTTGGTAAATTATTAGGATTTATAATCTCTAAGAAAGGCATAGAAGTAGATACTAAAAAGATTGAAGCTATTGTTAATATGCCTCCTCCTAAGAATATTTCTCAGTTACAAAGTTTACAAGGAAAAATTCAAGCTATTCATCGCTTTGTTTCCAACTTAGCTGATAGAACTATTCCTTTTACTTCCTTGCTTAGAAAGGATGCCACTTTCTCTTGGAATGAAAAATACATAAGCAATCCTATGAGCAATTTAAGGAGTATCTCGCCAATCCTCCTATTTTGCAACCAACTCAATTTGATAAAACCTTTTATTTGTATACATCAGCCACTCTGAAGATGGTGAGTACATTGTTATCTCTATATGATAGTGAAGGTAAGCAAAGACATGTGTACTAAATTAGTCAGACTTTACTTGATTACGAAACAAGATATACAAATTTGGAAAGACAATGCTTAGCTATAGTTTATGCTTGTTAGAAACTGTATCATCTTAAAATGGAAGCACTTCCATGATAAGAGAATTTAGCCCACTAAGTAAGTGGTTTCGAGTCATGTTAAGCACCTTGACCAGGTCTTTGCATGTATTTGGCTTTTCTCCCCATTTTCCACTTCTTCCCCACACTTGATTTCTTCATTCTAGGTGAAATTAGGGTTAGGATCTTAAGGATTCTCCTGAATTTCCCTCTTCCATGGATCTATTTTCTAGGTAGGGTTTAGAAATAGATCCTCCTAGCCTTCATCACAGTAATCATAGGATTTTATGTCTATCTCTAACATTCTATCCTATTCTGGCATCAGTTCTAGGTTTCTGGGCATCCTCGGGACCTCCTGACTTGGTTCTGAGTCAAACTGGGACTAGGGTCAGGGTCAAGTTTGAACCTGGTTAGGTTAGGGTTGAGCTTGAACTTGACTAGGTCAAGTTTTGACCCCTTTCTTCAAATCTTCAATTTCTAGAATTTTTAGGCTTCAGGCTTTTGGGAGATTTATTTTCCTACCTCCGGGTTAGCCATTTCAGGTTTCGGGATGGTAAATCCTTTAATTTCATTTAATCTAGGTATATTTTCTAAAGGTGAGGACCTAATTGGGATTTAATTCTCCAAGGTGGCCCCTCTAGAGGAGTGTTGCCTAGTTCACTATTAAAGGAGGCCTTCCTCTCTCATTTTCACATCTCATCTCAAGCAATTGCAAGCTCTCAAGCTCTCAAGTGCAAGTGAATTCAAGCAAGTCTTCAAGAATTCAAGTGCTCAAGCATTCATCCATCAAGGAGATCCATTGTTAGCTATTGAAGGATTCAATCTCTTTGGATCCCCCTTGAAGATCCATCCTTCTCCATTCATTCAAGTCTTCTCATATGCAAAGATCAAGTCAAGATTGGTGTTGAAGATCAAATACTATTGATTGGAGACATCCTACATCCATTGAAGCATTCTTACTTGTGGATTTGAGGATTGGAATCCTCTACAAGGAATTTAACATAAGCGAGGTGATTTGTTTCAATTACTTTGTTTATGCACAATATATTTCAATTCAATTTCAAGGTTAATTCCTAAACTGGAGTTTGACCAAGGCAAACCCCCCATACAACAAAAACCCCCATTTTCTTGTAGGTATAGGTGCGGAGTTTCAGATCTAAGAGTGAATTTGGATACCCTTTTCAGCAAACTTTCAGGATTTGTGAGCAGAATTCAAATCGGACTTCAAATAAAGAATGTGGTATTTGACCTTTTATGAGGGTCAAACCTGAGCTGAGCCATCTTGAGGAAAGATTTATGGGTTTTCTCTGTCTCGGCATTTCCAGTCTAGGACAAGTTTTAGATTTTCCCAAAAGTGTACATAGACATCAGAATTTAACATTTTCTAGATCTGCCCTAATTTGAGGTTAGTACTTGTATTTCAATTATTCTATATTCCAAAGATAATATCCTCCATATAGGGAAATATTGGACTTACTCTCTTTCTCTACTCTTTTCCATAAATTGATTCGATTGTGCATTAACCTTTTTGGTTGATCAAATCAGATCTCTTCTTTGGGGAATTTGGGTTTTGAGAATAGATCTCATATTTCCCCCTTTACATTTGAATAGAGGTGAATCCATTTTACATCTATTCATTTTGGTGAACCCGACATACTTACTCTCTTTTCTTTTGTGGAATTGGATGCTTTATTGTGTTTTCCTTTTATCTTGTTAGTATTAGATTTGTCCTTTGTGATTGATCTTGCATGCTAATTAGATTTCATATTCATGCTTTATGTGTTCTTAGTTTAGTTCATTTGCATTACATTGGTTTATGAGCTTTACTACCACTAGTCCTACTTATAACATTTCAGTTAGACAAAGTTGTAGACTCATGGGTGCCTTGGAGTCTGAATCTTCTTTTCCTTTCCTTAGGATCCCTGATGATAACTTGATTCTTCATGATTCCAATCCTCCTATGGAGAAAAACTCTTGTCACTCATCTCATGATGAGGATGATGCTTTAAGAGTTCCTCCTGAACAAGTCCAAAAAATTTCCACTGAACTTGATAAAATGGGTAATTGGCTTCTTCAAGAAAACCATAATCAAGATTCCATTCAAGCTATAGAGGCTCTTAAAAAAGTTCTCCATGATAGTGATTAAGGTGTTAACCTCTTGCGTGGTATTACTCATCTTGTGCATTCAAATGTTAAACCTTTAGCTCAAGAAGCTCAAGATTTAGGTTTCACTCCTCCTATCACTAGTATTGAACCTCCTTCTAATCCTTTACCTAGCGTTCCTATATATACTCCTTCTTTGGTGACTGTGATGGTTCCCTCTATTCCTATGAGTGTTCCTCTTGTGTCCCTTCCTACATCACAACCTTCATATCATAATGTTCCTTTTACTTATTCCAATCCACTTCCAACTGTAGTTCCTAGTGTTCCTCTAGTTGTGTCTTCTATTCTTGCAACTTTGTACACTCTATCTAGTGTGTCTAATGTTGCTACTCCTCCTATTTCTTCTAATGATTCAACAATCATTAGTTTGGCTCAAACTGTATCATCCTTACAACAAAAAATTTCTTCCTTAACTCAAAACAAGTTTAGTATTCCTACATGTGACATGGGAAGTCCCTTGTCCTAAGATATTATTCATACTCCTGTTCCTCAGCAAGGTGAGATGCCTCGTCTTGAGAATTATAATGGAAAAGGAGATCCTGTTCATCATGTTAAAACATTTCAAATCCTTTGTAGTGATTATGCTAATGACCATAGGATTTTAGCCAAACTGTTTTCTAGAACATTTCATGACAAGCCTTTACAATGGTATTGTTCCTTGCCTCCTTATTCAATTGATTCTTTTCCACAACTTGCTAATGCCTATATTCAACAATTTCAAAACAATATTGGCCCGCAAGTGTCTTTGACTGATTTAGTGCATTGTAAACAAAGTGCTAAAGAAAAATTGATTGAATTTATTTGTAGATTTAAGCATTTGCATGCTCAGATTTCCTATCCTGTTCCTGATATTGATATTCAACGTATGTTTATTTCAAATTTGTAAAAGGATATTAGAGATAAGATTCTGCTTACTGAATTTACCTCTTTTCAACAACTTTGTGCAGCACTTCATCATTATCAATTACAAGTGAGTCAATTTGAGAGCAACACTCCAATGGCTCCTATTCCAGTTGATAAGAGTGATGCTACTCCTAATCCAAACAAGTTTAAAAAATTCAACAATTATGTCAAGATAAACAAACAAGAAAATGTAGTTGCTGATCAGGTTGCTGTTGCATCTCATAATGCCACTTCTACATCCACTACTTTTCGATTAAGTCATACATTTAATCCTCTTTCTGAAAATTTACATGCTATTATGAATAGGTTGTTCACTCCTAATATGATTACTTTACCTCCTATTCAACCTATTTTACCTACTATGATTGCATCTAAATCTTTTGATCAAAATGCTTTTTGTCAATATCATTGTCAGAATGGTCACGATATTGAGAGATGTTATTCTTTAAAAAATAAGGTTCAAGATCTAATTGATTCTAAGGTTTTATCTGTTGATAATCTGGATAATAGTGGGAATCAATCTATCTCTCCTCCTAATCAGAACCTTCAAATCTATACGAACCCTTTACCTACGCATGATACTAATACTATTTCTCAACCATCTACTATGGAAATTGTGTATGATTCAAAGATGGATGATCTCAGTCATGTTGTTAATCAAGTGGAGCATGTTGATTAGTCTGTATCTCCACCTCAACCTCAACTTCAACTTCAAACTCAAATTCAACCTCAAGTTCAAACTCAACATCGATCAAAACCTAAACCTAAAATGAAGCCTCAACCTAAAAATTGACAACAATTTAAGAATAAAAGACCTCGAGAACTTTTGATTACCTTTGATGACTCTGAGACTATTAAAGCTCCTGATGATCCCCTTTATATTGCTGCTAGGATTGCTCAGATACCTACTCAAGGTTGTCTTTTTTATCCTACCTCTTTAGTCAATGTTATCACTGAAGAAAATCTTTTTATGAAAATCTTACAACGTGACTTCTATGATACATCAGATGTGTGGATTCAAACTTGCAATGGTTTTATTTATCCATCATTTGGTTCTATTACTTTGCCGGTTGAACTTTTTGGAAAAATTGTGAACACTACCTTTGTTGTGGTTCCTACCTCTAATCAATTTCAAGTTAAGCTAGGTTTGCCTTGGTTGACTGCCATGCATGCTGTTGCTTCACCTATCCATAAGTGTCTCAAGTTCATTCATGATGATGAAGTAAAGATGATTAATCATAGTCTATATCAACCTTCTAGGCCTACAGATTGTGCTACTCTAGATTTCTTTTGGCCTTCATTACCTAATTCATGTCCTCCTTGCCCTGATAATCTTTTTCAATCATATCAAGCTTATAAACATCATAAAATCCTTGAATTAAGTTCACCTCCTAGGGATCTTAATTGTGGTCTTTTACCTACACCTTTGATACCTCCTTTAACTATGGCTTCTAGTTCTATTAATCAAGTTCCTTCTACCAAATCTATTAAAGATCTTGTGGTTAATAATCCTATTGATCTTCCTAAAGAGCCTGTGAAGGATCTTGTGATTGTTCCTCCTCATTCTCAACCTATTTCAAATAAATCAAAATGGAACCGATCTACTAATGAATGTCATAAAAAGCATCGTGCTCATGCTAAAGCTAAAAGATCTCTACCTTCTTCGGATAAACCTATGCATAATGTGTTAGAAGAAATTGCTACTAATAATAATGTTCACATGCATGATTATGATGATTCTATTCATATCTTAGATCCTATTTTAATTAACCTGGATGAAGAAGATACTCTTGATGATACCGATGATGTTAATGATGAATATGATACTATTGACATTGACAATGATTTACCTAATATGCTTTCATCACAATTAACTCTTACACCTAGTGTCAAACATAGTGATTCTCAAGAGGATCCTTCTTTGGAACTGGCTATCATTCCTACTGTGTTGGATATAGTCCCTCTTGTGAGTTACCCACCTTCCCTAAATGATATACAATGAGATGGGGAAAGTAGGTGGCACACTTGATCGGCTTGTCCTTTGTGGTAGCTTTGTTATGTGTTTGCTTACTATATTGTGCTTCTCCCGTAATGTGTTTGCTAAATATTTTTAGATTATTTTATACGATCCTTGTTACTAGGTGCAAGGTGATGAAGGAATCGAAACTATTTTTCAAATGCTTCTATATGTATCTCTATTCTTCTATGCATTGTTCAATGTTATGTTGTAACTCTGCTATTGTTCGTAAATGTTTCCTTGTGTAATCTACTTGGATTTGAGATATGGTAGCACTAATTCTTTTTGGTCTCCATGTCATGGTCTGAAAAGATTCTCCTTTGTATATCTTATGTGATCTTTCCTCCTTTGTGATTGTAGTTCTACTTTCTTTAGGGAATGATGTCAATTCATTTGCAATAATATCATATATATATTATCTTATGATCATACTAACCCCATGGTAGGTAGATCCCTTCTGTGTTCTCTGTATGTTTCTGTGATCTTTCCCTTGATTTGTCTTCATCTGGGGGCATCTCGATGTGGAAATGTAATCTGTAGAGTTGTTTATGTTTTCGTTAAAGCCATTGCTCTTGTTAAAGTGTCAAGCAATGACTTTAACGTGGGGGCATACACTCTACTCACCTGTTGCACACACACACTTTTCAATATGTACATATTTTTCAAGATACTTCTTTGCCCTTTTTGGATTAGTAACTAATCCTTAAAGCATGGATTTATATTTTAGGATCTCTTGATCCCTCCAGTTTCAAATATACATATATATTTTGATCCCTTAAGGTCAGAAGTGTCCTTAAGATTGGATCTCTTTTGTTTTTATTTTCAGTTTTATTTTTATGGAATAGAATATTCCTAAGGGTGAATCCTTGATGGGTTGACTAGTGAGTAGCCACATTCACTAGGCTGTTCAATTCGATCTTTCTAGTTGTGCCATTTTCTTGTGTGGTTCACAATGGGACATAAGTTCTCATTGGGTGAGGTAATCACACCTTTTTTTTTCTCTCTAGAGATGTTTCTCTTATTGTGATCTAGGAGTTGATGAAGACTTGAGTCCCTAAGGGCTTAAGGTTTCTCTTTGTCCCTCGAATTACAATAAGATTATCTTTTTATTCTGATCTCCTTTACCAAGAGTTTGCATCGAGTCCATACTCTTGCTAAAGTGGGGGCTTAATGTATCATCTTAAAATGGAAGCACTTCCATGATAAGAGAATTTATCCCTTTGAGTAAGTGGTTTGGGGTCATTTTAAGTTCCTTGATCAGGTCTTTGCATGTATTTGGCTTTTCTCCCCATTTTCCACTTCTTCCCCGCACTTGATTTCTTCATTCTAGGTGAAATTAGGGTTAGGATCTTAAGGATTCTCCTAAATTTCCCTCTTCCATGGCTCTATTTTATAGGTAGGGTTTAGAAATAGATCCTCCTAGACTTCATCATAGTAATCATAGGATTTTATGTCTATCTCTAACATTCTATCCTGTTCTGGCATCAGTTCTAAGTTTCTGGGCATCCCCGGGACATCCTGACTTGGTTCTAAGTCAAACTGGGACTAAGGTCAAGGTTGAGTTTGAACCTGACTAGGTCAAGTCCAACCTCAACTTTGACCCCTTTCTTCAAATCTTCAATTTCCATAATTTTTGAGCTTCGGGCTTTCGGGAGATTTATTTTCCCACCTCCAGGTCGGCCATTTCAGGTTTCAAGATGGTAAATTCTTTAATTGCATTTAATATAGGTATATTTTCTAAAGGTGAGGACCTAATTGAGATTTAATTCTCCAAGGTGGCCCCTCTAGAGGAGTGTGGCCTAGTTCACTATAAAAAGAGGCCTTCCTCTCTCATTTTCACATCTCATTCAAGCAATTGCAAGCTCTCAAGCTCTCAAGTGCAAGTGAATTCAAGTAAGTCTTCAAGCATTCATCCATCAAGGAGATCCATTGTTAGCTATTGAAGGATTCAATCTCTTTGGAGCCCCCTTGAAGATCCATCCTTCTCCATTCATTCAAGCCTTCTCATATGCAAAGATCAAGTCAAGATTGGTGTTGAACATCAAATACTATTGATTGGAGACATCCTACATCTATTGAAGCATTCTTACTTGTGGATTTGAGGATTCGAATCCTCTACAAGGACTTCAACATAAGCGAGGTGATTTGTTTTAATTACTTTGTTTATGCACAATATATTTCAATTCAATTTCAAGGTTAATTCTTAAACTGGGGTTTGACCAAGGCAAACCCCCCATTTTCTTGCAGGTATAGGTGCGGAGTTTCAGATCTAAGAGCAAATTTAGATACCCTTTTTGACAAAATTCTGGGATCTGCGAACATAATTCAAATTGGACTTCAAATAAAGAATGTGGTATTTGACCTTTTATGAGGGTGAAACTCGAGCTAAGCCATCTTGAGGAAAGATTTATGGGTTTTCTCTATCTTGGCATTTCTAGTCCAAGATAGGTTTAAGATTTTCCTGAAAGTGTACACAAACATCAGAATTTAACATTTTCTAGATCTGCCCTAATTTGAGGTTAGTACTTGTATTTCAATTATTCTATATTCCAAACATAATATCCTCCATATAGGGAAATATTGGATTTACTCTCTTTCTCTACTCTTTTCCATAAATTGATTTGATTTTGCATTAACCTTTTTGGTTGATCAAATCGAATCTCTTCTTTGGGGAATTTGGGTTTTGAGAATAGATCTCATATTCCCCCCTTTACATTTGAATAAAGGTGAATCCATTTTACATCTATTCAAAAACTTAGGCATTATATTTTAAATGTTGAAGTCAATGTGATTGTTAATTTGATCCTTTGAAATATCTTTTGTCAAAAACTGATCTCTCTGGCCATCTGGCAAAGTGGGTGATGTTACTTACAGAATTTGATCTTACACTAGTACAAAAACAGCAAAATTAGACTAAAAAAACTACTAAAAATAACATATAGATGACCAATTTTGATCACATGACCAGTAATAGTTTATTGCTAGTCATTTGTAACACCACCAAATTTGTGACTAAACAAATTTTAGTCATTTGTTGGTTGTTTTGAATGATCAGTTTGGTAGTATTTTTACTCATTAATTTAGTCATTTGTTGTTGTTAATTGGTCATTCATTTAATCTTGATAGTCATTTATTTAATCATTAAAATCATTAATTTGTGTCAATTGGTAATATATTTAATCATTTGTATCAACTAATTTCCATCCATTGGTAGTATATTTGATCATTTTAATCATTAATTTAGTCAATGTTGTTAATAATTAGTCATTTATTTAATCACATTAACACTTAATTGATATCGATTAGTAATATATTTAGTCATTTGTATCAACTAATTTCCATCCATTGGTAGTATATTTGATTGTTTTAATCATTAATTTAGTCAACGTTGTTAATAATTAGTCATTTATTTAATCACGATAACAATTAATTGATATCGATTGGTAATATATTTAGTCATTGTCACTCTTATGTTTCCATCTACTAATAGTATATTTAATCACTATTATATTTTGGTTCTCATTAATTGGTATTAAATTTAGTTGTGATATAAATAATGTATTAAATTACATAAATTTAATAATGCAAAAAAAGCATATATTAAATTTGAAGTAAACCATAAAAGAAATTAAAAATATATTAACATATACAAACAATATTCAACATCATGAGAAAGAAAGGTAATCTGCAATTTTAAAATATAATATGTATCAAGTAATAAAATGTCAACATTGAGAGTATACATAATTATATCTAAAAATATCAAACTTATTAAGAGTTTCCAACTCATTAAATACACCATGAATGTCTGGTATCTAGTGCATGATAAACATCAACTAATTCATTTTCTCCAAAAAAATTATTGGCCACCGTGCAAAGGATCCTTCTTTCTCTTTTAGACGGATCACTCCATCTAGTTTGTCTTCATAAACAAGTGGTACATTACTTGTGACCCTCACAAGTTCTACATTTGCATCACTCGTTCCTTTCAAGTTTTCTCCATGTATGATAGATAGTGAATGGATCCGCCCAACACCAACAACACTATCAAATGGATCCAACACTCTGACTTTATCTCCTTCTTGGAGTTCATGAATATTTTTCTGCAAAAACAAAAAGTGCATAGGTAATTATGCGACTTATTAACATAATAATTATCACATAGGTAAACATTTGACTTATTAACATAATAAAACAACCATTACTTGCTCAAATAGTACTTGCATGTGTTAAAACAAATACCATGAAATACACAACAATAAATAAAACTCACCTTGCTTTTAACATGAAGTCTTCTTTGAATATCATATAGATCCTCATCTAGTTCAACATGTTCACTATCAACATCCTTCTCAAATTGTGGAGCTTTATAGATAGGTCTATTGAGAGCGTCTATCCCTGTATACATAGCAGACTGAAGAGAAAATAGGTACAAGTCATATGCTGGAAGAGGGTATGATATGTAAACCTTGGCAAGAAATAAGTACAATTCTAAATTGTGCAATGAAGATAGCTAATAAATATTGTGACAAATTAACTTACATCCAGAAAAATGCAAAATCTATAATTATTTGTTTAAAATAACATTTCAAGCATGAAGATTAGGATAGATAATTGACAACTATTACATTACCTCAACTTTACCACAACTATAACTGTGTTTATCCACATATATGTCCACTAATTTATTGCAATCACTGTCAATATCAGTAGCTTTGTTGGCATCAAAGCATTTTTGTGCAGCTTTGATAGAATTGCTCTGCATGTGGTTAAATTGTTAGTAGATAGATCAATGCAATGGTAGATTAAATGCAATGGTGGTATTTTCTTCCATGTCAGAAACAACAATAGTGTATTGCAGACTGACCATCACCAGTCATCGTTGCTACAGGATTATTACATCAGATAAGTGACAAATAACTCTTTAAGGTCTTATAAATAGATCAACATATTCCCCTCTCATTATTACACAGATCAATGAGGAGTATTATCACTATACAAGAAAGAAGAAAATAAGGGGGCTAACATTATCCAAGAAATAAGTAATTGCTGTCTAGAAAGAGGAAGTCAGATCGCACAAAGGAAGAAGACATCTCATCTATAATTGCAACCAAAGGAAGGAATTAATATGATCTAAGTTAGATAACTAACTAATGATATTGTTAGTTACAAGGAAGAGGTACGATTTGTTAAAATAGTAATTTAGTTTGAAAGAGTTCTGATCAAAGAGATACAACTTTTCACATCATGCCCTTTGTTGCTTAATAAGGGAAGATCATCCATTTCTTCAAGGGGCATATTTTATTGGCATATAGTCTTCATACCTGAAGCACTTAAAGGGATTTAATACAGCCAACTAAAGGAGGTATTTGTCCCCTGTTTGGCAAGGTCACAAACACATGAAAAGAAGAAATTGACAAGTAGAAGCAGCATCCTAGATTATTGCAAGAACAAAAGATTGTAATCAGACTAAGGCATAAACTTCTCACATAAAATTGCATGAAACTTGAGCCATTATTCAGCAATAGTGACAGAGATTAGACTCACAAGAAGACATTAAAGAAACATAAAATTAAAGGATAATAATTTGAAAGAGGATCAAGTACAAGATCCTATTTCTCATACCAGATTACATCTATTCCATTTGCATGATTATAAAAGACAATTTCAGAGAAGGCGATCAGATTATTGTAAGGATCAGGTGCTTTATTTCAACATAGTTTGTTAATAAGCATCTCAGTAAATCAAAGCAATATAGATCAGGAATCTAGGCAGAGCATCATCCTGGATTAGAGCAATATTAATCTGACAGCATTTTGCATTCCCCAATCTACTCTATAGTATCGATATCAAAGAAGTTTTGGTTCATAGATATTCCCCTTCATTTTTAGATCATAATTTATATCAACATTCTAGTTTGGAAATAAAACTTAGAAATTAAAGTAAACTTTATCCTCATTAATATAAAGATATTTGGAATTTGCATTGATTGATTTCTTTTATCTCTCACAAGCCATCAAACAAAAAATACATAACAGAAAATTATCGTAACAACATACTAGTAATTAAGTCTTCAAGAGAACGGTTTGGGATCAACAAAGTAATTAAGAACCTCATGTTCATATTTCAGAGGATATATTTTTTTTAGGCTTAAGAGATGGAGATGTTTTTGAATATGTTTCAATCTGGCATCATTGCCATGAGGATTAGCTATATGAAATCTTTTATATATTTCCTTTGTCGTAAGAAACTTCCTTAATGCCATTGATGTGTATAAGTTTAATTATGTTAAACTTCTAGCATTTTACACTGCTTACAATTGTGATGAATACTTGTATAGTTACAACCTCCTAACTCTTATCAGTTAGAATTCTTGTCGATCAAGAAAGGAGTTGTCTTATTTATTCATTGGTATTTTGATGGAGGATGTGTGCGAGAGTGTGTATCATTGACGAGATATGTAAAAGCCTGATGAAATGTGAATAGAGTATGTGCTCGATACAAAGTATTGTTCTGATATGAAGTAATCACACTGCAATTATCAAATGAAAAGTTGTTAAATATTTGATTGTCTTATGCAGAGAAGGAGATGTGTTTAATAAGATGATATATTGTTGATGAGAAACATTTTCAGAATACCACGGTCTGGTTTGAAATCTTTTATGAATGTTCAATGGGTGAAGAAATCTGATCAAGTATAGTATGCTGCACGCATACGAAGTTTGAGGTATATAGTATTATTCTTTTGATAGTATTTAATGCATACATTGCTTAAATGATGAACAAGGTTTGACAGTGCAGTTATTTATGAAATTCTGTTTGATGGAGTGGATTAAGCAAATGTGAGTAGAACTTGTAGAAGGCACATTTATCAGAAGATTGATGTTGTTCATATTTTGTAATTCAGACTGAAACATCTGAAGAGTTATTTTTTTCAGTTTTTAATATTTCTACTTGTTTATCTCCATCATTGTGAAGTTCAAAGTTGCAGTTTACAAAACAGTAAAAACTTATTTTATAACATCCTTTGGTTGGTGCCTTAAGGATGCTGAGTCGATGCTCAAATTGAAAAGTTTGTGATAAGAAAGACTTGATGCTCTTAGAATAGGGGTTTGGTGACTCCTTACTTTTTACCTTAAACTAATGATGGTTCTGGAGCGTCACTACAAAAATTATACAAAAAATCTACCCAGATCAAACTCAACTAACCAACTAATCATTGCAAGTCAAAGGGTTTTGCAAAATATTCATAATAACTCTAAATGAATAATTGCCTCTTTGCCTCACCTTAAAAGGATCGTCTTGCATCACCAGGACTCGTATATAATCACATGTTTGAGAATTCTAAGAATTTGCACATGGGTCCAAAATTTAGACAGGGAGAGTGTGATCATGAAAGGTCCGGATGAAAGAAACAAAGAAGACTGGAAGCATTCAATTTTGCATTATTATAAGACTTCTATGCTTTTCTACTCTTTATTTTAGTACTTTTAGTTATAATCTATGTCTTCAATTCTGTTTCAGGTTCAAGAACTCTTGAACATAGTATGAACTTTGGTTATGCATCCTCACTAGACCTGGAGGCATTACAAACCAAGACTAGTACGAGGTCCAGACTGGACTGATACCAGGGGTGGGGGTGGTAGTGGCCTCAAACCCTATAACTATTTACAACTAGACTAATTGCAACATGCATACATCTTTGTGAATAAAGTTAGACAAATTTATGTTACCTTTATATTGCAAGAGTTTACAACTCTTGAAAGAATATGTTGAAAATTCTTCAAACAATCTATCAAAAAGTTTAATGCCTTCCTATGCTTCCCATTTGGTATGTATATTTACTAGGGATTTCCCAAAATTAAAACTAACAACATTCCTATATGATTTAGGCTTCCATTGAATGTCCATACCTATATTCCAAAGACCAACTTCAGAATATACAAGGAGGATGCTAGTATTGGTTGAGCAGTTCAGTTTTACAACTGCCAGTTGCATTTCCTAAAATTTTCTAAAGGTTTTTTTTGAGAAATCCATTTTGTACATATACGACGAGCATTGGAGTGTAGGAAACCACATTTCTTTGAGGCATTATGCCAAACAGTTCACCTGCATTGTATGTGTTTGCACATTTTCCATACGTGTCTAATAATGTTATTGTAACCACATTATCTAAAAGAGCTCTTCTGTAAGATGCATATATCTTGTTCCTTTTTTACCTTTTTGGGTACGAGAATGGAGGGTACTGGAAAAGGTTGTAGAATTTGTCTTTAAACCTGACAATAGCGTGGAACACCTTTTCATGAAGTTCATTTTTTGTATGTCCTACCATGATTGTAGTCCATGAGAATACATGTCTTTGAGGCAATGTGTTAAAGGTAAACAATTCATTTGTCTTGGCTATGCTTCCACATTTTTCATACATGCCTAATAGAGAAATTGCAATTATGTATAACAGAGCAGTTGCAACTATGTATAATAGAGCAATCTCCTTTATGCTCTGCTGGATACCCATAGACTGTTCCAAAGATCCCATTCTAGTATAAGGAGGGAGGATGTTGCAAAATATGGCTTTAGGCATTCCAATTGCATTTTCTTGATAATGTGTCATAGAGAACATTGACACAACTACAATAGTCATAGATGTAAGTGACAGTCACACAGTGGTAGTCATCACTGAGGCATGGTGGTGCAGGGGCACCTATGAGGATAAAGAACACAAGGTCACTATTAGGACCTAAGGAGAAGACCTATGAATTCAAAAGAGGAATGAAGACCTAATGAGGACCTATGAAGTCATTTGATAATGTACCATGGCCTTTGAGCCATTGGGATGTAATAGAAATGTTAGAATGTAATAGATTGCCAAGATTGGCAACTAGGCCAAAATAGCTAAGGTGTAAGGTTTATGGGATAGGGGTCATTTTAAGTTGATGTAATGTTTAATATTGTTTTAAGGTCATTATGATCCCATAATAAAGAAACATGGGCCAGTTAAAGGATAAAATGCAAAGAATGCATTACAAATGCAAAAATGTAAAAATTGACAAAATATTGTCAATATAGCCACAAATGGCTAAAGGATGGGATTAGGGATTAGATTAGGAGTTTATAGTTTTCCATAAGCTTAAAACACATGTTAAACACCATTATAGGTGATAAGAAGTCTAAGAGATAATAAGTCTTCAAGTTGACAACATTTTTCATATGTTGTGAACAGTTAGTTTTGACTGTTGCAGACAGTTAGGAGTTAGTTGGGTGGTTACTCTCGGGTTGTTTGAGGAGTTAGAGTCTTATTTCAAGGGGATCCATGTGATTGGATGCATAGAACATGATGGATATGTAATGGCATGATTGTTAAATGGTTTAGATCAATAAAAAGTTAATTTCCTGCAAATCTGAAAGCCACTGTCCATGGGTACAGTCATAAGCAACACTAACTTCTTATACTTGAATAGAACATTATTCTGATTGGATGATGGTGTAAATTCACTCTTTCAATCATTTTATATATTTTCATGCAATTATTTCATTTTATTTAACTAAGTAAAAGACTAGGAAACTACTAGTGTCTTGGAACAGTGACTGAATTGGGAACATTCAACGTATTTCATTGTTGCCCTCAAAGATGTGAAGGCTCTCCCACCTCTGTACTAACTATGGTTTGGTGGGAGATGCCATAATGTATATTATATATTTTATGTGAAGTTCTTATTGTAGGGAAGACACAGGAGGAACATGGAAATAGTGTTTGACTGGTGAAAATATAGAAAGAAGGTGCACTGTTTAAGCACCAATAATAGTTGGGTGAGGCCCAATGAAGGAAATGAGTAAGTAATGGTTGGAAACACTTGGGGAATTATATTGGAAGGTGTCTAAACCATCTTTATGGTTTCCTATTGTAGGGAAGGGTTTTTTCTAGAGAGCCTTAGGTTATGGACCCTTAAAATGAGGGTTTGGTGGAAGAGTGCATAGATATGCATGGATGATTAAAAAAATTCAAAATCCTTGTATTTAATACATTTCTTAAGACTATTTCAGGGTTTGGGATCTTGTGGGTGAGTGCAAAGGGGAGTTGCTTTGTTAATGGAGGGATAATTAGGCCTAAATGCATGTGCAATCAGCAGTAGAAAGGTTCACCAGTCAAGGGCTGAAGGATTGAGATTCATAGGGGTTCAATAACTATATAAAGGGTATTTAAAAAGGTAGAGAAGTTACTAGGGTGTTTGTGAATTTTGAGAGTAAAGTACAGAATACTGTTGGAACAGGGCTACTAGCCAGGCCTAGAAGCGCTAAAATGGGAAATGGTAAGAGATGAGTTGTTTGGAGTTGGTGAAGAGTTGGAACATGGTAGATAGGGAATTATAAGATGATCCAAGGTGCTAGGGTCAGTGAGTGAAGCCCGATTTGGATTTTGGTATGGTGGAGGTGCTAGGCACAGTAGGTGACCTAGGAGGAAATTGATGCAATAAGAGATTGTGGCAATGAAGTAGGAAATGAATTCATAAGAATGGTGTGTGGAAGTGATCTACCAAGTTAGAGACTTTCATCTGAACCTTGAGTTGAACTTGAATCCTTGAGTTGATTCCAAGACGTTGATGAATCCTCAAGTTGATTCTAGGTTCCTTAAGTGGATTATGGAAGGCTCTGCATCACATGGTCACTATAACTACTTACAAGTATGAATCTTAAACACCTCCTGAAAAAAACATAGTCTATAACAATAGGACAGTCTAGAGAAGTCCAAAAGTGTGAGTGACAATAAGAACAACATATGGGAGCAATTTCATTGTTTTGATAAGATTCACATAGCACTCTTTCAGGTGAAAAGGGTAGGTAAGATGAAGCATTGTGCTTGTTGGTAGAATACATAATGTAATGCAAAACAAGTGAAAAAGGACACTCATGAAGATAGATAGTCCTAGAAGCATTATATTTTTTACAATGCAAAGAGAAACCCAAATTATTAGATCCTTAGTTTCCGAATTCTAGCATCCTTGAAAACAAAATGAAGCTTAGATCATCAGAATCAGATGCCTAATTACTAATTAGAAAAGTAGTACATGATTCAGAAACAAAACCTACCATATACAGCTCAATGAAGTAGAACAAGTCTCACAGGAAATCCCTGATAGAAGAGTAGTGACTAGGTAACATTTTCAATGGAACCAAAGAAAGATTTTTTTGGACATTGACCATTGATGAGAAATTTTTCATTCTTGGCTTGAGTATCATTATGAAAATGGACTAAATCAATGTGTAAAGTTATTATAGAATTAAATGCTCCATCCCCATGGTGAAGTTATTTTAGAATTAAATGGTTTTCACAGATTTTCATGGAGGATAGTGGTCATAGTATTAGTAAGAAGGTCCATGTTCTCAAAACATAAACACAGTTTTAAAACAACTTAAAAGACTTTAATAATAGTTCATGAAATGGGGCTCATCAATAATCATCTGCACTACCAGCAAGGTCCAATTCTTGATCACTCATGTTTGCATCTACTAGATCTTCTTCGTCCTCATCATCTGTGGCATGCAATACATTCTCTCTTATAGTCTCTTCACTGGTAATCAAAATATCTTCTTGAAATAGTCCATCATCATCTTCATCCACTTCTTCAAATGTTTCTTGTAGATTAATATATTGCCCATCAAGAATTAAATCAGCAACTTCCATGAATTTCCGTTTTGAACAAGACTCTGTTTGAATGACATATGACCATCCTGGGCTTCTTACATCATCAATTAGAAATGATTGGTTGATTTGAAAAGGGAAAACATATGGCTCATCCATCTCTGATAAGAATTGCCCTATATTAGCACGTATAAATCCATACTCATCAAATTGTACTGCGGATGGTTGGATCCACTTACATTTTAACAATAGAGGACTATTTTCACCAAAATCTACTTGAATAATTTCTTGGATGAACCCAACATAGAATTTCTTCTCAGTTTCATGATGAAACTCAACACTAACAACACAATCACAATTTATCTTTCCTTTGTCTTTTTGCTCTACCCTTAAATGACTACCATAGGCCCACATGCCATTAAATTGCATAGCCCATACATGTGGAGATTGTGAAAGCTCACTTTCCTCTATTGTTAAATGTTGAACTTCTTCTTTTGCATCATGAACAACACTGGCAATCCATTCTTCAAATTTTGGAAAAGTATCACCTCCAACCAAACTATGATGTTTGCGCTTTTGAGGTTGATGTTGCAAGAAACTTTGATTTTCTTCCTCATATTTTCTACATACAACATTAATGACATAGTAAGATTAATAATATAAATGTGTAATACATTTGAGTAAATAAATAACTGTGTAGAATGTTTTACCTATGCCATGTATCAAATGAAGATGTGTTTTGAAGAATAAATGCATGCAATGTACTTCTTTCCTGATGTGATAGCTTGAAGCGGCATCCATTGCCCCTTAATACTTCACCTACAACTCTCTCAACTTCATCATCATCCCATACATGTCGATTCAAATTTTCAAAATCCTTCATATATTCTGTACAAAATCCCATCACCTCTTGCATTGAATATCCCTTAGCCATGCTACCTTCTAGTTTTGCCCTAGTACGAACAAATTGTTTCAAAACCTTCATATATCATTCTATAGGATACATCCATCTTGTTCTTACTAGACCGCAATGCTCTAGTTCATATTCTAGATGTATCAAAAGATGCATAGAGATGTTAAAGATTGTTGGTGGAAATTCCCGTTCTAGAAGACAAAGAACTTCAGCAACCTCCTCCCTCAAACTGTCAAAGTTTGATGGATCTGCTACATGTGAACTCATTCTCTTAAGTATTAGCCCCAACCTTATGATTGCTAATCTTGACCCTTTTTCCAAACCCAATATATTGACCACAATTGGTAAAATGTTCTCGATTATCACATGATAATCATGGGTCTTTAGGCCTCTTAAGCTATTACTGTCAATTTGGCTTCTAATGGCAGTACTTACATATCTTGTAGGAAAGTGAGTCTGAGACATCAACTGTAAGAATTGTGCACGTTATTCTTTTGTCCAAACATAGGGAGCACTAGGTTTTCCATATTTTTCACCATCATCTTTTTCAACCCAAAGATTTTGACGAATGTTTAAATCTCAGAAGTCTTCGCGTGATGAAATAGTATCAAAAGCACCAAGAAGAGTTTCTATAATAGCATAGGCTATATTTTTCTCTGTATGCATGAAGTCAACAGTGTGCCTGATGGTTATATCCTTAAAGTATGGCAAATTATAGAATATGCACAACCTTTTTACACCGCTTTGATTACATGGATCATATCTGCTACCAGGAACACCACCATTTGTAATAAATGACATTCTTTTTTTTCCATTGTCAACAATGTAATCACCTGTTATTGCCAAAGGTGCTTCACGATTCTCTTCTTGACCATTGAAATGTGTTTTTTGTTGATGATATGGATGATCCACTTTTAGATAAGCACGATGTCCACAATAAATACACTTACGTAAAATTCTTGAGTGCCTCACAAAATCCTTAAAGTTACAAGTTGGACAACCATGATATCCATGAACAGTGAGACCAGACAATGTACCATATACAGGAAGATCATGAATTGTAACCAATAAGGAAGCTCTTAAAGTGAATTTGATTGAATGACCATCCCTTAAAGATTGAATTGCTTCAACTCCTGTCCACAATTCCATTAGCTCATCATATAGTGGCTCTAGATAAGCATCTATTGTATCTGAAGTCACACTTTTCTTTCCTAGTATAATCAATGATAACATCAAGAAAAATGGTTTGGTTACTAGCCATGGAGGCAAATTATAATTTAATAAAAAAACAAGCCAAGTTGACCATTTTGTACTTTGATCTGAGAATGGGTTCACTCCATCTAGAGCCAAACCCAACCTTATGTTACGAGGATCTTGAGAAAAATTGGGCCATTTGTTATCAAACTCTATCCACATATTAGAATCAGGCACATGTCGTTGTTTCCCATCAGTGCTCTTATTTAGAGCATGCCATTGCATAAGCTGAGCAATGTCTCTACACTGATATATTTGTAGTAATCACAGGATTATCGGAAAGTGGTGAAGAACTTTTCTAGGGACCACAGCTGATTTCAATCCTTTCTTGTACCTTGCTTCATGACATTTTGGACATTCAGTATCATTTGCAAGATTTTTGTGAAATAATATGCAACCATTCACACATGTGTGGATATTATCATACCCCAATCTGAGCTTACTGATTTGCATTTTACATTGACTTCATTTTGTTGGCAATGTGGAGTCATTAGGTAACAATGAACATAATAATGGAAACAACTGATCTACACTCTCATTTGTCCAACCATGCACCACTTGCAAGTTAAGAATTTGAAGGATTGTTGTCAAATGACTTAACTTGCAATCAGCATACACAGGCTTTAAAGCATCCTCCATTGCCTTGGCCCAATCATCGTCTAAACCCTCGTTCAACATTCTATTGACTTCAAACCCTTTGTCTAGCTTTATTGTGCCTTCATCTATGTTCGGTGCCACTTCATCTATGTTCGGTGCCACTTCATCTATGTTTGCTGCCTCTTCACCTCTCACATTTTGCAATTCTATCATATCTTTGTAATAGTTATAAGCCCAAGGGCTTATACCACTATGCCCGTGTCTTATCATATGTCGATAAATAACATTTCTATTTTTCATTTTTCCACCAAGACAATTATTACATGGACATGGATATTTTTCCACATCCCCCTCATCAGCTACTCTCTCATCATATGCATGATATTGATCTGTAGTCAACCTTCTTTGCTGATCCATTTGTAATATTCTGCATTCTAGTATTAAATTAGAATCTGATTTCAAGAGAGCGAAAAATAAATCTGAAAACAAAATCAAATAAAGCATAAAAAATAGTGATAAAGTATGTTTCAAAGCATAAAAAGCAGCAAAGTTTTGAATTACCTTTGAATTAATTGCAGAAGGCGTCCCCAAATTTGAACTTTCTTCAAAGAGGCCTGATGATATCAATTTTTTTACGAACAGTGAATTCTTTGCCTGTCTTTCAATAAGTCTCCGAGTCCTCTCCAAACGAGCTTTATCACCCATGCAAGTAGCCACTACAGTTATATGCACCTAAAATAAAAATTTTCAAATACACACATCAGATAATTAAAGACACTATAACCTATTAAAAAAACAACATAAATAAGAAGTTGAACAAAAGAAATTTTATGGTTATTAATATATATATATATATATATATATATATATATATATATATATATATATATATATATATATATATATATATATATATATATATATATATATATATATATATATATATATATATATATCACTAAACCATGTCAAGGATCGTGATAAGTGTTCTCCATGATTTTTGCATGGGGTCTGTCGGTTCTCCATGATTTTGGGATCTGTACAATGATGTTTTGACAGGCCTTTGAAGTGGAAAATTGTTTGCAGGTCTGAAGCATTGGAGACAAGCCCTCAACTAGGGCCTAGTAGTTTTGTACATTGTGAGTGTGGAAAAGAACTGAAACTTTGGAATTTGGAAGACCAAAAGGAGTGGTTTAAAATTTCCCAATTTTTTTATGGAGTTATTTGAGATTTTTGAGAAATAAAACTTAAAGTTGGTGAAACTGTCACAGGAAAACCCTTGTTACACTGCCCTCAACTAGGGCCTGATGGTAGAGAGGGCTAGGGGTGTGATAGAAGTTTATAATTTTGGATTTGGGAAGGCAAGACACAATACTTGAAGATTCCAACACATGTTGGTGAGGTCATTAAGGGGAATTATAGACTAAGACCCAAAAATAGTCATACTAACAGTTAGGAAACCTGTTAGTGTTTACACTGTTTGGAATAGTATCAAGGGTACTTAATGTCTACATGTACTTGCTAGAGAAGATGTTAGAGGTGGATTTGGGGATTAGTGAAAGGTGTTAGGGGTCTTATGGGTAACTTGGAAGTATAAACATAGTAGGGGGTAAAGATACTTGAAGAAGGGTTGTAGAGTCCTTAGTAAAGAAGGGCTAGTTGATGAGATTGGGGTAAGAATCCACATTAAAGAAGTCATCATACCTTGGAGGCAGGTGACAGGGTAGGAATTAGGAAGTCCTTGGGTGGATGAATGAGGGATCCATTGGATGGACCTAAGAAGATTAGATAACAAAGTGTGAAAGGTAACCTGATGCAGGAGCATCAAGGCCAAGGATGAAGACTAAGAAGACACTAGAGGCAACAAGATGAAAAAATGACCATATTGGGTCATTGAATGTAATAAGACTTTGTAAAGGTCCTTTTTGATATGTTTTGTAATCATTTTGTTAAAGTTCAAAATTGTAAGCCATTAATGGCATGATGGAAGGACAAGGGTTACCTAGGGGTCATTCAATGTAGTACAATGGAAAATGGAGTCCTAGAATGTACTAGGGTGCATAAATGAGGCCAAAGAGTCATAAAGTGCATATAAAATGCAATAAATATGATGTAATAGCAAAAATATGTCAAATTGTCAAAATGTTGTCAAACAAGCCACATAGGGCACTAAAGTGGAATCAAAAGGATAGGTGAAGTTCTTAAGTCCTATTAGGAGTATTGTGTCATTTAGGAATTGTGTTAAAAGTCTTTGACTACCCGAGGTTAGGGTAAAGTAATATTGTTAAGAGTTATTAAAAAGATATTAAAAACTGTTCAGAACTGTCTCAAGATAGTTAAAGGAGTTTTTGGTCATTGGACAGTTTGGAAAGGGAAAGGAAGATTATAAAAAATGGTGTAGAGGAATGTACCAGGAGGTGTTGAGGATCTCAATGTAAATGCTTTGAAGAAATCAATAAAATACATTAGTTCTCTATTGCTTTAAGTCTGCTATAGAACAGTGAATGTTCTTTGTTCCTATCATTGTTTTGTGCAAAGTTTATTTGTTTTAATGCTTTCATCTTGATTCACCAAATGTATTAGAATGTTTTAAGGTACTTTTCATTAGAAGAAAGTCATTTGATAAAGGTTTTTGCAGCAGTAAATTAATTGACTGTCACTGTCATGTGACAGAGATAACATTCTAATATAAATTCAAGGTTTTTACCCCTCCCACTGCTGTAATGGATATGTAACTCATGGGAGAGGGTTTTAGAATGTCTAATGCATTTATAAAATGAGGTTGTGTGCAGGAACAAGCAGGAGGATGGAGAAGAAGGTCTCTAGTTGAGATAAAGTGCTGTCTTGGGAACACAAGGTGTTTGGACCAGGCATGGTCTGGAGATTCTACTAGCATGAGGGGTATATTTTATGACATAGAAGGTCATGTTAGGACAACACTTAAGAAGCCTTATAGGGTACAAGGGTGGAATGAACATGATATTTTGGACATCACTGAATGAGCATGTATTCCTTTCAGAATTGGTGCTTATGAAGATGTTTTGTGGTTTGATATTGTTCCAAAGATGGAATGACATTTGATTCTTGGGAGGACATGGCAGATGGAAAAGAGGATAGTACATTGTGGAAAGGATAACACACATATACTTTCAGGCATAAGGGGCAGATGATAGTAATGAGTCCATTGAAGAGAGGGCAAGCAACATGGCAAGTGCATGGTCACATTGGTGTGATGGAATGGATAGGTTTTGTAGAACCTAGAAGGCAAGATGATGAAGCAAGAGTAAAACAAATTGTTTGTGAAATCAGAGATGAGGAAGTGGATCAACCTAAGGTCCTAGTGAAAGAGGATATGGTGAAGGAGTGTCCATTATAAGGACAAGATGTTGAAGGAAAGAACAAAGAGGTTGCAAGTGTGGTAGATAATTACTAGGGATATCAATGCTTAGTTTCTTGCTACTCATTAAGATACTCATGAAATACTTTCATCTCATTTCTAGTTATAATTATAAGCTAAGCACCTAGCCCAACATGCTAGACCAAACATTGGTAACTAATTGAGTGTGGTGATGATGCTTTGGTTGGCATATATAGTCCCAAGGTAAGCAAGATCCAGTTTGCACTTAGACAATTCAAATCTAACTTAAAGGTTTCCATATCTAATTTTGTTAGCTTTTTAATAAAATTAGTTGAATAAATATGAATTGATTCCTTTCACATATTAAATTTATCCTGAGCATACCAAAAGTCTAATGAAGAGATGAAATAGGCACATTTAAAAGTAACTAACATAATCTGATTTACATCCTTTCAGCTACTAAATTTAGCCTGGATGTACCAAAAGTCTCAAGAAAAAGTTGAAACAAACACATTTAAAAGTAAATGAACATAATCTGATTTGCATCCCTTCATGACTCATCTATTAAATTTAACATGAATGTACCAAAAGACTCAAGAAAAGTTGATAGAGACACATTTAAAAGTAAATGAAATAATCTGCTAAAAGATAAATCATGTTTACTCAATAATGCATAAGTAGGTGAGTAATCTCCTTAATTCAAGCTATGCTTAAGGCATAATTTGCACCAAGTTATAAAACTATTTTCATATACAACCCATTACTACCTAGTCTAGAAGGAAAATTCTCATGTCAAGAAGCTCAACATGTCAATCATATTATACTGAAATCAATCAGATGCAACACATGCTCTAGGGAACTGGGACTAGACATCTGATAGGATAAATGTACGACATCAACAGAATGGTTGGATGGTTTTTTATTTAGACCACCTTGGTAACTTGTCTGGAATGTTCAATCTCTTTATGATCTTCTTTCGATGTTCTATTTGTGCCTAATGGCTAGGATGATTTTATAATTCAAATCCTTAAAAAATGAAAGCACAATAATTTTAAAAAGATACATGCAGGTGGTGAAGTGCTCTTCTTTGGAGGACATTTTTCACAACTGCAGTGGTTGTTGTAGTACTGCGAACATTCATTGATTATTGTGGAAGTGGAAACCATGGACTTTTTGGAGGTGGAGGACTGATAATGTTTGATGTGAGTTCATTGACTATAAAATATATGGCTATTGATCTACTTCCAGTCATGATATTAGGTGTCATTGGAGGAGTGGTGGGAGTAGTATATAACTACCTTCTTGAGCATACTCTAAGAATATATGCCTTAATCAATCAGTAAGTTCTCCAAGGCACAAAAAAAAAAACTTCATATTAGATTGTGGCTAAAGCAATGAAAAATTGTATGTTCCCTTGTTCTTCATTTTTCTCCGTGGCATCTTTTCCCCTGCATACATGTGGACTACTTTCTTTTCTGGACTTTTAGGTCTCATGCAGTCAAGAAACCTCCTTTATCTAATAGTACTATTTACCCCATTAGTATACTTATTAAGAGTACTTAACCTTATTTAAGAATTGCAAAGTTTTCTTAATTTTGTACAGAACATGGTGATGAATGACATAGTTGTGTATTACTGATACAGGAGAGGGCCAATATCCAAAATACTCCTTTCATGCACTGTGGCTTTGTATACATCCTGTTGTATATTTGGACTTCCATGGCTTGTAGCATGTACACCATGTCCAGAAGGAAAGATGATCAACCACGAATGTCCCAATGTTCGCAAAATAGGGAACTTCAAGCAATTTCATTGCCCTGCAGGCTATTACAATGACCTTGCAACTTTGCTTTTCAACACAAATGATGCTACTGTTAGAAATATATTCAGTTCTGGCACTGGAAATGAGTTTCATTTGACATCATTGATGCTCTACTTTGTTACAATTTTCATATTGGGACTAGTAACATATGGACTTGCACTTCCATCAAATCTCTTCATACCTGTAATCTTAATAGGCTCTACATATGGCAGAGCACTTGGTAAGTTGATGGGATCATTTGCAAACATTGATTAGGGACTTTTTATAGTGCTTGGTGCAGCCTCTCTTCTAGGAGGGTCAATGAGGATGATAGTTTCACTTTGTGTGATCCTTTTGGAGCTCACAAACAACTTATCCTTGCTCCCTTTGATTATGATAGAACTCTTAATTTTGAAGACAATAGCTGATAGCTTCAAAAATAGTGTCTATGACAAAATTGTACACTTGAAAGTTGAAGGGGCTTCCGTTATTGGAAGCACATCCTGGACCATTTATGAGTCAACTCATTACAAGGGATGCTGTCATAGGTCCACTGGTAACCCTTCATAGAATACATAAGGTTTCAAACATTCTACAGATTTTGAAAAGCACTAAGCATAATGCCTTCCCAGTCATAGATAAAACACCATACTCAAAAACACCAGTCTTGTGTGACCTTGTCCTTAGGTCACATCTTCTGGTCTTATTGAAGAAAAAAGACTTCCATAATTTTGAGTAGAATGCAGTTGTTTCTACAGGGTTGAACCAGAAGCATTATCTGGAGACTTTGTAAAGCTAGGCTCAGGAAAAAGGCTCAAGATTGAAGGGATTGAAGTAAGTGTAGAGGAAGAGGAAATGTATATGAATTTGCATATAGTCATAAATACTGGATATTCTATAGTTGGATATATCCTAAAAATACAAATATTCATTGAGCATACCTTCAATGCAGAGTTCTCTTGTGCCCAGAATTGATCCTTCAATAAAAACTTCTCATCGCTCTCTTGCACCCAGCATTGAAGCTTTCTAATGCGCATGAATTGTTGTTTGTGGACATCGAACGGATTTGGAGATTTTATTGCAAAATCTGGTGGTTTCCATTTTGGTTTCTTCCCGCTCTCCTATGCCCAAAATGCATGCCCCGCTCTCCCGTGCCCAAAATGCATGCCTAGCTTCTACGCGCGAAACTCAACCTGTTCGAAAATGGATGATATTTTTGCTTGTGTATGTTGATCCTCTTTATTTGCAGAGTTTTAGACATTAATAGGATATTCATTTTAATAAAAGACACTTTTATATGGTGATATAGAAATGGTGAGTACTTTTAAACTATAATTTTTTATATTTATTTATTTACTTATTTATACTTGTATAAATATATATATTATTCTAATTAATTTCTAGTTATGATAAATACATTTCAAAAAATAAGTATGCAAACTCCAAAAAACATATATTCATATTACTACCCAAACTTTAGTTCTAAGAAGGCTTGCGATTTTTAATAAGATTAATATTAAAAAACATTCATATTACTATTATTTAACATTTAAAACATATAGCATTTTATTAATAACTAAAATTATTAATATAATTATATATTTTAAAAATTTTTAATAATAGATTATATACTTAATTTTAAAATAATAAATTTATTTATATTAATAATAATTATATTATAATATATAAATATACAATTGAAAATATAAAATTATATTTAAAATAAACATTAAAAATAAAAAATAGAAAAAATTATAAAACTTAAAATTTAATCTTTAAGTATTGATGTTCCCACATTATATCTTTTAAATATTAAAAATTTGAAGTTAAACATACTTTTAAATTAATTATTTTAATGATTAAAAATTTGGATGTAGTTTTCTTTTATCAAAATGGTACCATTTTTTAGAATTCAAAAGTGTGATGCAAAAATTAACTACTCTGACATATACGACATAATTGCACTGACATACTCAACATCCATGGAGAAGAGTGCAAAACTCCGATGCAAATTTTTGGCTCTATAGCAAGCACCTTTCTAGTGAGGATGAATAAAACTACTTAGTATTCATTGCATTTTGGTAATACTTGTACAAAGAAGAACATGTCTCCTATAAAAATGAATGGAGCAATTAGCACTCATTGCATCTAAGTGATGCTTGTAGATGAAAGTCTCCATACTTCACCTCTGGAAGCATCACCTGGATGTAATAAGTGCCAAGTGTTTGGTTCATTCTCAAAAGAGATGGGTTCTTATTAACCACAATTGATGAAACATCCAATTACTTTGACTCAAAAACTAAAAAGTGGAATTTTTATCACTAATGTTTTGGGTTCTTATATTGGTAGATATGAAATTAGAGTCTATTAAGCTTACTAAGTTTCATATCTTGTCTTTCCTTTCGATTATCATTAATCACATCATATTCTATTTTTCTTACAATTAAATTCATATCTTGTCTTTCCTAATTTCGATTTTCATTAATCACATCATATTCTATTTTTCTTGCAAATAAAATTTGATTTTTTTTATAGATCCCATCAAATGTGTAATTTTTATAATTATTATAACAATTTTGAATGCATTGCATTCACTTTTTCAAATTTGTGGGAAATTTTAGTCTCATTTTCAAAAGTCTTTCAATAGAATATCTATATATACTTTTGATTTATGTTAATATCATATTTTCACACTTTACTTTATTATATAAAAATTTATATACATTTATGGATTTTTTTCCCCTTTTCTCCTATAATATATTACGTTGACCATGACACATCTATATATGTCAACCACCAAATATTGTACTATGAGGTGATTTGGATTCTCATCATGATATTGTAAGCAATATAATTATACTAATTTTCAATCCTTATAATTATAATTAAGGAAAAGTGGACTAGATTGCAGTCAATTTTAATGTAATTAGAACTATTATTTGTTAAGACCCGTACAAAATTTTTTGTTAATTATAATTTGGCTATTCCTTTTGATAACACTATCTCTAATTCTTGTTTATCAATCGGTTTTGAAATCACCAAAAACCAAGATTTATGGCATGAGAAGGATCGTGTGCATATAGTTGCTCACACAATAAGCCTATTGACGAGAAAGCATTAGTGGTCAATTGGAATTTCTAAGTCTATGATATTATTCTCAAATGTTATAATTATAAATGAGGTATAATCATTCATTTAGTCATTTTGTTTAGGTGACTAATTATGTAGTCATTAATTTAATCATTTATTTAATAAATTTTGTTTGGGTAACGAATTATTAGTGACTAGTTATTTAATCATTTAATTAGTCATTTATTTGATCATCTGTTTAGTCATTTTTATTTGTCTACACTTGTGGTTTTATCTTATGATCAAATTAGTCACGTATTTAGTCATTTATATTTGTGAAGTACAAAACATTAGTGGAATATGATCAATTTTAGTCATGTGACTAAAATTTTTAGTCATGTAGTCACATATTTGCCAAAATGTACTAGTGTTAATTTCATTTCTCAAAATTTGATTAAAGGACAAGCATTAATATATTATTTAGTTGAAGATCCTTGTCCTCATCCTGATGCATGCTTTACTTCAATAGAATTCCCCGATGAGAATATTCTAGCTATTAAATAGGATGATGTTTGGAAATTATATTTTGATGGATCTAGATGTAAGACAGGTTCTGGTGTTTGTATTATCTTGATCCCTCCTATGAAGAAACCAATCCCTGTATCATATAAATTGACCTTTCCTTGTACTAACAATATTACAGAGTATGAAGCTCTTATAGATAGCCTACGAGCAACTTTATCCCTTAACATTAAAAACTTGCAAATTTATGGAGATTTGCAATTGATTGTAGAATAGATTAAAGGAGGTTATCAGAATAAGAATGATAAAATGATACAATATAGAGATTTGGCTCTTGACGTGCTTCCACAATTCTCTTCTTATACGATTCAAACTTTACCTAGGAAAGATAATCGACATGCAGACACCATGGCAAACGTAACTTCTTTGGTTTGTCTTGAAATAATACTAAAAACTTTCAATTTACTATACAAACTCTTAAAAATGCTACAATTTTTTATAAGGTTACCTCTAATTGTTTCAATTTGCATTTAGATGAATGGTATTCTCATATCTTTTATTTTTTGAAAGATGGTACTTTTCTTGAATTGGCAACAAGGAACATGTGTAGTCATGTTAGGAATCTTGTAGCGTGTTATATCATTTTAGGAGACACACTTTACAAATGCTCTTATGAAGGTTTATTATTAAGATGTCTTGGTAGAACCAAAACTCTGGTAGCTTTGGTAGAAGCTCATTCTGGTTCTTGTGGGGGACATTTTGGTGGAAAATCTCTAGTCAATTAACTTCTTAGAATGGGATATTACTGGCAAAAAATGGAGCAATATTCTTTCATGTTTGTTAAGAAGTGTCCTCAATGTCACCAACATAGTAATTTGATTCATGCTCCTACTTGTGAGCTTTGTAATCAAGTTTCTCCATGGCCTTTTAGTATTTGGGGTTTTGACCTTATTGGGAAAATCTCACCAGCTTCTTCTCAAGGACATATGTACATCCTAACTACTACATATTACTTTACAAAGTGGGTGGAAGCTATCCCTCTTCATTCAACAACAATGAATGTTATTTTTTATTTCATCATTAACAATATTATAACATAATTTGGTATTCCTTCCATGATAGTCTTAGATAATGGTACCTCTTTTAAGAACAAAGATGTCACAAAATTCTTGGAGAAGTATCGAATTCAACATAGATTTTCAAATCCTTACTATCCTCAGTCTAATGGTCAAGTTGAATCAGTGAATAAAATCATTTAACAAATTTTGAGAAAAAATAGTTAATAAGCATGTGAAAGATTGGCATACCCAACTCACCTATGCTTTATGGGCTTATAGGACCAATGTTCATACTTCTCCTTACAATATTGTCTATGGTATTGATGCTATTATACCTTTGGAATTAGAGATACCTTCTTTACGTGTTTCATTTCATGGGATAATCGACAAGGATACATTTTGAGAACAATGATTACAAGAATTGGAAATGTTGGATGAACAACGAATACATGCTTTGGAACATATAAAAGCTTATCATAAATCTCTTTAGAAGAGATATAATCATAAAGTAATTGAATGATCATTTTCAATAGGTGATTTAGTATTATATGAGAATCAAAGAAATGTGAATGCTTTACCTGGTGAAAAAGGAAAGTTTAGCCCTAACTGGCTTGGACCTTTTGTTGTAATTGAGGACTTTGGTTTAGATGCTTACAAAATTGCTGATATGGATGGTGTTTCTTTTAAGGAACCTATCATATTATGCATCTCAAATGTTATTATCCTTAATTTATCTTTCTTTCCATGTGTATTCATGTATTCCTTATAAAATCATTATGTTTATTTTATAGGATTATGTAGTTTTAGCAAATTACATTTGAATACATTTATACACATTCTTTCTTTCTGTTAAGTGTTATGCTATTGATGAAAATATAGTAATCAAACACATAACTAACTAGTAGATAAATTTTTTCATTTCTAAAATCTTTTTGAGTTTTGATACATATGTGGCAGAAGGCCCTATCTATCACTCTATCTATCTCTATGCTCTGATGGTCGATGAATCCTAAATCTCTCTGATCTATGATGAGAGGTTGTAGATCTATGTGTGGTAGTCTATTAGTGGCTCCTCGATATGCTCATATCACACATGCACTCCTAGGCCCTTTGTAACTTATCCATCAGTTTCTCTTCTCTCTCTTTGCACAATCCCAGCTCCAGTTGGACACACACAAAGATATCGACATGCCTGTCAGGATCTCTATGACCAATAGAAGACTCTCACTCATTGGCTGGTAGATGGTAGGATATACATGTATCCTTTAGAACCTTAGATACAAAACTCCTCCACTCCACCATGCTAGCTGTAGAATGGAAACATACATATCTTTTAGTACTTGTTCTTCATCAAATTAAGATAAAATTTCAAATCAATTTCATGTTTTATACCTAGATCTCCCACATGGGTATCATTGAAGGATCTATATGGTGGGGGAATGGAGTGACTAATCTCTCCATGCTCACTCTATCTAGGTCTCAGAGGTGGTGTCTATGTATGGGTGCATGGAGGTCATCATGATCTCAGTGGTGATGCATGAAAAACATGCACATCCGCACTAGCACCACCAGATGGGGGCATCTCCTCTATTCTCTCCTTTTCTCTCTCCTCCTCCATGGGAGGTCCCTCAGAGATGGGCTCCTCATCATCTCTAAGATCCTCATCCTCCTCTACCGTGCCACCATCCTAGTGTGTCCTATCTAAAAAGCTTGGATCACCTATGGGATGGTTAGTAGGGAAGATGGGGTGGGTTCCCTTCAGACTCTAGTATCTGATGTAGTCTCAGCTGATGCTTGAATAGGCCACATCTAGTGATAACTCTATATCCTCTATCTCATGTGCATCACTATCTGCTATATCTTCTACTGATGGTCGACGTATGGCACTAGATCTCTGATAATACCTCATCGGATGTGCATACCAATGTACTACTCTAGGGACTCCCTGTAAAAGATCAAACTATCTCATCACTCGATCATAGTAGTATGACATCATTGTGTGACTCTAATGACCCTCTAGCAACTTGCACTATTGTGAGTGCCTCATATGGTGTCATGTATTTGGCCACTATGTCATGTGGTAGTAGGGTCTCCATATCACATCTATGCCTAGAATATAGTCTAGACATACCCTCTAGTAGAGGATATCTTTGTACTACCAAAAATCTCTCAGTGGATAAGCGAAGCCTCTTGGTGTGCTAGCATCTACCATCATAGGAACACCCTGTGGTCATGTACATGTGAAGTGCTCAAACAACCAAATTTGCAAAAGTGTTCATACTATGAGACTCTCTCTCTAATATCTCACTAACTGACATAGCTTGTGGTATAAGTGGGCTAGCATGTTGTGACCCCACAAGAAGATAATCCTATTAATCTCCATCCTGCATACAAGATGGGTGAAAGGTGCTAAAAAAATTGTACCCTATGTGTTGGGTACCACAACCAAGGACAATATATATAGCATCATTCTTTGTACCAAAGGTTTAGGGCCTCTCAGTATGGATGATAAGGTGATCTGATCAACTTGGGTTTGCATCTATGGAACCCATGCTAAAGAATACTTTGCATATGCTAGGAAATCCTTAGGACCTCGCTATGCTCTTAGTTTGATAGGCTTGCCTCGAACTAGAAGCTGCAAGATTTTGTAGACATCCTCTAATATCACAGTGATCTCACCTGAAGGAAGATGAAATGAGCATGTATCCTCATTCCATATCTCTATAAGAGCTGATAACATGGCTTGGTGAAGTCTGATTTGTGGTAGAACTATTACCCAATATAGTCCTATGTCTCTCAATAACTGCATATCATCCTCTCTTAGCTTAGACAACTTCTCTCTAATAACGACTAGTAACCCTCCAAACGGATGCTCTCGAAGATGAACCAGGTCATGTAAGCACAAAAAATCATCATATCAGCATTCTAGATCAATAAATCATTAAATCCAACTTAACTAGGTCAAGGTCGACCTTCCTAGGTCAAGGTTGACTTTTCTTGGTCAGGGTTGACCTTTTTGGGTCAAGGTCGACCTCATTCCAGAAAAGGTGAAGAGCTTCCAGTTCATGTTGACCTTTTTGGGTCAAGGTCAACATAACTAGGTCAGGGTCAACCTTTAAGGGTTAGGGTTGACCTTGACTACAAAAAGAAAGAATTTGTTAAGTACAGAAATCAGTAACAGAAACTCACCTCAGGAAGTGGTCGTCTAGTAGCTAGGCACTATCTCAGGAGCTCCATGTGTGTCACTCAAAGTTCTTCTCTGCTTGGAATCTTGCTTTCTCTCTTCAAATCTGAAAATGGTAAGAATGAGTAAGTATGAGCTCTTTTTCCTTATTTATAGTCAAAATTAGGGTTTTATTAGGGTTTTTCTTAGGGTTTACTCATGTTAAATTTGAATTTCCCTTCATATGAATTTAGAAGACATTCACTCTTTTCATCCTAACTTTAGTTTGGTAACTCCATTTTCAGTGCTGTCAGTGGCATTGGAATCATGATTCAGCTAGCTAACTCCTTGAATTAGTTTAGGAAGGATAGGAATCCTTCTAATTGGCTTAGGAAAAGGTTTTCTCAACAAACTACATATCCCATGTATAAAGTTAACCTTATCACCCTGTTTCACCATTCAGAAATAGAAAGCCAAAATAGGGGGGGCATAAGGGGTTCTATGCACTTCTCAATTTTATTCTAGTAAGACTTATGTGATTTATGGATTTTCATTAACCTTGTGTGCTACAGGTACTAACGGTTTCCTCTAGGATCTATACATTGAGGACTTGGCTATATCATTTTTATTTACTATGATATTTTCTTACTTTAGCTTGCATATTCAGGTAGTGTCATATCTAAGATAAAGTGGGGGATAAATGTATCATCTTAAAATGGAATCACTTCCATCTTGGTAGGTTTAACACCCTCATTTAGTGCATTTATCATGATAGATTTGCATTTAGGATGCATTTTCACTTGATTCCTTCATTCTAGGTTGAATTAGGGTTAGGATCCTGATGATTCTTGTTGATTTCCCTTCTCTATGGCTCTATTTTATGGGTAGGATCTAGTTATAGGATCTCCTAGCCCTCATCAAATTCATTCTAGGTCTTTGTGCCCTTTTCTGGCACTCTGCCCTATTTTATCACCATTTCTAAGTCTCTGGCAGACCCCGAGACTTCCTGTTTTCAAAGATGACTGAGCCTGGACCTTTGGGTCAGGGTCAAGGTTGAACTTGACCTAGGTCAAGGTCAAGGTTGACCTTGACCCCTATTAGGTTTTGGTCCCCCTTTTCAAATTGTGGTCCCAGAGGACCACAAAATCAATATCAGGCCTCCGGATCCAAATGCAGAAGGGTTTTAATTTGAAATTCATTTAATTATTTTCCCTCCTTAGTTGGTTATTTTGATTGGACCATAATTTGAGGTGAAATTTGAATTATGGGCCCTTAAATTTCCCAAGGAGCCTCACCTTGAAATCTCTATATAAGCACTCTTTTGCATTCATTTCAACAAGTCATGAGAAGCAAGCAAGTGATGGTGAAGTGATGATGCAAGATTGCAAGAGGATGACATACAAGATCAAGATCTTGTTGATATCAAGCATTTTTGGAAAAACCATTGTGGACATTCCTTTGGAGCAAGAAAGATCTCTTCTTCTTTGATCCACCATTTTCAACATTCAAGCATTCAAAGATACAATCATGGGGTAACAATTATGGATTGTGAGTTTGGTAGGAGTACTTTAGCCTTAGGGGCTTGGTATGATTTTTTATCATATTCAAATCTATGCATTGCTTTCTCATATCAATTCATGCTAGGGTTTTTAATCTAGAGGATTAGATCTTGGCATTGCACTTTCAATACACACACACATTCTATTACATCTGGCTATTCATGGAGGTGAAAATCACCAAAATAGAGGTTTGACTAAGGCAAAAACCTATATAGCCACCCCAAAAAACCATTTTTAGATATCTACAGTCATTGTTTCAGGAGTTACAGAGTAGATCTGAGTACCCTTTTTGGAAAACTTCTAGAATCCACAAAAAGAGTTTTTGTCAGAGCAATGCAGGTGAAGGTTGAATTTTAGGGGTAAGATTGTGCCCTAGGGTAAGATCTTACCCCTATTTTGGGTCAAGGTCAACCTTTCTCAGAAAGACAAAAGGTTTCTGGGTTTTCTCTATTTTTGTGTTTCCAGGCCAGATCTAGTTGCAGATTTCCCAAAAGTGAACAAAGACACTAGAAACCAAGTATTTATGGATCAACTTCATTATGAGGTATATATTTCATCTTATTTAATTTCAGTATTCTTTACAAGCATTTTCAGATCTATATTCCATATCATATCAATTTACATACATGTTGGAGAATGTTGGTTTAGGGCTTCTATTAGGTGCATTGTTAAAAAACCCTTTCCTATACCATCACATTTTCCAACTTTATAGATACCTCTTTTCTCTGCTAGCCTACAGGTGTTGGACATGTCAGAGAATCAATGGACTGGATCCATTCCATCAGAAATAGGTGAATATCCTACTCCTAGATATCTATCTCTCTCTCACAATTGTCTGAATGATAGCATTCCATCTTCTATATTATGCACAATACCGATTATGGATCTCTCCAACAAAAAGCTTATAGGTAAGATTCCTGCCTATTCCAAAAATAAGTCTCTTATTGAGATGTTGAACTTAGAGAACAATTATTTGGAGGGAAAATTTTCATAGGATTTTGGTGACATACTTTCTCTTCAGACATTAAAATTAGGTGTAAATCGACTAAATTTGTATATCCCATCCTCTCTTGCAAACTGTAAGCATCTAGAGATACTAGATCTAAACAACAACAAAATAAGAGGGATCATTCCAAATTGGATAGGGCAGTCATCAAGTCTTAAGATTTTTGCCTTGAGGTCAAATAGATTTGGAGGCACAATACCTTCAGAAGTTACAACATTGCCACTTCTTCAGATCTTGGATCTTTCATCCAATAGACTTTCAGGCACTATTCTAGTCAACATCTCATCTTTGCAAGGTCTAAGAAATAAAGGAGTTGGTGTTGAAATCTTTCTTAGTAGAGACATTACCACACTTAAATACTATGTAGATTGAGTCATAATCAATAACAAAGGATAGGTGATGCAATTTGTAAGATCATTGTCACTGGTAAAATATATTGATTTATCAAATAACAATTTAACAGGTGGAATTCCTCCAAACATGGGATTGCTAGAGGGTTTGATTATTCTCAATATTTCAAGAAACCATATTAAAGGTGAAATATTGAAGACTCTAGGAAAATGGTGCAACTGGAGTCCCTTGATCTGTCACACAACCAACTATTAGGAATTATCATTTGGATCTGTAATCCCTCACATTCTTGGATTAACTAAACTTGTCCTACAACAATAATCTTTCAGGAAGGATACCACAAGGGGGAAGCTCTTCACATATGATGCATCATCCTTTTCAAACAATTCAGACCTATGTGGCTTCCTGTAATACCCCAAAAATGGGCTATAGGTTCATTAACCTCCTACATCATCAAATCAATCGAAATTGACATCAAAGTCCTAACCTAAGGCACATCTGCACATCAGTTTATCAAAACACTAATTGATTTCATCTTAATTCTGCATCAGAGAATATTCCTTGAATATTCCTAATTTATCATAATTATCTTTAATTGAATATTATTTGGTGATAAATGTCATTATTTACCCTAAAGTTGATTAATTGAATATGATGAATATTTAATTGATTAATTTAATTCTGCCACTTAATTATTTAATTAGATTTAATTGCATTTATTCCTAATTAATATTGTTTTTATTTTGACAATAAATCAAAATCCCTACAAACAATCAATTCAATATTTATTTAATTGATTTAAAATCAAAGTTGTCAAATTTAATGATTTAATTGGAATAAAGTTTGGTTTAATAATTGATTAACCCATAAATCAATTGTTTTAATTCAAAATGAGTTAAGTGGAAAATAAATCACTTTATTTATTAAATTAATTCATATTAAATCATGCACAATCAGAAAAGAAGTTAACTTTAAATAAATTTTCAATTTCAATTTGTTAACTTTCTAAACTCAACATCTAATGATGAGTTGAAAAAGTGAACTAAAACTCTATTTTGAGTAAAAAAATTGCTTTTGCATGATTTTATGAGTTTATTTATTCTTAATTTCTTGTTAACTCAAAAATCAACCTGAGTTTATCAAGAGTGATTTATAGTTTTTCTTATGCATCCTCAAGCCCTGCATTTCTATAAAAACAAGGCTCAACTCTTCATAATACATCTCTCGAATTTGCACAATTATATCCCTCAAATTTAGATACTTACTCTGGCAAAATTACATTTGAAGAATCAAGCTTTTGCGATAGGTGACTTTGTGAGATCATTTCATAGTTTTCATAGCATTCATTCATAGCATATCATTGTTAGATTAAATCTGCATATCATTTCAATTCATTCTAGATTAGTTTCATATCAAGTTTTTCATCTTATTGCATTCAAAAATCCAAAAAATATAGATTAATTTGCATTCATATTTCATTGCTTTCATCATTTTAAATCCTTCATTTAGGTGCATTGTCACTGATCTCGGTCTAATCTGAGAATACCATACTTGCACCTACTAGAATGAAGTAAATCACCTGGTTAGCTTAGTTTCATTTATTTACAGATTTCTTTGATTTGCTAACCTCTAATGTTTTACTGAAGTGTTGTGTCCATAGCTAGGTACAATTTTCACACACACACTTCCAAGTCAAATATACAAATTATTGTTGTCTCCACCAAAGTAAATCTTATCCTCCAAGCATTCGCCGAGAAATAAATGTTGATAAGATAGATAAAGGAGAAGAGGATTTGTGGTGGGGAGTTAGTTTGGGAATCAATTATGTAGTGAGGATTTCTTTTGTAATTAGAATATTGTATCCCACCACAACTTGGAGTAGAGAATCCTTGAAGGTGATGGACAATATCATCATTTGTCTTTTCAAAGATCCATAAAATAATTATTTTCTAGAAACTATAGTATAAGTTATCTACAACTATGATAAAAATAAGAAGGTAATTTGTGGTTCACCTTCATTAGATTTCAAAGGCATTGTTTTCATAACATATAATGTTGACCTACCTAATAGTATTGAGGTCATTCTATTTCTACTATTTTTCAAAGCATATGTTATTGTTTCACATTTTAATTTTATAAGATTTAAGCTTTGTTTGTGTATCATGCCTTTTAAATTGACTGTGGGTATTCTTCTTAACTTTTAATGTGATCGATCAATTATTTTTTTATATTTGTGTGCTGAAGACGATAGTGTTTACATTTTTTTTTTGATATGTCTATGTTATTTTTTTTTTATCAAGTAGTAAGGAAGATGTTTACCATGTCTCCTAAGAAAGCTTATCAACAAAGCAGTACACAACTATTCGTCAGACAAAGAATCTTAAGAAACTTCAGATGTGTATTTTATCTCGAATTTATATTGCAAGAAATATATACACTAGCATGTAAACCATTGGGGCTAAAGCTAGAGGTCCATAATAGTAGTATATATACTTAAAAAAAAATTAATGGTTCCTTTCTAGAACTATAATAGCAAGGTTTTCAATTTGGGTTATATGTGTTTCTAATCTTGTCTTTACAGTAGTGAGCAAAGTTTGTTGTGGATGACAATGAAATCTTAAGGACACTGTTTCAATAGTGATCTAGATTTATTGTATTTGTAAGTGAGAAAATTTATACTATAGAAAGTTTATGGAAGATTGTTTTTGTTTTCTAAGTTGTAGATTTTGTTACTAGTGTTTTTGTGTGTTTGATTTTCCCAGTTTAATACAATAATTTTTATTTCGAGTTATTAAATTTAAATGAACTTAAACTACTGTGTAATGTACTAAGTCAAACCACTTGAACATGATAGGATCAATTCAATTTGACACCATGTGGTAGAAATAATCTTATTATTTCCTAGATCACTTTAGGAGATAAGTGTCTATTCTACAAACTGCATTGCATTTTTTATTGGAACTAAATCTAATTTCTTGTATCGTCAGTTGAAGACTAACTATAAGAAAAGTTGATTTATGTTTATCTAGACTGCAAAAAATCTAATTTATGTTTATCATGAGTTGTTGTCCAGTAAATCTAATTTTTATCTTGCCTTGTAGTGCAAGCTTTGTAACCGCCTTCGTGGAAGTCTCTACAAACTTCTTACTGTGTGCCAAATCTTGCCAACTATCTTCCTCCATTTGACGAGTTGGATCCCTATCTACTCTTGTCATCAAATGCAATCAAATTTATATCTTAACTTATACTCCAAGTTAACCACCTTTTGTAAACTATAAAAACATGAGAGGTTAGTGTGACTTGGATAGGATGATATATCAAAAAATATTTTGTGTAATGTAAATAAACTTAAACTATTGTGTAATGTACCGAGTCGACCCACTTGAACATGATAGGATCAATTCAATTTGACACCATGTGGTAGAAATAAACTTATTATTTCCTAGATCACTTTAGGAGATAAGTGTCAATTCTACAAACTGCATTGTATTTTTTATCAGAAATAAATCTAATTTCTTGCACCGTTAGTTGAAGATTGATTATAAAAAAAGCTGATTTATGTTTATCTAGACTGTAGAAAATCTAATTTATGTTTATCATGAGCTGTTGTCTAGTAAATCTGATTTTTATCTTGCCTTGTAGTGCAAGATTTGTAACTACCTTTGTGGAAGTCTCTACAAACTTCTTACTATGTGCCAAATCTTGCCAACTGTCTTCCCCCATTTGATGAGTTGGATCACTATCTGGTTCTTGTCATCAAATGCAATCAGATTTATAACTTACCTTGTACTCTGATTTAACTACCTTTTGTAAACTATAAAAACATGGGAGGTTAGTGTGACTTGGATATGATGATATATCAAAACATATTCTGAATATCTTTGCAGAGCATTGTAACTATGTTTTTTATGTAATATGTATACATGTTAATAAAAAGATTTATTGCAGTAGAAATTTTTAACTTGGAGTGTTTTGTTTTATTATGCTCTATTCTGATTATTTTATATGCTATGTTATACTATTTTAGTACTCTTATTTGTTTTAGTTCACCCGTTCCCTTCAGTTTGGCATTAGAGTTGAAGTTGAGGGTTTTAAGGGTGAAGAGTGTTTATCAAAGTTGAATATTATTGCCTCAAGAATTTGTGTGTGCTACCAGCTAGCTGAAGATTACAACCATTTAAAATCTAAAGTAAGATGGCTTCAAATAGTTCATCCCTATCTCAGGTTCTTATTTTGACTAAGAAAAACTATGATTCTTGGTCTATTAGAATGAGAACCTTGCTCCGTGTTGATGGTCTTTGGGGATTTGTGATTGATGAATATACAGAGTCTCCCAATTAAGCAATAGAGTTGGCCCTCTCAAATGATTATCAAAATATGTTGAAGGAGAATCGAAAGAAGGATAATAAAGATCTTGGCCTTATTCACCAAGACTTAAATGAGACTATATTCCCAAAGGTGTCTAGTGTAGAGTCTTCGAAGAAGGTTTTGGACAGGCTTGAAACTTGTTACTAAGGTATATTCAAGGTGAAGAATGTTAAGTTGCAAAATTTGAGAGATTTTGAGAACTTGAAGATGAAAGACAATGAGACTATGGATGGTTTCATGACATAGGTCATGAATATTGTCAATCAATTAAGACAATTATATGGTGATGACCTCTCAGTTAAGAGAGTGATTGAGAAAGTTCTTAGATGTTTTCCAAAGAAGTTTGAAACTATAGTTGTGCCCATAGAAGATTTTAAAGACATAAGTAAAATTCATATAGATGACCTGACTGGCTCTTTGATTGCACATGGATCAAGGATCATAGGGTATGATGATAATCCATTCAAGAATGATTTCAAAACTCAACTAAAAATTACCAAAGGTAGAGGTAGAGGATGAGGAAGGTTTAGTAATAATAGAGGAGGAAAAAATGTTAATCAAAGAGACAATGGAATTGATTCAGAATTTGATGAGAAATCTCAAAGGAGGCCTTCTAACTTGAGGGGGAGTAATAGTAGAAACTGGCAACAAGGAAACCAGAGGTATGATAAGTCAAAAGTAGAATGTTTTTATTGCAAAAAGTATAGTCATTTTGCTAATAAGTGTTGTAAGAAGCAAGAAAATGCCAATAAGCAATCTGCACATATTACAGAGGAATCTAAAGATAATTAGAAACCTATTTTTTTGACTTGTAATGTAACCCAAGAAAGTTCAAATGATGTTTGGTTTTTGGACAATGGTTGTAGAAATCACATGACTAGAAATAGAGAGTTGTTTTCTAGTTTAGAGACTAGTATTCAGTTTGAGGTAGAATTGGGCAATGATAACAAGGTGAGTGTTAATGGTAAAGGAATAATTGTAGTGTATACCAAGAGTGGTGAAAGAAGAACAATAGATGATGTTTATTATGTACCTAGTATAAAATGTAATTTGTTGAGCATTAGAAAAATAATAAAGAAAAGATACATAGTGCTCTTCAAAAATGAGGTATGTACAATCATTGATAAGTATCCAAGCAATTCGTTGGTAGAAAGAGTAGAGATGAATAAGAATAGAATGTTTCCATTCACTATAAGAAATGAACTATCTAACTCTTTGAATGATTATAAATTTAAGAGTTTAGATGAATCATGGTTATGGAATTTAAGATATGGCCATTTACACTTTGGTGGTCTAGATTTGTTGAAGAAAAAAAAAATGGCAAAAAGGTTGTCTAGTATTCAGCAACCAACAAGCTCATGTGAAAGTTACATACTTGCAAAATATCACAGAGAGAAATTTGTTTTTGGAGTTTCATATAGAAAAAAATCTCCATTGGAGATTGTACACACAGATTTGTGTGGACCAATGCAAACACCATCATGGACTGGTAATAGTTACTTTTTAACATTTATATATGATTATAGTTGAAAGACTTGGATTCATCTTTTGAAGAAAAAGTCTGAAGTTTTTGGTGTATTCAAAAGGTTTAAAGTTATGGTTGAAAAGGAGAGTGGAAAATATATTAAGGTTCTAAGATCAAATAGAGGAGCTAAATATATGCTAAATTTTTTTATTGAGTTTTATCAGGATCATGGAATCAAGAGATAGTTTACTACTCATTTGACTCCACAACAGAATGAAGTAGTTGAAAGAAAAAATCAAACCATTATGAATATGGCTCAAAGTACGCTAAAGGAGAAGCATCTATCAAATGCTTACTGGAGAAAAATAGCATTTATTCAGTTTATATCCTAAATAGGAGTCCCATTAAGAGTGTGAAGAACCATGTTCCTCAGGAATATTGGAGTGGTAAGAATTGCAGTGTATCCCATTTGAAATTTTTTAGGTGTGTGGCTTAAGCACATGTACTCAAAGAGATGAGAAGAAAGATAGATGACATAAGTGAGAAGTGTATTTTTATTAGATATAGTAAGGAGTCTAAGGTATATAGACTCTATAATCCCATCACTAAGAAGTATGTTATCAATAGAGATGTTGAGTTCATGGAAAAAGAGTCTTGGGATGGAAGCATAGATAAATATATTGCAAAGGGTGTTGTTTTATCTCATGGAGATGATGATGCACATGAGAAAGCCATTCAAGATGGGAAAATGATTCCATACGTACATACGCCTCCAATAAGTACTCCAGAAAGCCAATCTCCAAGTCCTGGCCCATTGCAATTTAGAACACCCCAAACTCAAGAGAGTGGTGAACCATCTAGTCATGGTGGACAACAAACAACAAAAATAGAGGTTGGTAATGAATCAAATCCCACATTAGATTCATTAAGGAAGAGAATCAAAGGTCATAAGACTAGAAAATTAAGAGAGCTATATGAGTAGAATGAAGAACTGAATGAAGTTTAAAATTTTGTATTGATTGCATATGATCCTATCAACTTCAATGAAGCTGTTAAAGAAGAGGTTTGGGTAAAAGCAGTGAATGAAGAGATTGATGCCATTGAGATAAATAACACATGGAATCTTGTAGATCTACCTGAAGGTAAAAATAGTATAGGTGTTAAATGGATTTATAAGACTAAGTTAAATGTTGAAGGTGAGCTTGAGAAGCACAAATAAAGACTTGTAGCTTAGGGGTTTAGTCAACATCTCAGTATTGATTATAATGAGACTTTTGCACCTGTTGCTGGACTTGACATAGTGAGAATGGTGTTGGCTATTGCAACACAAAATAAATGGAAAATACATCAAATGAATGTAAAGTCTACATTTTAAAATAGTTTTTTGGAAGAAGAGCTTTATGTTAAATGATCTCTAGGATATGAGATTGAAGGACAAGAAGATAAGCTCTATAAGTTAAATAAGGCATTATATGGATTGAAACAAGCTCCCAAAGTATGGTATACTATAATTGATGAATATTTGAATACTAGAGGATTCAGTAGAAGCCCAAGTGAGCCAACCTTGTATGCAAACGTAAATCGAGAAGAAATTTTTTTGATAGTTTGTTTATATGTTGATGATTTAATTTTTGTCAGAGATCTCTTTATAGATGACTTTAAGATATGAAAAATAGAGTTTGATATGACTAATTTAGGATTGATGAAGTATTTTCTAGGTATTGAAGTTACTCAATCTGAAGATGGTATTTTTACATGTCAAACTAAGTATGCAAAAGATGTTTTGAGAAGGTTTAGGATGCTAAACAATAAGCCAACTACAACATCCATGGAAACTAGTACAAAATTTAGTGAGAAAGATCAGGGGTCAAATGTTGATCCAACTTTATATAAGATATAAGACATCAAGGCCCGATATAATTTTTTTTATAAGTTTAATACCCAGGTTTATGGAGTCTCATATGAGTACCCACTGACAAGTTGGAAAAAGTATCTTAAGGTATATTGCCAGCACAACAAATTTTGGCATTTTTTATACTTCAATTTTAGATTTTAAATTGACTGGATATTTTGATAGTGATTTTGCAAATAGTGTCGATGATAAGAAAAGCACATCTGGGCATGTATTTAGTTTTGGATCAGGTGCAGTAGCATGGGAATCAAAGAAGAAGCCCACTGTGACTTTATCATCAAGTGAGGCAGAATATGTTGCAGTGACAACAACAACTTGTTAGACTATTTGGATGAGAGGGATTTTGACTGAGTTACTACATGAAGAAGAAGAAATGACTCATATTTATTCTGAAAATAAATCTATCATTACATTAGCAAAGAATCATTTTTTTCAAAAGAAAAGTAAGCATATTGATACCAGGTATCATTTCATTTGAGAATTAGTAAATGGAAATAAAATTTATAAGGAGTTCTGCAGATTAGAAGATTAATATACAGATATATTTACAAAATCCTTGGAAAAGGAGTTGTTTGGAATTCAAGAGAAAATATTGGAGTTTGTATGACGTTAAAATAGTTTTACTGAAGGATATGTGGTTAAAATTAAGGGGGAGTATTGGAACTAAATCTAATTTCTTCCACCATCAATTGAAGACTAACTGTAAGAAAAGTTGATCTATGTTTATCTTGACTACATAAAATCTAATTTATGTTTATCATGAGTTTTTGTCCAGGGAATCTGATTTTTATCTTGCCTTGTAGTGCAAGATTTGTAACCACCTTCTTGGAAGTCTCTACAAACTTCTTACTATGTGCCAACTCTTGCCAATTATTTTCCACCATTTGATGAGTTGGATTCCTATCTGGTTCTTGTCACCGAATGCAATCAAATTTATAACTTACCTTGTACTCCAAGTTGACCGCCTTTTTTAAACTATAAAAATAAGGGAGGTTAGTGTGATTTGGATAGGATGATAAATCAAAACAAATTTTGAATATCTATGCAGAGCATTGTAACTGTGTTGTTTATGTAATATGTATTCATATTAATAAAAAGATTTATTGCAGTAGAAATTTATAACTTGGAGTGCTCTATTTTATTATGCTTTATTCTGATTATTTTATATACTATGTTCTACTATTTCAGTACTCTTGTTTGTCTTAGTTCCCATGTTCCCTTCATTTCTCAGTCCCTAGATCCTTTTTTTGAGTGTAAAATTTTATTGTAAGACTTGGCCATATGCACAGAATCCTGATTCCAGATTCTGGTTAGTTAAAACCACCAATTAGATAGACTTAAACACATAAATGCAAGGAAATTTTGTTATAGGACCATGGACCACATCCCCATCTCCATACTCAAGTTTCAAGTATTTTCATTCATATATAATATAGTCATCTTTTTATTCTTTAATTCATGTACTTTGATATGTATTCACCATTACTAGCTAAGACAAGGCATGTCTGAATTATTTCTAATAAGATCTCATGGAACTTGAGTTACATTCTTTATAATTTGTACCATTGTTAGTGTGCTCATGCCAATACCATTGAAAATGCTGATATGTTGATTTTAGGACAAATTTTTTCATCAAAATATGATTTTATTGAACTTGTGAAGTGTGGTTATATTAATTTATTTTTTCATATCATTATTCCAATTATAATTAGGGTTCTTTTAAATGTTTAGTTAAGCTTTTATATTAGTACTAAAAAAACTTTAGGTATGCAGCTACAAGGACCATTCTGTAACAATATGTAGCTTTTCCATCTATCTTCTATTTTAAGACATTACACTTGTGTGCACTTTTGGGACATTATTTATTTATTAAAATTTCATTTGATCAATTTGTGCACTCTTACTAGCATTTTTTAGGAACTAGGCTACACTAAAACTCTTGTTATTTCCTAGTTCAAGTATAATAGTCTACTATTGGGAAATTATGGAAGTAGTTGCATCAAAAAATTTAGTGAAGTCAACCTAGAGATTGTAATTATTGTTTAAAAAAATAATAAATATAAATAAATCGCTGATGTAATTCATGATTTCCTCTTGCATATGATGTGACATTTTTTTTAGTGAAGCTGAACTAGAGATTGTAATTATTGTTTAGAAAATTAATAAATATAAATGAAATTGTTCATATAATTCCATGATTTCTTCTTGCATATGATGTGGCATTTTCAATTATATTTTTGTTTGTCTATTGTTAAAGAGATGAATGTGTTTACATGAAGTTAGCTCTTGCTATTTTTTACTTCAAGTATTCTAGTGCAGCATAGGAAATTTTTGGAAGTAGTTGCATCAAAATTCCTAGTGAAGTTGAGATAGAGATTTTAATTATTGGTTTGGAAATTAATAAATATAAATGAAATCATTTGTGTAATTTCATATCTCCTCTTGCATATGATGTGGCATTTTCTTCTTTTTTCTCTCTATTTATTGTGAAAGGGAATCTGTATGCATGAAGTTAGTGAATTTATTTGATTTATTCATCCAATAGATAAATAAAAATAAATGGATGCATGCATGCCTTTAAATTTAATGAATCCTTTGAATCTTTCATCTTTAATGTTCTAGATTGTGTTGTATCATAGATCAGGGCATTAATAGTTTTATAAATCTCTTTGGAAAGTGATTAAATAAAAGTAGTAATCTTAATTTATTCATTATCTCCTCCTTGTGGAGTCCATATTCCATCTTTTGATATTTATTTTAAACATTTTTTTGAGTAGGATCCTATTAGATTTTTATTTTAAGGATGATATTCACTAAAAGGCCCTAGATCAACCACTCATTTATACAGTGCAATTGTGACCTAACTTTAGAGATCTTGGAAAATAACAAATTTTAGATTAGCCAAGTTTTTTAGGAGAGCTAAGTTGACTTCACCCAACCAATTTTGCATATGTCAATTTGGCCATCACCAAGTAGTTTGAGGAGCCTACCAATTATTAGGTGAAGAATCCACATAGAGAATTAATAATAAGAGTGAATTGGGATTAAGTTCCCACATAGTGAATTAATAATATAAGAGTGGATTAGGAATAATTCCTTGAGTCTAAGTTGGGAAAAATTTGTGGTCATTCTTAAATAGAGGTAGTTACATCAATTATTTTTTATACAAAAAAATTAATTTTATAATTTCTTATAAGAATGCTCAAAATAATGAAAAACTAAACATTTTAGGGATCAATTGTATAGCCAACAAAGTGATATGACATTGGAAAGATAAGTTGATAAAAACAAATAAAACCATATCATTGACTGTAGAAAGTAAGGAGAGATGATGGGTAGAGGTAATCTGAAGCATGGAGAACATGTATGATGACTAATCCTCAAACCATTCCAAAAATTGATAGAATATATATACCCATTACATTTCATGATTAAAAATAAGATATTCAAAATAAAACAACACAATATTCTCTTTATTTCACATGTCATGTACTAATTTCATAGTATAAAGAGAAAGAAACTGATTTAGTCAAACCCTCAATGACATATAGAGAAATGATTCAAGATTACATCAAACAACACATAGCAATGAGTAGAATAAATATTGGTGGAAAAATACAAAGGGGGATTAGAGAGAAGGCACTACCTAGAGTCATTTGCAAACAAAGTTGAGTGCAAGAAGCCTTTAACAGAAGAAAAATAAAACACTTGGAGGAAAAGAATTCTCAAAACAATGAAAAGTTGATTATTTTAGGGCTCAGCCTCAAACAAATGACCCCCCCCCCCCCCCCCCCCCCCCCCGAATGCATTCATTTGTGTGGCCTTACATGTGCTTATAGGGTATTGAATGATTTTAGGGAGGAATTGAATGATTTTAGTAAGGAAAATTGGTAAAGGTGAGTAAGGTTCAATTTATAATTCAGTGTTTTTACTTTTAGTAATTAGGGGTTTTATAAAAAATTTAGTTGTTTGGTGAACAACTATTGTTGCAAAAGGGGCCATTTATTGGCTAACTCTTTGAAATGGATATTTTTTGACCCTTTGACGCTTAATAATTTTTTTAGGGAGATGTGTTAATACCTATAAGCTGAAAAAAACATAAGTTTCCAACTCGCATATGAATACAACAAAAAAGAATCATCAAATTTTGATGTATAGTTTAGGCTCTATAGGTGTGAGAAGTGAGATACTATTGATAGTGGTACACTTCTCCTTAAAAAAAAGAAAAAAAAAACTATAATGAAGGGTAGTAGACCAAATAGTGATTGTCCTACTGACATCTACATGATTTTGTGCTAATATTAGAACAAACTTGGCCAATAAAGTATGCTCCCAACTAATAAATTATGTTATTTTTACATAAACAAATGAAATTTGCACAATCCAGTTGAAATATACTATTTGACCATGCTGACATAATCAATGGAATACTTTGATCAATTTTTTCATTAAACTGTTAGTGATGAGGTGAATATTCTCTTGCACATAGAATATCCTAACTGATAGTGAAAGTGACAAGGACGATTGGTGTTGCACCATGTGTCGTGCTCATTGTAGCTAGTGTGAATGTGCACAATACCCTATTATGTAGGGTTGTATGTAGATTGATCCTTTTAAAAAATTAATTATGAAAATATTAACTTAAAAATAATTTTACATGATTTATTTGAAATATTCTATTTGAGTATGTTGACATAATCAAGGGAATATTGTGATCAAATTTTCTTATTAGACTATTATTAGTGAGGTGAATATTCTCTTTCACTTAGAATATCCTAACTGATAGTGAAAGTGGCAAGGAAGCTTGGCAATGCATTGCATGTTGTGCTCATACTAGCTAGTATAAACTTTAGCAATACCCTACAATATAGGGTTGTATGCAGATTGCCCCTTCTTAATATTAATAATGAAAACATAGTGTATCATCTTAAAATGGAAGAATTTCCATGTTAAGAGAATTTATCCGTATGAGTAAGTGGTTTGGGGTCATATCAGATGCCTTGAATTGATCTTTGCTTTGATCTAGCTTTCTCCCCACTTTCCACTTCTTTTCTGCTTCATTCTAGGTGAAATTAGGGTTAGGATCCTGAGGATTCTCCTTAATTTCCCTCTTCCATGGCTCTATTTTCTAGGTACAACTTAGAAATAGGTCCTCCTAGCTTTCATCATAGTCATTATAGGATTTTATGCCTATCCTTGGCATTCTGTCCTTTTCTGGCATCATTTCTAGGTCTTCGAGCATCTCTGGGACCTCTTGCTCTGATTCTGACTAGATCTGGGACCAGGGTTAGATTCGAGGTTGAACCTGACTAGGTTAGGATCAAGCTCAAACTTGACTAGGTTAGTCCCAACCTTGATTTTTCCCCCTTCCTTCAAATCTTCAAAATCCTTGATTTCTGGGTATCAGGCTTTCGGGATATTTGTTTTCCCGCCTCTGGGTTGGCCATTTCGGGTTCTGAGATGGTAAATCCTCTAATTGCATTTAATCTAGGTATATTTTCTAAAGGTTAGGACCTAATTTGGATTTAACTCTCCAAGGTGGCCCCTCTAGAGGATTGTGCCCTAGTTCACTATAAAAGGAGGCCTTCCTCTCTCATTTTCTAATCTCATTCATGCATCAAGCACTCAATCTCTCAAGAAAGGTGATCAAGCAAGAATCTATTCAAGCATTCAAGTCTTCTTCTCAATCCAAGTTATCCATTGAAGATCAAGGATTTAAATCATTCAAGCCATTAAAGGGATTTGGTTCAAGCATTCAAGAGATATCATTCAAACCCTAGATCTAGCCATCATGATGGTGTGATCTTCCTTCAAGATCCTTTGTTCATCTTCAAGATCCATTTCATTCTTCCTTCAAGGTGGATTCCAAGCATACAATCATGGAGGTTTGATTTTATGTTCAAGATTTCATATTAACATACTTGATTACATTTCAAATACAATTACATATCTATTGAATGTCATAGCTTCATTGTTAGATCTACTTCTACTACTTGCTAGCATTCTCCATTTCAATTTCAATATTAAGGTTGATTCCAAATCAGGGTTTGACCAAGGAAAACCCCCCCAAACAAACAAACAAAACCCTCTTTTTATTGTAGGTATAGGTATGAAATTTTGGATCTGAGAGTGAATTTGGATACCCTTTTCGGCGAACTTCCGATATTTGTGAATAGAATTAGGATCGGGTTTTAGAATAAAAATGTAGTATTTGACCTTTTACAAGGGTCAAAATTGACCCCCCTTAGAATTAGAAAAGATTTTTGGGTTTTTTAGATCTCGTAGTTTCGATTCATGATCACTAAAATCAACAGTTTCTAAGATTGTTTGACAGGGTTTTCAGTAGGTTCTTTTTCGGAGGTAAGTACCTTTATCTCTTCATTTCAACATTAGTCATTTACATTTACTTTCCATATCAATACAATTCAAATGTAAGTGTCAAATATTGGTTTTGGGGTCTCTTTTATGTGCAAACCATTGTTCTAGGACCCTATCCATATTTTATCATCTACATTTTGGTGAACCTGCAATAGACAACCCTTTCTTTTTGGTGTTAGCTCATTTGTTTTCTTGCCTTAAGATTAGATTTTTGTTATGCTCTTGCATTTAAATTTCAAAAATCCAAAAAAAAATTGCAAAATTTCTTGAAAAATACAAAAACATTTACATTTTCATGCTTTTAGTATTCAACATGTATGATTCTTGTTTTGAGTACTTTGATGAGGCTTTTTTTGTTCAAGATGATAGATACCTTAATGAGGTACATGGAAGTGAGGATGAAAATTGTTTGAATGTGATCACCATTGATCCTATTCCTATTTCATCCTCCTCCACAACCTCTTCAATTGACCTTTACAAAGATGAGTTAGGAATTGATGTTAATTCTTCTCCTAATATATGTCTTTTCTATGAGCCTAGTTTACAATACAATTTACCTTCTTTCCAATTTAGGGATCAAGCTTTAATGACTTATGACACTCCTACAATGCCCTTAATGGATAGGGATGATAATCCTCCTATTTGGGATGAACCTTTGGATGTTGATTATTCTCTTCCTCATGAAACCATTGTGGATAATCCTCCTATTTGGGATGAACCTTTGGATTTGGAAGTTGATTACTCTCTTCCCCATGAAACCTTTGTGGATAATCCTCCTATTTGGGATGAACCTTTGGATTTGGATGTTGATTACTCTCTTCCTCATGAAACCATTGTGGATAATCCTCCTATTTGGGATGAACCTTTGGATTTCGATGTTGATTACTCTCTTCCTCATGAAACCATTGTGGACAATCCTCCTATTTGGGATAAATACATTGGTTTATCTCCTCCTTGTAAAGAATTTTTCATACAAAAGGATGACATATTCTCTAGAACACACCCCCCTTATGCGAAAGAAGATGACATTATAGATTCTCCACCTCCATTTGGGATTCCTTCTAGTGATGAGGCATTAGCGGAGAATGATATGAATTCCCTTAATCCTCTTCCTCTTAGTGGTGATCTTATGGGAAATCAAGATCCTACCTCACAACCTTCTTACCATAGTATTACTTATATCTATTTAAACCCTTTTACAACTATGGTTCCAAGTGTTCCTCCAGTTGTGTCTTCCATTCATATCACTTCCTTCACTTTTCCTAGTATTCCTAATCTTCCTAATCTTCCTAATCCTAATTATATCCTTCCTAACCTATTTCCTAATCTTCCTAATCCTAATCCTATCTTTCCTAATCTGATTCCTAATTCTCCATCTACTATTCCTAGTTCTTCCCACACTTGTGTTGAGGTTCAAAATATGGTTCATGATGTAGATGTGCAAAGATTCTTCAAAATACCTTCTCCTTATTATCTGATCCATAAAGATAAAAGAAAAGAAACTTCTCCTTTGAGATTTATTCATAATTTTACCCCTCACTCTGATATAACATATATCTTTTCTCCTTTAGACTAGGGGGCAAGAGGTATATTTCTTCCTATCATCTAGAATCCATTATGTTCCTGCTTTGAGCTTAATTGGTTATTCTTTCATTTATCTCAATGGTTTGTATTATTATAGTTTTTTATCTATTTCTCTCTTCTATTAGTCAAGATAGCTTTTCTAGGACATATGTTTTGCAAAGGTATCCCTTGCCTTTCATCCCTGGGGGGCAAGGTTCTTCCTCTTCTCTCTTTGTCTAGGTAACTACTTTCCTTAGCTTAGTGGTATTTGTTTATATTACAATATTATTTCATCATATTGATAGATATTTTGATTGTGGATAACCTTCTTACATGAGAAGTTTTTGTCATAGGTCAGCACTTCTTCTCTATGTTGCAAATTATGTTCTTTATAAACTCTCACCCTTACTTGGTGTTGGAGTTGTTTCCCTCATTCAAAGATTCCTCTTCCTCTTCTTTGTAGGGGGCTTGATGATTGAATCTTTGTTCCCACCTTTTGAAAGATCATATTTTATCTAAAGCACTCCTCTTTGGTGGGGGTCTTGTTGATAAGATATTTTTCTTTGAGGATCCTTTTTCCATGAGTGACATATCCTTTTCATGATTATCTATACTCTTGGATGTAGGGGTCAATATCCCTCACTAAGAATAAGGTATACATTGTTGCTAAATAGGATATCTCCTTACATTGAGAAGTAGGTATCCTCTTCCATCTTTGTTCCTACACTTGGGGGGCAAGGATGGCATCTCCTTCTTTTCTATCTTTTCAGGATTCACCTCTTTCCTTGGGTAAGAAATATCTATCTATTATGTGATATCCAATCATACATGAAAATTTTGGTTTGCATTGAGGATCTATGTCCTTGATAATAACCTCTTTTGTTGTTTGACATTGGGTTTCCATGGTTGGTATATCTCTCACCTTGGAAACTGAATAGCATGTTATCCCTCATAAGGGTTACTTTCCTTTCACTTCTTTCATGATATCTCTTTGCATTCATCCCTTCCATGGCCTCATCGGAGCTATGACCTTCTTGGCTTGGACTGGGTGTTGTTTGTGGATATTGTCTTGATGCTGAAGAAGGCTTTATCCTTGTTCTTTCTTTTCCTTAACATGTCAAAATAGTATGTTTTTTCCATATTAAGGAGGGGGGAATATATAGGGTCTCCCTTGTACTATAGTTTTTTATTTTTACACGCTAAATCTTGGAAGGTAATGCACATAAGTTGCTAAATCCTGAAGAGACACACATTTATATGCTCAATCTTCTGAAGGTAATGCACATACGTTGCTAAATCCTGAGGAGACATGCATTTTTCAAAATTTTCAATATGCTAAATCCTGGAAGGTAATGCACATAAGTTGCTAAACCCTGAAAGGACACACATTTCCAATTTTTCAATATGCTAAATCTTAGAAGGTAACACACATAAGTTGCTAAATCCTAAAAAGACATGCACCTATATGCTAAATCTTCCAAGGGTAACGCACATAAGTTGCTAAAGCCTGAGGAGACACACATTTCATATTCATAATGATATAAGAAGGTGGATCTATGGATATTCTAGAAGCCATCAGAAGACGCATTACAATTACAAGCATAGTTTATGGGTGAACCTATTGGGCTCTCCCTCCAGGGTGATTCATGGTAAGGTGGGCATCTTACTAGGCGAGGTAATCACTCTTTTCTCTTTCTCACTTTTTGCTTTCATGCTAGTAGGACAAGATCATGAAGCTATGTTATTTATAGTGTTGCTCTTGTCTTTCTTATGTAATCATTTATTCTTTTATGATAGCTTTCCAAATATGATATTAGTATGATAAACATTTCTTAGCAAGGTTTCTTATGCTAATTGATTTGGGTTATTTAGTGCTAACCCCTTTTGTGTCCTTTTGTCTATCGCACCCTCGTGCGTGTATGTTGAGTTAGAATCCTTGGTCTGGGGGCTAGTGTTTTTTACTAAGTGTCATTCTATCTCATTTTGAATCCACTAGGATCTCTTCTTCCTTCTCCTTTACCAAGAGTTTGCATTGAGTCCATACTCTTGCTAAAGTGGGGGCTTAATGTATCATCTTAAAATGGAAGCACTTCCATGTTAAGAGAATTTTTACCTTTGAGTAAGTGGTTTGGGGTCATATCAGATGCCTTGAATTGATCTTTTCTTTGATCTAGCTTTCTCCCTGCTTTCCACTTCTTTTCTGCTTCATTCTAGGTGAAATTAGGGTTAGGATCTTGAGGATTCTCCTTAATTTCCCTCTTCCATGGATCTATTTTCTAGGTGTGACTTAGAAATAGGTCCTCCTAGATTTCATCATAGTCATCATAGGATTTTATGCCTATCCCTAGCATTCTATCCTTTTCTGGCATCATTTCTAGGTCTCCGAGCATCTCTGGGACCTCTTGCTCTGATTCTGACTAGATCTGGGACCAGGGTCAAATTCGAGGTTGAACTTGACTAGGTTAGGATCAAGCTCAAACCTAAATAGGTCAGGATTGAGCTTGAACCTAACCAGGTTAGTCCCAACCTTGATTTTGCCCCCTTCCTTCAAATCTTCAAAATCCTTGATTTTTGGGTATCGGGCTTTCAGGATATTTGTTTTTTCGCCTCTAGGTTGGCCATTTCAGATTTTAGGATGGTAAATCTTCTAATTGAATTTAATCTAGGTATATTTTCTAAAGGTTGGGACCTAATTGGGATTTAATTCTCCAAGGTGGCCCCTCTAGAGGATTGTGCCCTAGTTCACTATAAAAGGAGGCCTTCCTCATTTTCTCATCTCATTCATGCATCAAGCACTCAATCTTTCAAGAAAGGTGATCAAGAAAGCATCTATTCAAGCATTCAAGTCTTCTTCTCCATCCAACTTATCCATTGAAGATCAAGGATTTAAAGCATTCAAGCCATTAAAGGGATTTGGTTCAAGCATTCAAGATTTATCCTTCAAACCCTAGATCTAGCCATCATGATGGTGTGATCTTCCTTCAAGATCCTTTGTTCATCTTCAAGATCCATTTCATTCTTCCTTCAAGGTGGATTCCAAGCATATTGTTGGTGTAATTAATTATTCCTAATTACACATTACTTAATCTTACTTAGGTTAATGCATTTCATAGTAGTTTGTGATTGAGACACCTAGGAGTGTGCACATCTATTAAGCACATGGTGTAGGAGAAATTCCACTTTAGGTGTGATAGTTGTCTTCACATACCTCATTGTGTGTGAGATCCACCTTTCCTACTCTTATCACATTATCATCCTAATCCAATGCACATACTTTATTGCATATTGGAGGATGATCCACATTTGGTGGACATGTGATTACACCTAGCATAGGTGATAGCTTATCAGCTCCTTATCATTCTCTCATATCGCCTTTCTTATATAAGGAGGCCTATTATGTAATCATTTCATTGTGAGTATTGATCATTAATTCATTGGATCTATTCAATCCATCCTTGCATTCATATTTTCTCTCTTGTGCTTTTCTTCAACCTCTTGATCTTGGTTTAATATTTTCTATTTGCAAATTCTTACATGGTATCAGAGCCATAAGAGCATTTAGATCAGCCAATTTGAAGAGAGCTTGATGCAAGCTTTGAAGGTCCAAATCTTAGATCTGGCAACCAGTGTGTGATAGAGGTGTCTTGGAGTAGATCTGACCTCACCATTGCATCCGGGAGGTTGTTTCGATTAAAATCAACTATAAACTTGCCCATATTCGGTGAAAGTCCAATCCGAGGCAAAAAAATTTGCAAATTGGACCGTACAGCCCGATCTGCCTCTGCAATATGATTTTATTAAATTTTTTTTTTTTTTTTTAATCTATCATTTTTGGATTTTTTTTATTATTCTACAAAAAAATTGGGCTTGGTACGTGCCCTTTGAGTTTTTAATCTGCTTGCTTCAATCACGGTAATGTCACCACAGAAGAGTTTGGCCCCAGCCCAAGCCAAAGCCAAAGCCCAATCTCACTGCGGGCTCTCTTGTTTGTATAAAAATTTGGGCCATTGCATATTTAAATGGCATTATAGCTGTAGCACAAGCGATGTGGGACTAAAAAGTGCAGTCCTCGCCACCACTCCTCTGCTGGAAGACCACCGCTCCACCCGCAACGCCCTCCCATGACTACCGCCGCAGGGTAGACCGCCACCCAAGGGGGCTAGATCTACCACTGGCTACTGCACCTCCCCCCACATGATGCCTAATCCAGACGAGACACATGGCAGACTAGCAGGCAGCTTAGTCAGCCCGCCGACCACCACCTCTACTGCCTTTCGGCCACTCAGAAACCAGCCCCGCGGGACCCTGCAAACCCAACACATGGAAGCTCCTCATCACTCTGTAGCACCACCTCTACAACACCTGATTGGCCTAGTCACTGAGCCACCTGACGTGCCTTGTTGGCCCTGCAACACCTACCACCACGGTTTCCATGTGGATCGCTCACCGCTGATAGTGTGCCACCTCAGACCACTTCCACCAAACCAAAAACTAACATGTGGCAACCTGCCACATCACCTAACATGTGCCATGTCAGCTATATGAAACTGTATGATCGACCCAGTCAGTATCCACGTCAGCCCACGGAGGTGATTTTTCATTGACGTCACTTCGTACACGAAGCTAAATTTGACAGTTGTTTAGCCATCACAACATAGTAGAATTGGGTCTTTTTGATGGCCGTATGACCATCAAATTTAACCCATCAAATTTTTGATGTCATCAGGGTTTGAAATTTTGTAGCCTTCACCATTGGAGTTTTCATTTTGACAGTCCGACTTCAGAGGGCCATATCTTGCTCAATTTTGCTCCTTTTTTCGAGCAATTTTTTTTGAAATTGGGTAAAATTTCATCAAGAATCTCGTGGTGGTGTTGATTTTGCATTTTGGTGGCCTCATTTGTCATAAATTATAGTTTTTGATGATTGTTCTTGTTTGTTCTTGATTTTTGCAACTTCCAAGGCTTCGTTTGGGCACATACGATAACATTTTGAGGTGAAATTTGTTTTGAAAGTGCATGATTTTTTGTCTACTTTCTAGATCTGCAATCAAATTTGAGTGATTTTGGGTAGACATATCACTTTTAGAAATAGGCTATTTTGGGGCTATAATTGCACTTGGTTAATCCTTGGATTTCAATTTTCTAATCTGGATTAGTCATTTGAAGAAGTTATCAGTAGTTATAAGTCATTATTTGGTTGCAATATGGATAATTCAAAATTTAAAATCCTCACTCCATATAACTACCATGAATGGAAAGTATCTTTAAGTGATCATTTGTTGAGTCTTGGATTGCTTAGAATGACTCTTGGGCAGGATCAAGAACCTCAAATAGGTGCTGTAGAAAGGAGAAAATGGTTTGATAGAAGGGATAAAGCACTTGGCTCTCTTAGATCATCCATCTCTCATGACTTGCACTTTCATATTGCATCTTGCACACATCCTCATGATGCTTGGATCACATTGGAAGGACTCTTTGGTAAACCTGATAGAATGAGAAAATTCAGAATAGAGAATGATCTCATAGGTCTTAATCCTAGGGATTTTGACAATATTCAAGATTTCTTCTCTAATTTCAATACTATTAGATTGGAGCTTTCTTCATGTGGCATTGTTAAAGGGGATGAACAATTGATCTTTTCTATTCTTTCCAAGCTTGGTCCTGATTATTCTATCTTTGTTTCTACATTCTATGCTACTATGGATGCTCTTGGTAGTGCATACAAATTGCCCTCTCTTGATGAATTTGCAGCGCAGCTCACAAGGGAACAAGCAAAGTTGGCACACATGGGTCAGTTGAAGCCTTCTACACATCAAGCATTGATTGCAAGTGAGTCTACATCAAAGGCTTCTAATGGAAAAGGAAAGAAACACAATAAGTATCCTAAGCCTCATGACAAAGGTAATGAATCTTCTTCACCAAAAAGTACTAAATCGAAGTCCTCTTCAAGAGAGGAATCATCTAGAAGAAAGAGAGATAAATGTGCATATTGTCAAAAGTTAGGACATGATGAGCATAAGTGTTTTCAAAAGAAGATTGATGAGCTAACTCACATTATTTAGAAACACAACATTAAGTTTCCCTCATCAGTGTCTGCTCCTTCTTCTACACATTTGGCAGCTTCTACATCTCCATCATCATCCAAAGACAAAGGTAAAGGACAAGCACTCATGGCTTCCACACATCCTAAGCAAGGTAAATGGATTCTTGATTCAGGTGCATCACATCATATGGCATCTTCTATGGATATGTTTTCTTCTATTGAGCCTTGTAATTCTCCTAATATTTTGATGGGTAACAACACTTTCATGAGATTTTGTGGGAAAGGTTCTATTCCTATGGGAGAAGGGACATTTAATGATGTTCTTTGTGTACCATCCTTGACCACTAATCTCCTTTCTATTTACCAAATCAAACATGGGGCACAAGGTAAAATTGTTGAATTCACTCTTAATTATGTCTACATTAGGGACATGGAGACTAGAGATGTCATAGCTATGGGAGTTGTTGATCATACATCCCGCTTGTATTCTTTTTCTAATTTTGTTGATAATGATGATGATATTCATGATGTACCCATCCCTTTGCCAAGGGATAATTATGAGGAGAACTTTGGGCACTTGAATCATTTTGTTGTTGAGACAAGTGTTGATCTTCCCACTCCTCCACTTCTTGCTTCTTCAGACATGGGCTCTACTATTCAGCAGGATGTTCATAGTGTTTCAGATCTTGTAGAATGTGGTGACTACTTGGATGCATCTTCAACGTTTGTTGATTCTCATGATGCAAATTTGGAAGACATACATGAGGGAGTTTCTCTTTCCCTTGATGACAATTTCATTATAGATGGGGACACTTCTTCACCTTCTTTGGAGATTGGTGTACTTGATTCTTCTCCTTCTTCACTTGATTTGTCACATGAAGTGATAGATTCTTTGAGCTTGGAGATTCCTACTCAATCTTCAGAGATTTCTACATGGAAACCTACATCTTCTTCCTCATTCCATTTGCACATGGATTTGCTTCTTCATCATTTGATGTATCTATTTCTTCCTAATGGGAGACATGTTTCTTGTAAGCATTGGCTTATCTATTGTTTGCAGGTACTCTTCATCAACATGGGAGCTTCTACATTATGGGGGGGATATCATGTCTCCAACTATCCTTCTTATGGGGGGATACTTCTTTGTATATACATGATGTATGTAGTTCTTGGGGGGTCTTGAGCACTCCATCCATCCATGCATCTTGTTTTCTTCTTTCTTTTTGGGGGAGGGTTTTTCCCATGAGGTTTTCCCTCTTTCTCCACTTTATGAGAGTTATTGCATTTCATGCATCTTGTACATGGGTACCTAACATGGCCTAGTAGTCGGGACCCATCTTGCATTGTGAGTTTAAGTGCATTCCCCTAAGTTGCACTTAAGGGGGGGTGTTGGTGTAATTAATTATTCCTAATTACACTTTACTTAATCTTACTTAGGTTAATGCATTGGATAGTAGTTTGTGATTGAGACACCTAGGAGTGTGCACATCTATTAAGCACATGGTGTAGGAGAAATTCCACTTTAGGTGTGATAGTTGTCTTCACATACCTCATTGTGTGTGAGATCCACCTTAAGTGCTCTTATCACATTATCATCCTAATCCAATGCACATACTTTATTGCATATTGGAGGATGATTCACATTTGGTGGACATGTGATTACACCTAGCATAGGTGATAGCTTATCAGCTCCTTATCATTCTCTCATATCGCCTTTCCTATATAAGGAGGCCTATTATGTAATCATTTCATTGTGAGTATTGATCATTAACTCATTGGATCTATTCAATCCATCCTTGCATTCATATTTTCTCTCTTGTGCTTTTCTTCAACCTCTTGATCTTGGTTCAATATTTGCTATTTGCAAATTCTTACACATACAATCATGGAGGTTTGATTTTATGTTCAAGCTTTCATATTAACATACTTGATTACATTTCAAATACAATTGCATATCTTTTGAATGTCATAGCTTCATTATTAGATCTACTTCTACTACCTACTAGCATTCTCCATTTCAATTTCAATATTAAGGTTGATTCCAAATTGGGGTTTGACCAAGGTAAACCCCCACAAACAAACAAACAAAACCCTCTTTTTATTGTAGGTACAGGTGCAGAATTTTAGATCTGAGAGCGAATTTGGATACCCTTTTCGACAAACTTCTGAGATCTGCGAACAGAACCAAGATCAAGGTTCAGAATAAAAATGTAGTATTTGACCTTTGATGAGGGTCAAAATTGACCTCCCTTAGAATTGGAAAATATTTTTGGGTTTTGTAGATCTCACAGTTTCAATTCATGATTGTGGAAATCAACAGTTTTTGAGACTGTTTGACAAGGTTTTCAGTAGGTTCTTTTTTGGAGGTAAGTACCTTTATCTCTTCATTTCAACATTAGTCATTTACATTTACTTTCCATATCAATAAAATTCAAATGTAAGTGTAAAGTATTGGTTTTGGGGTCTCTTTTATGTGCAAACCATTATTCTAGGACCCTATCCATATTTTATCATCTACACATAGTATTAATAAAAGACTTTTAAATTAATTTTTCATGCATTGTACCATCATTTTTGTTTACCTATCATTGTGGCAACATCAATAAGTATATCATCATATGGACAACTTAGGAGGGGCAATATATTTTAGGACTCTAAGTGAAGGGGTAAGTGCACCAATATGTTGGTTAGAAAAGTGGTCAAATGCAAAAAAAAAAAACTAATATTTTCATAACCCGACTAGGTTCCTTAAATTCAAAAATGTCCTTGGCTTGGTAACACCAAGCCTAATAGAAAACATTAAAAAAAGAAAAAGTTTCTCAAAACCTGTGCAGGTATTGAGGCACAATACATTTTTCATAACCTGTACAAGTTATGAGAAACATTACATATTTTTAAAGGTCACATATTTGGGTCTTTTTTAATGCCAAAAGTGTTGAAACAATGACTTGGAAGCAAAAAACTCAGAACCCATGCATTTTTAGCTTGCAATTGCATTTTAATGGTGTTTAGAGTAATTTCCAACAATGCCACCCTGTCAAATAGGTAAGACTTCATTATTTTGATTATTTTTGTTTGTATTTTAATTGAAGTAGGGTTTTTAAATTGATTTAATTTTTTTTATTAATTTGATGTTAGATTCTACAAACAATCCCCAAAAATGAAAGAGGCAATAAAGACCTCTTCGCGCACAATCAACATAAGCAAACCCTGAAAATAATGAACATGAACAACAAGAAAACCATCAAGGCACTACTCCACCTATAGAAAATCCTCAAAATACTTCTCTTGAACAACCACCACCACCCCTAAACCCTCTGTGTCCTCTAGTAGATTGTGTACAAGCCACATAGGATGATCTTATCAATCACTTGACACAAAACACTACCCAAATTTCTATTGATAAGTAGGAGATATGTGTTCACCTAGATCTAATGAGTGATAACTGTTCCATTCATTCTCATGAGAGATGGGTTCATGTGAACCACTGCTCATGAAACATAGGTCAATCAGTTTGACTCAAAAAACTACATAGTTGAATCCTGATAGCAATATCACAAATTTCTATATTATTGAATAGGTTGAGGTCCTCTAATCAAGAGAACTACTCGTCCCTCATGAAAACCCTATAAAAAATGGCCAATAATGTGAATGAGGTATCTAGAGAGGTCACAAAATGGGGTTCATGGAGGGATAGATGTCATGCATTTTATGTGGATGGGTTGTCATATGATGAGGTGAAAAGAAAGGAAATACTTAAAGATGACATATGCGATATTTTCACCAATCCTAGCACTAGTAACAATCTACTTACCACTAAAAATTAGTTTCCTATACATTGGTGTGTTCATGGTAGGATGAAAGAAGCCTTTTAGGATAGGTGGTATATGGTATTTAATCAACCACATTGTAAAAATTGGGGGGTGCCATTGTATTTTTTGTGAAAGCTTTATTGTGATGTTATCCTTGGATTGAAGCCAACTCACTTTGACATTTGACAGTCCTAGGGTAGAGGGAGAGGCTCTGCACAGGATAGATTTGGGTCTTGTAGGGTGGTATACCCACAACATAGGAGGCATGTAGATCCTAAAACCATGATTCATGTCACTGTCCCAATAGCCCTGAAGGAATATATGGAGTTATAGACTCTTCAAGAAGCTGCATCATTGAATGATGTAATTCTTGAGAATGGAAAATAGTTAGTTGGAGTAGAGGATAGACCAACCCTTATGCCACCTCCATCATCAACAGATGCACCATTTGGTACATGGGCCAGCCCATTGAGCATATGTGTGCCACCTTCCAGAGTGTATGTTGTCGTGTAGACACTGACACAAATGAAAATAGTTCAACATCCCATTCGTGTACATGTTGTGGGAGTAGATGCCATACTTCCACCCCCAAGGATATGGCCCTCACCAGTGACCTGGTGACTATGTTGTTATCTCGTGAGCAGACACAACTATGTTTATTTCTATTTATGGCATGTTAGTAACTAATCATCCAAATCTTATAAAAGTAAATAATTTTTTTTAATAACAATTTAAAGTGACATATAAATAATATGCATTTGTTAGTGAACAGATTTGTCCTTCAAACATAAATGCACAAACTGACTCCAAATGCCCACAGTGAAGAACAATCAACACTAACAATTGGATAGATGATCATGATATTGATAACCTTTCTCTGAATTGAGAGGTACAAGTCCCTCTTAATAGATATTTAATAAATTAAAATATTAATATGCTTTTAACCAGAAAGTACCATAGGCACCAACATCTACCCATAAACACGATGTAGATTTGTAGAGATTAAATATGGAAACAAAATGAATATAAGAAAATGATACAAACAAAATCCATGTAAATAATGACATGAGTGCATACCCTTTCCAATAGATAATTTAATATGAAAACAAAGTTTCATAATCAATTACATGTGTAGCTTATTATGACAAATGGTATTGAAAATGATTCCAATGAGACAAAGCTCAAACAAATTTGAAGAAAACAACAATGAATTCAAATTCCCATAGAGAGTTCCTCCATTATTTCAATATCCAATATGAGCTCAAAGACTTAGACTCTGTACAATAAAACTGCATGAAAATTAAAATATGCTCCCTCCTTACAATTAAAATCATAAAATCTCTCCCTTTTCTGTAGCACTCAGGCTACCCCTCTAAAAATAGAAGCCCCAGGGGCCTCCTAGTTTTCTCCCATAAATCTTTTTCTCATAACTTGTTTGGTTTCTATAACCGATTCTTGAAATGTAACCGATTGATCCTTTTTTACTTTACCTTTCCTTTTTACTTTCTCCACAAATCCTCTTTATAAAATCAAGTATTTATAAACATTATATTTAATAATTTATAAATGTCATTTTATAATGTTTATAAGCATATTTGGACAGGTGGGATATGAATACATTAGTCCAAAATAAAAATATTTTTGATGTAATTTTTCATAGTCTATTATGAGGGATTTTCACTCTATAAGTTGGCTCGAAGTTTGTAGTGTGTCATGTTTTGTGCTGTCACTGTCTGCAGGTGGAGGGACCCATGGCTCCTCCATACTACTCTTGTGGAAGCTTCCTGAGTGGTTTTATATTGTGTCCTTTTGTTTTGGTGCCTTGTGTCTTTTCTGCTTTTATTTCTTTTAGTGCTTCGTTGTGTTTATGTGTGTGTTCTGTCATTCCTTTCGGCCGACATATCCATTTCATTATTTCCTCCTTGGCTTCGACCCTAGTTCGTTTGAGATTTATTTTATTACTTGCAATGAAGGGCATCTAGTGTTAGATTCTAGTTGATTTCTAATGATTTCTTCTTATGGCCATAGAGGGCATTCATGATGGAAAAGATGGGCAAGGGAATGATAAAAGGGCAGAAGAAGGTTTGAAGGATGGTGGTAGAGAAAAAAACAAACCTTCTTACTGAGTAGTTGTGGTTGAAGAAATAGTTTTTCCCAAGTCAACATAGTTTGAGGTGGTTGAAAAATATGGAGGAGGACCTCTCAAACCCAATGGACATCGACATGGAGGAGAAAATAGTGAGCCTATTGCAGAATGCTCTGAAGGAGAGAAGGAAGGAGGAGAGGAAGGTAAGACCCCATTTCTTGTTGCTAAGATCCTCACCCTCTCTTTGAATGCAGACATGGTAAATGCTATTAAAGCTGAAAAATCCCATTTAAAGAACATTTCTATTTTCTTTCTCTATATGGATATGAAATTTTTTCCTGCTAGAAAATTTCTAGATGATTGGATTGGTAATGTATGGGGTAAGAAACTTGGAATTAATGTTGGTTTTAGTCGAATGGTTCAGAAAGGTTTGTTTGTTATTTTCTTTAAGAATGATGCTATGCACAAAAATGTGCTAATTAAAGGTTATTGGAATATGGGGCAAACCATGTTTAGGGCTCTTCCTTGGTCACCCAGATGAAAATCCAAAAATATCCTTTCACATTCTTCCCCGGTGTGGATAGATCTTAGGAATGTTTAGCTTGCATTTTGGTATTTTATTCCCCATCTTCTTAAGCCTCTCGACTCTATTCTTCAACTCGAAGAAGCCAAAGTGACCCTCTCGCATCTCAATGCCCAAGCCCTTGTCATTCTTAACCCTAATATTTCATTCCCAAATGAAATTTCTTTCGATATTGAAGGAGATAGATGGAATTAGGCTATAGTTAAACTTAGGGACATTGGGGGCTTTCTTCCACTGTAAGCTTAATGGACACAATAGAAAAGATTTCCCTCTTTAGAAAAATTTCTCTAAAAAATTCAATGAAAACCCTAGTTAAGAGAAGAATCCTCCTTCCATGCCTAAGGAGAAGGATACTTCAGCCAACAGGAGCAATAGTTCAGATAGTAACCCTAATCCTAGAAATGAAGAAAATAATACTGGCATTGTCCAAGAGGACTCTACCGTTGAAGGTAACAATGATAGTCATAGGGAAACTCTTGATATTCCTTTGGAAAAGTTTGTCTCCTTGTCAAACCCTTTATTTGAAGATAAATTTGTGATTCACACTATTGTCCTAAACCAAGATATTCAAAACCCCATTGTTTGTCAGCCTCAATACATAACAATTGGTTGATCAAGATAAATCTTGTCCTGACACCATGCCTCCTGATAAAATATAAGAAGAATGTGATACTGTGAACTTGATTCAGATGCCCTTGGGGAAAGACCATGATATTATGGAGGGAAGCCCTTCTTTGTCAGCCTATAGTGAACAAGGAGGAGATGAAGAGGGGTTTGTTGAAGTTATGTCTAAAAAGAAGAAAAAAAAAACATATGAAAGAAGTAGCAACATAAAAAAAAATGGGAAAACTAATAAGGTGAAAAATAATGAGTTACCAAAATGTTTCAATAGATTATGTAAAAATCCAAAAACCCCCAAAACCTTATGATGATGAACATACATAGTTGGAATGTTAGGGGGTTGGAAATGCCTAACAGGAAGTATATTGTCAGGAATTGGTGTAACAAGGTTCACAATAAGGATACTATTTGTGTACAGGAGATTAAAGTAACTAGGTACAAGGCTCACAACACTATTAAATTTATTTGGAACCATGCCACTTGTTTATATTCAGATCATGCTAGAGGCAAAGGAGGGGTTTCCATGATGATATGAAGTAACTAGGCTAACAAAATGGTAGACAAAGGCACCTCTCCTTGCCAAAGAGCTATATGGGGAAAGTTTAAAGAGAAGGATCAAGAAGTAGGAATTTGTAATATATATGCTTCAAATGATTATAGGGAAAGAGCTAGTTTGTGGGACTGGTTAGCTAGTAACCTTCATGACATAAAATGGGTGTTTATAGGGGATTTTAATATGATTGAGAATAAGTAGGACAAATCTAGTGGTAATAAGCATGAGTGGAAAGGAAATGAATTTTTCTTTTGGTCTAAATTTAGAAGGAGATTCCAAATTAGCGATCCACTGGAAAACATGAAGAAAGATTATAACAATATCTAGTTTTCCTGGTGCAACAACTAGGCCTATAAGAAGATGGTGTATTGTAGACTTGACATGATTTACTTTAATAATATGTGGTTCAGGTTGAAGCAGCAACCAGGGAAAAACCCTGTAGAAATTACTCCTTCTAGCCTCTCTGATCATTCCCCAATACATGTATGTATCTTTCTCAAAGCCTTTTCAAATCAGAACCCTAGATATAAGAGGAAATCCACTTTCAAGCTTAACACATCCCTTTTGAATGATGAAGATTCTTTTCAAGCCATTAGGATTGCTACTGCCCTATCTAAGTTCTACAATTCTAACCTTTCTGCCAGAGAGAAGTGGACCTCTTTAGCTCTTACTTGGAAAAATATGTTTCAAATCATAGGGAATAAGGGCACCATTGATAAAAATAAAGAGGATAATTTCTATCAGATCAAACTTAATCATATTGAAACTCAATTACAAGCTAAAGGAAAAGATCAGGACCTAGAACATTCCCTCATAGACACTAAAGCCAGACTCAGGAAAATTTAGAATTATAAAATTCAAGGTCAAAAAGTTAGAGCCAAATCTAGATGGATTAAAGAAGGGGATAGAGGATCCAAATACTTTTTCAATTTGAACAAAGAAAAACATTCTAGAGAAGAAATTTCAGGCATCCAAATAGAAGGAGGAGTTACTAAGGATAATCAAGAAACTTTCAGTGTCTTTACAAAATTCTACAAGGAGCTATTCTCATCTGAGCACAAAGAAGAAAATGTAGAAGTGATGAATAGATGCATCAAATTAATTCATCATAATGTTTCTCAAGACCAAGCCAAGGCTCTTGAACAGAAAGTCAAAATTGAGGAAATTGATGAAGCCATATGGTCTTTAGCCAATGATAAATCCCCTAGAATTGATGGTTTGTCAGCTGAGTTCTACAAGAAAAATAAAGAGTGGATCTCAAGTGAAATATTAGAGGTCTATGAAGAAGCCTTTGAAGTAGGGTCTCTAGGTGAAAATATTAATAGAGGGCTAATCAAACTCCTACCTAAAGATGGGGATGAGTCTTAGAGTAAAAATTGGAGACCCATCACTCTGCTAAATATTTCATACAAAATTATTACTAAAATTATGGCCAGAAGAATCAGTGATATCCTTAAAGAGGTGGTGTTAGTCACCCAAATTGGTTTCATAAAAGGTAGATACATTCTAGACAATCTCATCATCAATTGGGAAGCTATGAACTAGGCAAAAGTAGATAACCAGAATGCAGCCATGGTTTTATTAGAATTTGAAAAAGCATATGATAGAGTTGAGTGGCCCTTCGTGTTTCAAATATTGGAAGCATTTGGGTTCCCTACGTTCTTCTGTAGATGGGTTAGCATTTTGTTTAAAGACTCATCAACAGTGATTGATGTTAATGGTGAACTTTCTGAATACATTCCTCTTGGGAGGTCCATTAGGAAGGGGTGCCCTCTTGCCCCAGCCCTATATGTCATTGTTGTTGATGCTTTGTCCTTCACCCTTAAGGCCTCTGAATTAGGATCTCTAGTCAAAGGAATTCTACTTCCCAACAAGGAGGACCTTCTCATTGAAAAGTTTGCTAATGACATTTCCCTATTCTTGGAAATGGAGGAAGGAAACTTTGATAATGCCATTAATAGACTCCAAGTTTTCTGCTTGGCTTCAAGAGCTAGAATTTCCCCTCATAAATATGTTATCCTGGGATGGACAGAGCTGCCTCTAAGATGGCAACAAAATAGAGAGTGGAAGTGGTCAGGGCCTTCTACCATTGTAAGATATTTGGGGATCCCTTTTGCTATTAATCCTTCTATTAATGACATGTGAGAATGGATTTATAAAAAAATTGAAAGAAAACACTTAAAATGGCAATCCCATATGTTTTCCTTAGCTGGCAGAGTTCAAATTGTACAAAAGGTACTATCTTTGCATGTAGTATATTATGCTTCCACTTGGGTTTTGGCTAATAGTCAAATCAATAAGTTGGAAAGAATTTCAAGAAACTTTTTATGGTCGAATGGACTTGGGAACAGGAAAAGGCATTGTGTTAAATGGGAATGGTTCGTTACTCCTAAAAAATTGGGAGGGCTTGGACTTAGAGAACTTAAAGCTCAAGGTATTGCTCTGGCAACCAAATGGACTCTCAAGGCTCTGAAAGGAAATGAGCCTTGGAAAGTCCTTGTAAGGAACAACATTGCAAGAGCCACCATTAGAAAAGGTAAGAAGTGGAGAGATACTCCTTTAATTGATCTAGTAATGGGGGATTTTGAGATACAAGTTGTTAGATCTAGGGCAGCTTTCCAAACTATATGGAAGGCATGGTGTCAGGTCAAACCACTTATTTTCTCAAGAACTATTGTTGTGGAAAATCCTTATTATGCTATTGTGGATAGGTCTATTTGGTGGGGTGTGTGTCTAAATGGAAAGCCTCTTTCTTTGAACCAGTGTTGTTTAGCAAAAAAATGGCATAAAAAAGGGATCTCTTTAATTTAGGATGTACTGGTTGACAAACAATTGGGCTCTTGGGAAGAATTGAGAGATAAATTCAATATCCCTAATACTCAGAAGAAGACATTCACTTTAATCTCTAAAGCTCTATGGCGACATTTTATTGGTAAAATGTTAAAGATAGATCACATATTTGAATATATGAAATGGAATGATGGTAATAAAATAAAGGATTTTTCATGCAAATAAATTTATAATTTGCTTAAAGAGGATAATGGAATCGTAGACATAATTAATCAAAGCTAGAATATTGACTGGTCTAGCACTAGATGGCACTTCATGTTTGATTTTCTTTGGCATTCTAAGGTTGAACCCAAAATTATCTACTTTCGTTGGTTGCTTTTGTTGAATAAAATTGATGTTGGTTCCTTTTTGTCTCAATGTGGTCAGCATAAAATTTGTTGTTCCTTGTGAACTACCCTGAAACTTTTGAACATCTTTTTTTTGAATGTATTTTTTCTAAGAGGCCGTGGTCTAGTTTTCTTGGTTATCATGTTGTGTGGAACTATCCAAATTATTTCTCTTGGCTCAAAATTACCATTAGTTTTGTGGATGCTTTTGATTGCAAGTTGAAATCTTTTTGGTTTACCTTAACTATGGATGTGCTTTGGACCATTTGGAAGCTGAGGAATGAGGAGATCTTTCAAAATAGAAAATGAGACCTTATTGAGTTTTTCATTAAACCCACACATCTTAATATTGTCTCACAAGTTTCAGAAAGGATAGAGGTAACAGAAGAAAGGTTTCTATCTTTAATGAAGGAAGGTGTGATGATTGTCTACAAGAAGAACATCCAGTCTGCTTCTTTTGTCGACTCTCCTCAAGAAACAAACAATGGGAGAATGATAGTTGTCACCCTGGAAGACAATGTTTGGAGGAATCAAGGAGAGGACAATAGGAATGATGAATAGGAGTAAGTGGCCCACAGTGAGTGGGAAGCTAAAGTAGAAAATTATAATTGGAATTCTCAAGAACAAAGGAACATCAATAGTGAATGGGAAAACAACACCCACATGAACAATACCAGTGGATGGGATGAAGCATAGACAAACATTTTGATCTTTATGTTTTGATTCTTGAATTATCTACTCTAGATAAAGCCATGGTTTATGGCTCATTGTATATATCTTAGATAGGTGTTATTGGTAGAAACAAAAACTTATAAGTTTTTGGTTTTGGTGTTTATGTAACGTTTCAGTTGATACTCTATGGAAATATAAAAAAAATATTTTTGATGCTAGGCAGATTGGAAAAAATTATGGTAGTCAAATTGGGTCTCGATGTGGGGGACATAAAATTTTACCCCACCATTGGATCTTGCCAAATTTTGGATATGTATCCAAAAACCTAATTATCTTAATCCTAATCGAATCGATCTCTTAAATTATTCTTGAGGATAAATTTATTCACTACTATGTGTAGGTCTATCATACTATCATAAAATCAGGATTACCAAAATAAAGTTTCCAGTCACTTTCACATCCTTAGCACAAATCTTATATTTTCCATGTTTTCTTATATCCATTTGACAGATTTTTGATTTATTTCATTCATCTTCACATTCCTAGATTTCCAAAATCATTTTTTCCAACTCTCTTTCACTATCAAATACCCAGTGAGATTTCATTGCTTATGCTCTTGGGATAATCTTTTTTCTTAGGCATCCATCGATTGAGCTCTTAAATTTTAGGGACACTTGAATTTTCTAAAATTTGAACCACCCAATCTTGAGTTGATGAATTTAAATTTGAGGTGCTTGAATCACTATGAACCAAAACATAGCTGCATGTACCCAGAGAAATTCGTACAAACTAACCTGAACCATACAATCTAGATTGGAGAATCTGCACTTGAACTCAACTTGACTATCCCTAAAAATGATCATTGAATTGAATTGCGATATTGAATCTATGAATCATATTTGAATTTTGTGAACCTAGATTTTGCAAATTGAACCTTGAACTGAACCTCTGACCCTGTTCGAACCTCTTTGAGCCACTTTGAACTTAGTTCAAAGAGGTTCAATACTCAATTCTTAATAGATAAATTGTTCATCTAAGAAAAGATTGACATGAAGGAGACCTAAGTTCTAAATTTTTTAATTTGGGTCTATATGGGGCTAACATTGGCTCTACAGGGGGACTATTTTTTTTATACAAAAATAGAGAACTCCAGCATTCTTTGGTTGAAAAGACAAGTGCTTAGCACCATTGGGCAATAGAGTTACAAAAAGAAACTCTTCATAGGGAGCTTCTTGCAGGGAGGGCAGAGGGGAGCAGGGAAAACCACAAACCAAAACTAAAAGAAAAAGAAAACCACACCACCAAAACTAAAACTACACACAACAAAAACTTGCAAAGAAAGGACATATTTACAAGCATATACATAGATAGGAAAGATCCTACCTCAAGGAGAAAACAAGAATAACTTATACAAAACCATTGACTGGTGAGGGGAAGTACGAGCCTTTACAATGTAGAAGATTGTGGCTGAATGGATTAGCCCAAGACCAAAAAATTTTATAGACTTCCTCAGCATTGAATACCAAACTGATAGTGTGTAGCAATTTAGTGACAAAATAGTCTTTCCCGAAAAGCCAAGACTCATTGTAAACTTCTGATTTCTTTTTGTCTCTAGCGGAAAGAATACCAACATTATACATACCAAACAGTCCTTCCATCTTTTCATTTCTCAAAGCGTCATAATGTTCAACTCCATCTTTATAATCTACATTTCTCACAACGGAGCCCTCCTTTGTGATAACTAATATGATTTCTTCCTCACATAAGAGAGTGTTGTCCCAACTGGCTAACCCCTCTTGGCACTGTGGTATCTCATTTGCATGGTTTTCTTCCTATTCTACCTCAAGCTTCTCATTATGAGCCCAATTTTTAGAAATAGATAAATCTTTATTGAAACCATGTATTATCTTGTCATTCTCATAAGAAAGGAAACATGATATTACTTTGTTATTGAAATGAGAAGATTCTTTAGTTGGCTGGTTGAAAATTTTAAAATGCAAAGAATCGTCCTCATTTATCTTTTCAATGAAACCAAAAGTATCACACTGTGGCTGCATACTAATCTGAAGCTCTTCATTATTAGAACTATTTGGATCAAGAGGAAATTCCATAACTCTGCATCTAAAATATTCCACCTCCTGGTTAGAGAAAGGTTGTAGCACAGTCTTGTTGCTTGGATTTGTAAGTTCTTCAGCATCACTTTGTTCCCTCTTGCTCGCTGATGGTTCTTGCACAATAGTTTTTTTTTTAATGAGGATGGCACCATAAAAATATTTCAACCATTTGACTTGCTTTGCCACATCTTCTGTAACTTCTCTGATTGGACTTTCTCTAAATGGTGGTATAAAGAGAAAGATATCTATGATATCTTTTTTCCTTATTGGAAACCAATCTTCCAAGATCTCTGGCTATCTCTGAAATACCTCATGGTAATCATTTTCAATAGAGCTTCCAACCTCCATCCTCAGGGAGGTACCTTCAAATTTTTGAGAAAAGAAAACACTGAGACTTAGATTCCTTCCCCTAGTAGAGTTGTCAAAAATCTGTTAGTGAACATATTTGTCCTTCAAACATAAATACACAAACTGACTCCAAATGCCCACAGTGAAGAACAATCAACACTAATAATTGGATAGATTATCATGATATTGATAACCTTCCTCTGAATTGAGAGGTACAACTCCCTCTTAACAAATATTCAATAAATTAAAATATTAATATGCTTTTAACTAGAAAGCACCAAAGGCACCAACATCTACCCATAAACACAATGTAGTTATGTAGAGATTAAATATAGAAACAAAATGAATATACAAAAATGACACAAAGCTCACTTCCTCCATATTCACATATGAAATCCATGTAAATAATGACATGAAGAGTTCATACCCTTTCCAATAGATAATTTAATATGAAGACAAAGTTTCATAATCAATTACATGTGCAGCTTATTATGAGAAATGGTATTGAAAATGATTCCACTGAGACAAAGCTCAATTTTTTTTGAAGAAAACAACAATGGATTCAAATTCCCATAGAGACTTCCTCCATTATTTCAATATCCAATATGAGCTCAAAGACTCAGATTCTATACAATAAAACTACATGAAAATTAAAATATGCTCCCTCCATACAATTAAAATCATAAAATCTCTCCCTTTTCTGTAGCACACAGGCTGCCCCCCCAAAAAAGAAGCCCCAAGGGCTGCCAAGTTTTCTCCCATAAATCTTTTTCTCATAACTTGTTTGGTTGCTATAACCAATTCTTGAAATGTAACCGATTGATCCTTTTTTTACTTTACCTTTCATTTTTACTTTCTCCACAAATCCTCTTTATAAAATCAAGTATTTATAAAAATTATATTCAATAGTTTATAAATGTCATTTTATAATGTTTATAAGCATATTTGGAGAGGTGGGATATGAATACATTAGTACAAAATTAAAAAATATTTGATGTTGGGAAGATTGGAAAAAATTATGGCAGTCAAGTTGGGTCTCAATGTGGGGGGCATAATGTTTTACCCCACCATTGGATCTTGCCAATTTTTGGACATGTTTCCAAAAACCTAATTACCTCAATCCTCACTAGAGAGATCTCTAAAATTATTCTCAAGATGAAAGGTTTTCACTATTGTGTGCAGGTGTCTCATACCATCATAAAATCAGGATTGCCAAAATAAAGTTTCCAGTCACTTTCACATCCCCAACATCAATCCTATATTTACCATGTTTTATTATATCCATTTGATAGATTTCTAATTTATTTCATTCATCTTCACATTCTTAGATTTCCAAAATCATTTTTTCCAGCTCTCTTTCACTATCAAATACCCAGTGAGATTTCATTGCTTATACTCTTGGGACAATCTTTTTTCTTAGGCATCCATCGATTGAGCTCTTGAATTTTAGGGACACTTGAAATTTCTAAAATCTGAACCACCCAATCTTGAGTTGTTGAATTTAAATCTAAGGTGCTTGAATCACTATGAACCAAAATATAGCTACATGTACCTAGAGACATTTGTATAAACTAATTTGAACCATACAATCTAGATCGGAGAATCTGCACTTGAACTCAACCTGAATATCTCTGAAAATTGATCATTGAATTGAACTACTATACTAAATTTGTGAATCATATTTGAACATTGTGAGCTTGGATTTTGCAAATTGAACCTTGAACTGAACCTTTGAACTTGTTTCAACCTCTTTGAACCACTTTGAACTTAGTTTGAAGGGGTTCAATACTCAATGCTTAATAGATAAAATGTTCATCTGAGCAAGGATTGACATGAAGGAGACCTGAATTCTAAATTTTTAAATTTGGGTCTATATTGGGCTAACAACATTGCAGGGAGCAACAGGTGGTAGGAGTAAACTGTGTACTTTTTAGTCGACTCCATGGTCATGAGTAGTTTCACCATCTAAGGTAAAGATTTATAAATTTGTTAAAAATATAATAATACGTTGGTTTCAAAATGTCTTTATATATATATATATATATATATATATATATATATATATATATATATATATATATATATATATATATATATATATATATATATATATATATATATATATATATATATATATATATATATATATATATATATATATATATATATATATATATATATATATATATATATATATATATATATATATATATATATATATCTGTGTGTGTGTATCGTCAAAAAATGGAAGCACTTCCATTTAGGACTAGTTTAGCCCTTTGAGTAGGTGGTTTGGGGTCATGCCAAGTGCCTTGAGTGGGTATTTTACTGGATCTAGCTTTTTCCCCCTGTTCTGCTTTTCTCTCTCTTGTTTCCAGCCTCTTTCTGGCAACTTTTTCTAAGAAACTGAGAACTTTGACTTTCTTTTGGGTCAAGTACCTTGACTTTGACCTAGGTCAAGGATGACCTCAACCCTAACCTAGGTCAGAGTCAACCTCAACCTTGACCCCAGGTCCAAATTCCAGGTTTCGAAAGTTTCAGGATGTCAAACTTTGGAAAGTTTTATTTCCCACTTCTGAGTTGGCTGTTTCAGATTTCAGAATGGTAAAATCTTAAATGATATTTAATCTAGGTCCATTTCTAGGGGTTTTCACTTAATGTGAATTTATTTCTTATATGTTTGCCTCTCTAGAAGTTTGTGCCCTAGATTTGTATAAAAGGAAGCCTTTCTCTCACATTTTCGGATCTCAATTTCACATCCACTTTTTGTGACCAAGCAATTATCAAGTAAGGAAGAAGGAGAAGGAAAGTATCCAAGAATTCATTCCTCTTCAAGCATCCAAGAATTCAATCATTCAAGCATCCAAGCATTCAATTCATCAAGGAGATCCATTGATAGCCATTGAAGGATTCAATCTCTTTGGAGCCCTCTTGTTGAAGATTTCTCCATCCACATCCATTCAAGCTTCTTCCTAGTCCAAGATCCATTCAAGGTTGGTGTTGAAGATCTCCAGTCCTACTAGGAATAGTAGATGGGCTACTAATTACCTCTTGGCCTTTTTGGCAATTGATTTGAGACATCCTACATTTGATTCTACATTCATCCATACTTGTGGATTCAAGGATGTGAATCCTCCACAGTTGATCAACACTCACTTGTCTAATTTTACTTACTGACTCAGTGAGTTTGTTGCTCACCAGTCCTACTAGGAATAGTAGATGGGCTACTAGTTCCCTCTTGGCCTTTTTTTCAATTGATTTGAGACATCCTACATTTGATTCTACATTCATCCATACTTGTGGATTCAAGGATTCGATCCTCCACAAGGATTTCAACATAAGCAAGGTGAATAGTTCCATTTACTTTGTTTATATACATTGCAATTTCAATTATATTTCAAGGTTGATTCAAAACTGGGGCTTGACAAATGGAAACCCCTCATCCAACAAACAAAACCCTTTTTCTTATAGGAGCAGATGCGGTACATCAAATATTAATGCAGATCTGAGTACCCTTTTTGGCAAACTTTTGGGATCTGCAAATAGAATTTCTATCAGATCAGTGCACATCATGGTTGCATTTTTGGGGTAAGATTGTACCCTGGGGTAAGATTTTACCTTGGCTCTGGGTCAAGGTTGACCTTCATCAGAGCAGAAAAAGGTTTCTGGGTTTTCTTTGTTTCTGCATTTCTAGCCTAGATCCGGTTGCAAAATTTCCCGAAACTGCACACAGACTTCAGCATTTTCCATATTTTCCCTATTTTGAGGTTATTATTTGTCTTCAATTCAATTAGGATTTGAATACATACTTTTCATAACAAAATATAAGGTTTTTGTCTTTATTCATATTCTCCATAGATTGATTCTTTTGTGCATTAACCTTTTGGGTTGATCAATTTGGATCTCTCCTTTGGGAATTTGGATTTAGAGGTGGATCTTGTATTTCCCATCACATTCCACATACACACACTTCATTCATTCATATATATATATATAGATATATATATATATATATGTTACATTTTGGTGAACCCGCGATAGACAACTCTTTATTTTATGGTGTTAGATCTTGCATGTATTAGATTTATTTTATGTGTTTGCATCTCATATAAAAATAAAAATACAAAAACATTTATTTATTCATGCTTTGTGTTTTCCTAGTTTAGTTCATTTGTGTTGCATTGATAGATGAGATTTACTACCTTTAGTCCTACCTAGAACATTTCAGTTAGAAGAAGTCATAGACGCATGGGTTCCTTTGATCTTGAATCTTCATCTCCTTTCCTTAGGATCCTAGATGAAAATTTGATTATTCATGATTCCAACCCTACTATGGAGAAAAAATCTTCTCACTCATCTCATGACGAGGATGATGTTTTAAGATTTCCTCCTGAACAAGTCCAAAAACTCTCAATCGAGCTCAAGATCTAGGATTTATTCCTCTGGTTACTAGTGTCGAACCTTCTTTTGTTCCTTTACCTATTATTCCTACTTATACCCCTTCTTTGGTGACTACAATGATTCCCTCTCTTTCTATGAGTGTTCCTCATGTATCCCTTCCTAAATCAAAACCTTCTTACCATAATGTTCATTTTACTTATTCCAATCCTCTTCCAACTGTGATTCCAAGTGTTCCTCTAGTTGTGTCTTCCATTCCTACTACTTCTTACACTTAACCTAGTGTTTCTAATGTTTCTATGCCTACTATTTCCTCTAATGATTCAAAAATCATTAGTTTGGCTCAAACTATGTCATCTTTACAACAACAATTGCTTCCTTACCTCAAAACAAGTTTAGCATTCCTATATGTGACATGGGAAGTCCTCTATCCCTAGAAATCATTCATACTCCTATTCCTCAGCAAGTTGATATGCCTCATCTCAAGAATTACAGTGGAAAAGCAGACCTTGTTAGTCATGTTAAAACATTTCAAATCCTTTGTAGTGACTACGCTCATGACCATAGGATTTTAGCCAAGTTGTTTGCTAGAAACTTCCATGATAAAGCCTTGCAATGGTTTTGTTCCTTACCTCCTTATTCTATTGAATATTTTCCAAAAATTTCCAATGCCTTTATTCAACAATTTCAAAATAACATTGGTCCGCAAGTATCTTTGACTGATTTGATGCATTGTAAACAAAACACTAAAGAAAAATTGACTGAATTCATTGGTAGATTTAAGCATTTACATGCTTAGATTTCTTATCATGTTCCTGACATTGATATTCAATGTATCTTTATTTCAAATTTGCAAAAGGATATTAGAGATAAGATTTTGCTTACTAAATTTACCTCTTTTCAATAACTTTGTGCAATGCTTCATCATTATCAATTACAAGTGCATCAATTTGAGAGCAACACTCCAATGGATCCTGTTCCAGTTCATAAGAGTGATGTTGCTCCTAATCCAAACAAATTTCAAAATCCTAACAAGTATGTCAAGATAAAAAAACAAGTGAATACAGTTGTTGATCAAGTTGTTGCTGCATCTCACAATGCCACTTCTACATGCACTACTTTTCATCTGAATCATACATTTACTCCTCTCTTTGAATCTTTACATTCTATCATGAATAGGTTGTTAACTGCTAATATGATTACTTTACCTCCTATTCAACCTTTTTTACCTACAATGATTGCCTCTAAATCTTTTGATCCTAAAGCTTTTTGTCAATACCATCGTCAAAATGGCCATGATACTAAGAAGTGCTATTCTTTAAAATATAAGGTTCAAGATTTGATTGATTCTAATGCTTTATCTATTGATAATTTTGATGGTAGTGGGAACAAGTTTGTTTCTCCTCCTAATCAAAACCTTCAAATCTATACAAATCCTTTACCTACACATGATACTAATACCATTGTTCAACCATCTTCTCTGGATATTGTTTATGATTCAAAGATGGATGACCTCAATCATACTATTAACCATGTGGAGCATGTTATTCATCTCAACTTGAGTCTCTACCACTGACTCAAACTCAACCTAAACTTCAAGTTCCACCTCAACCTAAGCCTAAACCAAAAACTCAACCCAAACCTTGAAAACAACCTAAAAATAAAAGACCTTGGGAACTCTTGATTACCTTTGATGATTTTGAGATTATTAAAGCTATTGATGGTCCCCTTTATATTTATGCTAGGATTTCTAAGATACCTACATGTGGTTGTCTAGTTGATCCTACATCCTTAGTCAATGTTATTACTAAAGAAAATATTTTTATGAAAAAATTTCAATGTGATTCTTATGATACATCTGATGTGTGTATTCAAAATTGTAATGGTTTTCTATATCCATCATTTGGTTCTATTGATTTTCCTATTAAACTTTGTGGTAAAATTGTGAACACTACCATTGTTTTTGTTTCTACTTCCAATCAATTTCAAGTTAAGCTTGGTTTGCCTTGGTTGAATGCCATGCATGGTGTTCCTTCTCCTATCCATAAATGCCTTAAATTCATTCATGATGACGAAGTGAATATGATTAACCATAGTTTATATAAACCTTCTAGGCCCAAGGATTGTGCTACACTTGACTTCTTTTGGCCTTCATTACCTAATTCATGTCCTTCTCGACCTGATAACCTCTTTCTCTCATATCAAGCCTATAAACATCACAAGATTCTTGAGTTAAGCATGCCTCCAATGGATCTTAATCATGGTCTTTTGCCTACACCTTCCATACCTCCTTTATCTATGGCTTCTAGTTCTATTAATCAAGATCCTACTATTGCTTGTCAGTCTGCTGAGAATCCTACTAATCCTCCTATAGAACTTGTGAAGGATCTGGTAGTTGTTCCTCCTAGTTCTCAACATATTTCAAACAAGACAAAACATAATTGATCTGCTAATGAATGTCCTAAAAAGTGTCATTCTCAGGCTAAGGCTCGTACTATTGTTATTCAAAGTTCTTTACCTTCTTTTGATCAATCTATGCATGATGTGTTAGAAGAAGTTAAAGCTAATAATGATGTTAAGATGCATGATTATGATGATTCTATTCATATCTTAGATCCTATTTTGAATAATTTGGATGAAGAAGGCACTCTTGATGATGATCTTGATGAATATGAGACTATTGAAATTGATACTGATTTACCTAATATGCTTTCATCACAATTAACAATTACACCTAGTATCAAACATCATGATTCTCAAGAGGATCCTTGTTTGGAACTGGCTATCATTCCTACTATGTTGGATATAGTCCCTCTTGCGAGTTACCCACCTTCCCTAAATGATATAGAATGAGATGGGGAGAGTAGGTGGCATGCTTGATTGGCTGGTCCTTCATGGTAGCCTTTTCTATGTTTGTATGTCATATTGTGCTTCTCCTGTAATGTGTTTGCTAAATGTTTGTTAGATTATTTTATATGACCCTTGTTGCTCTATTGGTGCAAGGTGATAAAGGAATCGAATCTATTGGGCTATTCCTCTATATGTATCTCTATTCTTCTATATGTTGTTTCATGTTATGTTGTACTTGTGCTATTGTTCATAAATATTTCCTTGTGTAATCTACTTGGATCCATGACTTGGTAGCACTAATTATTTTTGGTCTCCATGCCATGGTCTGAAATGATTCCTCTTTGTAACTCTTCTATGTTCTTTCCTCCATTGTGATTGTAGTTCTACTTTCTTTGGGGAATGATGTCAATTCATTTGCAATAATATCATATATATTTTATCTTATGATCATATTGACCCCACTATAGGTAGATCCCTTCTGTGTTCTCTATATATTTATGTTGTATTTCCCTTGATTTGTCTTTGTTTGGGGGCATCTCATAGTGGAAACATAATCAATGGAGTTGTTTATATTTCCGTTCAAGCCATTGCTCTTGTTAAAGTGTTAGCAATGACTTTAACATGGGGGCATACACTCTACTCACCTGTTGCACACATGCTCTTTCAATATACATATATTTTTCAAGATACTTCTCTCCCTTTATGGATTAGTGACTAATCCTTAAAGCATGGATTTTTATTTTCATAGGATCTCATGATCCCTCCAGTTTCAAAATTTTGATCCCTTAAGGTTGGAGGTTTCCTTAAGACAGGATCTCTTTTGTTTTTGATTTTTCTCTTTTGGAATAAGATATTCCTAAGGGTGAATCTTTAATGGGTTGACTAGTGAGTAGCCACATTCACTAGGTGGTTCAATTCCATCTTTCCAGTTGCGTTGTTTCCTTGTGTGGTTCACAATGACACATAAGTTCTCATTGGGTGAGATAATCACACCCTCTTCTCTCTCTTTTCTAGAGATGTCTCTCTTATTGTGATCTTGGAGTTGATGAAGACTTTAGTCCTTGGGGGCTTGAAGATTTCTTTGTCCCTTTGATTTCAATAGGATTATCTTTTCATTATGATCTCCTTTACCAAGAGTTTGGATCGAGTCCATACTCTTGCTAAAGTGGGGGCTAAATGTATCATTGGAAAATGGAAGAACTTCCATTTAGGAATGGTTTATCCCTTTGAGTAGGTGGTCTGGGGTCATGTCAAGTGCCTTGAGTGGGTATTTGACTGGATATGGATTTTTCCCCCCTTTTATGCTTTTCTCCCTCCTATTTTCAACCTCTTTTTGGCAACTTTTTTTGAGAAATTGAGAACTTTGAATTTTTGGGTCAAGGATGACCTTGTGGGTCAAGTACCTCAACTTTGACCTAGGTCAAGGATGACCTTGACCCTAATGCAGGTTAGAGTTGACCTCGACCTTGACCCCAGGTCCAAATTTTAGGTTCCGAAAGTTTTGGGATGTAGGGCTTCAGAAAGTTTTATTTCCCGCTTTCGGGTTAAGTGTTTCAGATTTTAGAATGGTAAAATCTTAAATGATATTTCATATAGGTCCATTTATATGGGTTTTCACTTAATGTGAATTTATTTCTTATATGTCACCCTCTCTAGAAGTTTGTGCACTAGATTTGTATAAAAGGAAGTCTTTGTCTCTCATTTTTGGACATCAATTTCACATCCACTTTTTGTGACCAAGCAATTATCAAGTAAGCAAGAAGGAGAAGGAAAAAATCCAAGAATTCATTCCTCTAAAAGCATCCAATCATTCAATCATTCAAGCATTCAAGCATCCAAGCATTCAAGAATTCAATTCATCAAGGAGATCCATTGATAGCCATTGAAGGATTCAATCTCTTTGGAGTCCTCTTGTTGAAGATTTCTCCATCCACATCCATTCAAGCTTCTTCCTAGTCCAAGATCCATTCAAGGTTGGTGTTTAAGATCTAGTGAAATTGATTTTAGAAATCCTTCATTTGATTCTACATTCATCCATACTTGTGGATTCAAGGATTCAAATCTTCCATAAGGATTTCAACATACGCAAGGTGAATAGTTCCATTTACTTTATTTATATACATTGAAATTTCAATTATATTTCAAGGTTGATTCCAAACTGGGGTTTGACCAAGGAAAACCCTTCATCCAAAAAACAAAACCCTTTTTCTTAAAGGACCAAGTGCAGGACAATGAATATCAGTGCAGATTTGAGTACCCTTTTCGGCAAACTTTCAGGATTTGCGAATAGAATTTCTATCGGAGTAGTGCAGGTCAAGGTCAAATTTTTGGGGTAAGATCCTACCCCATCTCTAGGTCAAGTTTGACCTTCATCAGATCGGAAAAAGGTTTCTAGGTTTTCTCTATTTCTGCATTTCTAGCCTAGATTCGGTTGCAACATTTTTTGAAACTGTACACAGACATCAGAAATCAGCATTTTCCATATTTTCCCTATTTTGAGGTTAGTATTTGTCTTCAATTCAATTAAGATTTGAATACATACTTTTCATAACAAAATATAAGGTTTTCTTCTTTATTCATATTCTTCATAGATTGATTCTTTTGTGCATTAACCTTTTGGGTTGATCAATTTGGATCTCTCCTTTAGAAATTTGAATTTAGAGGTGGATCTTGTATTTCCCATCACATTCCACATACACACACTTCATATATATATATATATATATATATATATATATATATATATATATATATATATATATATATATATATATATATATATATATATATATATATATATATATATATATATATATATATATATATATATATATATATATATATATATATATATATATATATATATATATATATATATTACAATATATATATGTATGTATGTATGTATCATTTCTTGGCATTTATAGGGCTTATTAGGGGTTGAGAAGTCCCAACATGATGATATCACGCTTTTGGCCATTGACTTTGGCCTAGATAGCTTTGTGGTACCATTTAGATTTAGATATTTTTTATTTAAATTTAATATTATAAATGTTCTTTTCTCTTATGTTAATTTTGTTTCTATTAGTCTACCCCACCTACGTCGAGGAGATCTCTTGTGAGCAAGCCATCCTCTAGAGCTCCGAGGAAGAAAAAGAAATTTTCCCAAAAACCCAAACAACAAAAGGTAATTTAGTACAATTTAAATTCATTTGTGAAAATGTATTATGATTAAACATGTATGTTTAGATATTGAAAAATGAACCTAATTTATTTTTCTATATACAAGAATAAATAGGGTTTACATAATTAATGAATGCACCTGATGTTGATGAGTTTCAAGAGAGGGAAGAGGTAACATCTTCATATTCACTTTGGATTGCATTCTTGCTTGTTCAAAATTTGTAAATCCTTCTAGGAAGTTATAACATATATGTTATAATTTTTCATATAGGAAATGGTAATAGTTTTCTCAGATTTGACTATGCCTCCTAAGAGTATAGGACAACTATCTGAGGCTCCAATGTGAATTTTTTCTATATATGTTAAACATATCTATTTAGATATAAGTACACTCATTTTTAGTTTTTTAGATCTTGTCAACAACCTTGTTTTATTAACTTGTATTAATTGTCTTTTGACTAGTACAACCCCCTTCGAAACTTCCCATTGATGCTCTACCATTCCATTTCGTTAGAAGTCCTACTTGTCAAAGATAGGTTCTAGAACAATAGAGGGAAGAGGTATGCTTGTCTTCTTAACTCCTTTTTACTAAGTGCACAACAGAGTTGAAACCCTCTTGTTAGCTCCTTTTGGATTTATTTTTTGTTTGTTTGAAAGTGCTACTTCCTTCCTATATACCTATAATATATTTTATCACTTACCATATAGGAATGACCGTAACTAATTCATCAATGAATTTGCCTCCTACATGCATAGAAGATCCATTTGAGGCTCTTGTATGTGTTTTTTTTAGTCCATGCATTTTTTAGATTTTTAGTGTTTCTTAACATATATGTTATTAACTTGTATTAATTTTTTTTACCTGTTATAACCCCCTTCAAAAATTCCCATGGATCCTCTACCTTTCCTCATAAGGAGTCTCGATCCATGAAGAGGATGTCCAACACAACATATGTAAGAGGTAAGCATGTCTTCTTAGTTGAAACCCTCTTGTCAACTTGTTTTGGATTGCTTTCTTGTTTCTTAGAAAACTTTGATCCATTCCTCTATGACTATAACATCTTTTATCGCTTACCATACAAGAAAAGATCATAGTTGACTCATCAGCAGTTGTGCCTCCTACTAGCATGGGAGATCTATCTAAGGCTCTAGTATGCATTTCTTTTTTCATTTATGCATTTTTAGTTTTTTAGTGTTTCTTGACATATATGTTATTAACTTGTAATAATTTAGTTTTACCTATTACATCCCCCTTCATGAATTCCCATGGATCATCTACCTTTCCTCATAAGGAGTCCCATTCACCCATGAAGGAGACCATCAATTTTATTATACAATCCAAGCACAAAAGAAAGAGATGAGGTAATCAACAATTCAACTACCAATAAATTTTAGTCCACTATTTAGTTATTTTGATCTATTATTTTGAGAAATGATATGCGATTTAGCATTTGAATTATTCTTGTGCAGACACCTAGTGAGCCACACACTGCTTTAAAGAGGTTCAATTTTGATGATCCAACACAATCATATATATTGATAGAGATATATAGATCTAGTTATGGTCATTGAATGACCAATTTTTGTATATATTTGATATTTGTATTGTATATATTGACCTTGACATGGCCCATGCTAAATTTTTCTAACTATTATTGATTTGGAATCCATGCCATTTTTTGATATGTGCTCAATTATTGTTCATTTTGATATATATGAAACTTGATATTCGATTCAATTTGTTCATTGTGTGCATACCTTTGTACTTAAAAACTTAGCTCTTTACAACTGAAATGTGATAAAAAAATTCATTGTGTGTATGTCTTGATACTTTGAAACATGCATATTTACAATTTAAATGTGATCCTACTTGCTCATTGCATGTATGTATTCATACATTGAAATGTATAGATTTACAATTTAAATACGATTCAATTTGTTCATTACAAGTGTCATCAACATTGCTAAATTTTATAGTTGGAATATGCATTAGGAATGACCAATTCAATATATCTACCTCTTTCAACACCTTTTGACATGTTTCAACATATTAAAATTGTCAATTTTGTCTATTTGAACCTTTCCTAGGCTATTGAAGTAATTTTTTCTAGGTTTTGGAGAGTGTTTAGAGGGTGGGTACTTTGTAAAATAGTCATAATTATCCCTCAGATGCACTTAGGGAAGTAAGTTTCTATTTTTTGTGGGCATGACCTAACACTTCCATCGCATCCAATTGGGCAGGTTTACCCTAAGTATAGTCCCACTTTGCCTCTTGGCACGCCATAATGCTTACTAACATACCCTACCAACAATGTCCCTTTTGTAACTAACTTGTAGTGGCAATGTTTATGTTCATTGTGGGAAAAAACTAACACTTTCATCACATTTGGTTGAGCAGGTTTACCCTAGGCATGGTCCCACTTTGCCTCTTGGTACACTAGAATGCTCACTGACATACCCTACCGATGATGTCCCTTAGGTTCCCTAAGTGCAAAAAATTGTCGAACCTTGACATACTATTTTTTATGAACTGTGGTACATGCACACAATCTGTTTGAACCTATGAGGTCATGTTAAGCACCCTATAATAATGTGTCTCAATTTTTGAAGACTTGGAGTCATTTTTACATGACAACAACTTTTTTGTTGATGCAAAATCCATTAGATGCACTTAGTGAAAATTCACCAAGTAGCCCATATCATGTTTTGTTCATTGTAGGCATGAACTAACCCTTTCATCACCTCCAATTAGGTAGGTTTTACCTATGCATGGTCCCACTTTTTCTCTCAGCACTCCAGAATGCTTGATGACATACCCAATGGTGCTTAGTGCACATTAGGGACACTTCACTCTAGCATGGTCGTGAACATTTAAGAGAATCCATGGGCAAAACAAGATTTTCCCTAGGGTTTACCCATTCAACCAAAGCTAATGGAGCAAACAATTTGAGGCCACAATGAATGGTTTGAAAGATACACAATGTTGTTCATTTCAACTGAGCCACATTGCAAGTTTTGACATATACCGAGATTGCCTTGCCAAATTAAAATAAAGTTGAATCTCCCAAAATTGAGATAATTTATTGTATGCCTCCATAACATGGTCTTGTAACACCTAAAGGTTCGCTAATACCTCCCATTAGGTATGATATATGGACCTTGAAAGACTACTGCCCAATGTTGCTTAGTGCACCTTAGGGACACATTGGTTTGGCATGTTCTCAAACATTTGAGAGACTCCATGGGAGAAATGAGGTTGTTCTTGGGGTATAGCTGACCAATTGGAGCTAATGGCCCAAATGATTTGAGGCCATGATGAATAGTTTGAAAGATACACAATGTTTCTCATTTCAACTATGCCACATTGAAAGTTTTGAAATATACCAAGATTGCCTTGCCAAATTCAAACAAAGTTGAATCTCCCAAAATTGAGATAAGTTATTGTAGTCCTCCATAAAAAAGTGTTTTATTATAGGCCTCCATAAAAAAGTCTTGTAATACCTAAAAATTCATTGATACCTCACACAAGGTCTGAGATATGGGCCTTGAAAGATCATTTCCCAATGTTTCTTAGTGCACCTTAGGGACACTTCGGTCTAGCATGGTCACAAATGTTTGAGAGGATCCGTGGGTGAAACAAGGTTGTTCCTGGGGTTTAACTAGCCAATCAGAACTATTGACATAGATGGTTTGAGGCCATGAAAAATAGTTTGAAAGATACACAGTGTTGTTCGTTTCAAATGAGGCACATTGCAAGTTTTGACATAAAATGAGATTGCATTTTCAAATTAAAACAAATTTGAATCCCCCAAAAATGAGATAGGTTATTGTGGGCCTACATAACATGGTCCTATAAAACCTTACAGTTCACCCATATCTCAAACAAGCTCCTAGATATGGGCCTTGAAAGATCTCTACCCAATGTTGCTTAGTGCACCTTAGGGACACTTTGGTATAGCATGGTCATGAACAATTGAGAAACTCCATGGAATAAATGAGGTTGTTCTTGATGTTTACCTAGGTAACTAAAGCTAATGGCACAAATGGTTAGATGCCGTGATGAATAGAATAGTCATCGACATACCCTACCGATAGTGTCCCTTAGGTGCCCTAAGTGCACAAAAGTGATGAACTTTGTCGGGGTATTTCCCTCAATTTGGGGCACCTATGTATGATCCATATGAAGCTGTAGGATTGTGAGAGACACCTCTACAATAACGTATCTCATATTTTGAAGACTCCAAGTGGTTTTTTAGGGCAGCAATTTTTATGTTGATGCAAAAACTATCAGAGACATTCAATAGAAAGGTGGAAGGTAGCCCAAATATTTGTGCATTATTTGTGGGCATGAAATGCCACCATAAAATATTTTATTGGGTGGGTATACCAAAGGCATGGTCCATTTTTGGCTCCCCACTCACCAAATGCTCGCCGACATACCATACCAACATTGTATGTGACAAAATCTCTTTAATGAAGGAATATTCTTGATGAATACTATATTACAACTACATCTATCTCTTCAATGCTCTTCATTTACACCTTTGGCAAGGTAGTATCACTCCTCATTTTAAAAAGGGTAGCCATCTATAGTCCAAGGTTTTAATTTAGCTGACATTAACATAAAATATAAAATATAAAATATGACTTCATAGATTCATAATTAACATTTTGTGCACTTTATTACATCATGTAGGGTAGCAAGTTATTTTTGGAATTAACATGCAATATGACTTCAACTACTTTGATAATTAACATGAAATATAAGTTCAAATATTCATAATTACCACATGGAGGCATGAAGACAATATTTTTTGCACTTTGCATGTAATGAGAAATTTAATAACGATAAAGTATAATGAAAATAATTTTTTTGCACTTTGCATGGCATGAAGAGGATACAAATGTAATGATAAGAAATTCAATATGTATTTATAATCAAATGGTACAAATTTGGGCTCTCATTATTTGCAAATCAGCCCTGTGGGCACTTTTATATATAAAATTTGGCATCTAATATGCATGATCAAGCTCATTATTATTTATATATACAAAATTTTGCATCTAAATATGCACATCACAACTCATTGATGTTTTTTATATAAAGAATTTGACATCTAAATATGCACATTACATCTCATATGCACATAGAGCACCTCCAAAAAAGTGAAGTTACAACGTTTTGCAAAAGATATATACATAATTGTCAAAAGTATTATACCACATTGTAGAATTATTCTTCTAGATGACCCAAAATCAATCAAGTGAGCCTTTTGGATCAATTCTAACCCTTAGTGTCTCAAGTACTACCTCGTGGTCAGATTCATGAACTTTCCACAAATTCTTGTTCAGAGGTCTACCATGATATTTAATCAATTGAATATTTATTGCAACAACAAGGTTTGAGTAATGAAGAATATGTCTATGTGTCTCAAAGTCCTCAAACAACAAGGTATTATAATTTTTTATAGGGTACCTGCATTTATAAAAGGAAAAGTTAATGCAAAAATCAATACAAAGTGAAATAAAATGAGTTTAAGTGGTCTTAATACAACTCAAAACAACAATGGTACCTTCTAAGCCATGTCCCTGTCACAACAATGGATCCTATTGGGTACTCAATACCCTCTCCATCAATGAGTGTAGTTGTCAATTTCTTTTTGGCCTCATTACAACGACACAAAAACTAATCTATTCCTTCTTTATTGTTCTCATCTTCAATAACTTCATATACATGACCTACATTTAATAGAAGGATATAATTTAATACCAAAATCAGCATAAAGCACTAATAATTAGAGCTTAAAATTAGAATTACCACAGAAATTACGGGGTTCAACTAGCTCAGATACATGGTCCAAATCTGTTGATGCTTCAATCTAGTTTAGTTGTAGTGCTCTGGGAATTTGATATGTTTCTAGGGCTTGCAAAGGTCTATAAGACCTTTGGTCAAGCCAATCTTTTGATTCACATTCATCCCATACAAAATGCATAAATGAAGAGAAAAAGCATGCAATCTATCTAGTATAAATAGCTAATGATATTACATTTGAAATTATAAATGAATGCATGCCACTTGATCTTGTAAGTGTACAACAATATAAATAGTTTTGAATGTTAGATTCAAGTATTAACCAAAAATATCTAGAGACCACAAACTTACCTGCATTACCCTATCCCATTGTATAGTTACACCATTGCACAATTGTTTCTACATCTATTAACACTACACCACCTTCGCTCTTCAATTCCTCTCTAGTAAGAGATCTTTTCACACATGCTCCCTCACCATCATGCTCTCTTTTCCATGAACTCATGCCTTAGTGAAATTTAAAAAATATTGCACACCACTTGTCATATGCATCCTACTCAACTAATAGAACATCCTTGCATTCTTCAATTGTGACGTGCAATTGTCCGACCGTATTAAGTATTGGTTGTATCTTATATCTCCTTCCCTTAAATTATCATAAAAGACAATAAATCATCCTTGTACAAACTCCGACGAATGAGTGATCATCATCGATATAGAAGTGATACTCTCTTATAACCTTTCTATCCTCCTCTGTGCTATCATGTGCATGCATAAATACTATGCATACAAAAATTGTAACTTGTGTAGAGTGGTAATACATAGGTTGTACTTCTTTTTGAGGTTTTAGTGTATAATTCTTAAAACAATCAATGATAGAGACAATAGTATTGAGGAGGAAAGTGTCATTACACAACTTTAATTGCTCATCTAACTACCTAGCTCTATGTGTGTGACCTATGTACTCATAAAATAGTTTCTCTTCAAACATCTCCATAAAATCAGCTACACATATATCCCTTTTCACTAACTCACACATCTTTAATTATTCCCCATCTTTAACACCATATATGACTAACTTTTATTTTCCAATAGAAACTAGTTTCTTACTAATCTCATGTTACTATCTAGATGTAGGCATCTATGCATCCATTCAAAAATACCGCATGTAGGACACAAACTTTTCAAACACATCATCTTATAGTAAATGTTCCTATCATCTCATCTACATAGTACACTTGAAATAAATTCACTCGATGACTTAGGATGTGCTTGTAGACCACATTCCTACAAAACATCATTAGTGTGAAAAGTAAAACATATATAACAATAAATATCATAATACATGGAAAATTAAATAGGGACCCTACAACAACACATAGTATGTGCATGCTTAATCTTAACATAAAATGGTTTTGACATCTAAAAAAATATTTTCAACTAATTTTAATCTAAGGAAATCTTTGAAGAAGCATTTCATGAATTTGTGTTTGAGTCATATCTAAATAGTGTTTTGGATGTGGCTCACGATTTCTAATTCCAATTCTCCTTCTAATATCATCTCTTTGGTTGGATGAAAACCTTGTGTTGTCATGCCAAAAATTGTCAATTAATATTCTTAGTGCATCAACAACAACCTTGTCCTTGCGTGAGAATATGCCCGAGAACACCCAAAGAGAATTATGTTTTTCTTTTCCTTGTCCTTGAACAATTTTCTCTCACCTCTCTAAGGCAGTGCTTAATGTTGATCTACTTATCCTTAATGACTTTCTTGTTTTGTTTATTAAATTATATATTTTCATTTCCTTTCCCATTATGGTTAATGTGAGGACACGTCGAGTAACATTAACATCTTTAGTGGATGTTATCAAACCAATGGCTTGGTATGCATCAAATAGATTTCTCACTATTGTTATTTCACTACTATTCTCAAATGTTCTTAACCCCAAAATTCTCATTGTCTCTCTAAATTTCAGATTTTTAATCATTTGAACAACTAATTGGCATCTTCCACTTTGATTTAACTTTTTAAAATAGTTATTCCAACTTATTCTAACCGTTATTCTACAAGTTCTTTCATAAATTTTATCATGCATTGGCTTCATAATATTTTCATCAATGTCAATTAGAAACTTTCATTTACTACAAATTATTCTGTGAGGTGTTAAGATTGGGGAATGCTCTTAATTTTCATTAGGTGGATTAATCACATCAAATTGAAATGGTGTATCTTCTTCAAATTCATTAGGTGCATTCATCACATCAATTTCAAATGGTGTATGTTCATTGCATTCATTAGGTGCATTCATCACATGCATTTGAATTGGTGTACGTTGATCAGTTTCATTTGGTGAATTAGGTGCATTTGTCACATGCATTTAAATCAGTGTATGTTGATCATTTTGATTTGGTGCATTAGATACATTCATAATGTAAATTTTAATTGTTTAATGTTCATCATTTTCAATAGGTGCATTAGATGACATACCTTCATGTAATCTCCTCATACACTCCTTTTGTCTTGCCTTTTCTATTTCTCATTGTTCAATTGACTCTCTCTTGTTATTTCCCATTGTTTCAATATTGATTGTCCTACACATAACATACATAATCAAACACCAAGAAAGAAAGAAATTAGCATCATTTGATTATAATATCAAGTAATAATGATAAATTAACTTCAAGAACAAACAAAAAAAAAGATAAATCAATCATTGCAAAGAAAATTTGACAACAAAAAATGCAAACTTGACTATTATTGTTGCAAAAAATCATGTGAAATAATAGTGGGACCTCCAAACAAGTTGCAATGCTATTTTTTAGGTTTTTGGGAGTAAAATATTAAGATTTCCTCATAGAACATATGGGTTAAGGAAGCCTAAAGATAATGTGCATATTTTCTCATAACCTGTATGGGTTATGTAAAACAAAAACTATTGGCCTTACTTCTGCATAACCCATACAGGTTATGTAAAACTAGAAACCCAAGAGGAGGTGGGGAGAGAGAGAGAGAGAGAGAGAGAGAGAGAGAGAGAGAGAGAGAGAGATGATATTGATCTCAATGAGGATAATTAGGGCTCAAAATAGATAAAGATGTTGATGAGGGAAGGAAGATGTGAGAGAAGAAACAATAAGAGTCATGCATGTATACAGACATATATACATATATCTATATAAATATATGTATATATATAACTATAGATATACATATATACATACGTAGACACATATCATATATGTAAATCTATAAATATGTGTAGTGTATTACACATTTATAAGTAAATTATTTTATGTCATCATAACTTGTACGGGTTATGTGAAACTAAAAATGATGTTTTAAATGTCTTCATAACCTGTATGAGTTATGCAGAATTTGAAATTGTGCTTTTTTATTTTGCAAAACTTGAGCATGTTACTTTGTATATCAAAACCCATATGGGTTTTGGCTCGGTAAAATGGTTGGAAAATGACCCTAAGGCTTGCAAGACCATTTTCCCTCCATTTTTGTCATTTTACACATTTTTTCAATTTCCAACATGATCTCTCAACTTCTTCATCATCAGGTTTACAAATGATGAAGTGGGTATCTCTAAAATTACCCCCATACTCTCACATGTCTTCTTAGCTTTTTTACCATATATTTTTTTCTAGTTTTGGCCAACATTAGCATAGTAAACTTTAATTTTCTTTACTAGTGCCTTGACAATCCTCACAGACATATGTGTACCATTTTCTTAATAACCTTTGATCTACTTGACCAAAGTCAAAAAAATTACATATTATTATTTTTTACTAAATTCTATACACTTTAAAAAAGAAGAAGTTTGCATTTTTAATTATTTTGATGCGATTTATGCCCAACGCACGAATAGGTGCCATATTTTGAGGATGTGGTCACTTCAAAAAAACATATAAAAAAAACTCAATGGAAAATACAAAAAAAATACAGAACTTCTAGATCTACTCTTACTTATTATCTTACCAAAGGGTTTTGCAAAATATTAAATATAACTATATATTTTTTGAAGCACATGAAAACAACAATGTTATGTTTTTCTAAACAAATCAAGAACATTTTTTTGTGCGCGATAGGTTTGAACCTCTTAATCTTATCCATTTTTTTAAAATTTTAGTATTTTAGAAACTAGATTCAGAGTACTACAATTCTTATTATTTGCACAACTCCATGTTTTGAGTGCATAATGCTCAAATTTCTCTATGAAGTTTAGGTTTATTTGATTTTAGAAAAAAAAGTTGCCACTTATACCCCCTTTTTGCACACCATCTTGATGCACTTACCCAAAGTGCTTAGATTTCAATTATTTTAAATTAAATATTAGGTTTCTTTGACATTCTAGACATAATTCAAGGGTCACATTTGAACCAAAATGCTCCAAAATTATGGCTACCTTTTGGATTTGGCAACCATCTCCCAACTTCAAACTCTCATAGATTTAGCCTCTAATGTCTAATTAGGAAAAAGTGAAAGGTAAAATTAACTTTCTTAAGCCCTCCAAACTCAATAATGAGCTCAAATATACACCAAAAACCCTAATTTTGACCTAAAATATAAGGCTACAAAGATTTAAAAAAACCCATTAATATAATATTTCTATTGAGTTTTTTAATTCTCTAGATCATAATTTGATGTAAGAGAAGAGTATATTTAAATTTTTAATATCTACAACCTAGATCTCTCAATTTTTACTAGCAAGATGTAATCTTAGAAACTTTGATTCAATACGTTATACCATAGAATATTAGGTTGATAATCATAACCACCTAAGATATAGGAATTCCATGAAAAGAAAAGAGAGATTAGATATGAGATAATGCTATTTTATCAAAGGATGTAATGATAGATTACTTACAACATGATCAAATTAAAAAGGAGACCCCTTGATTATATAGGCCAAGGTGAACATAGGATTGCATAATATTATGACATGTGTTTTAGTCTTATTACTTGAGACATGAAGTGGTAACTATCCCATGTGTATCCTAAGTAAAATTAGTTAACATGTGTGAAGAGGAATGAGGTGATGAGCTAGCTAGGTAAAAATAACCCTTTCATACCAAATTTTCTTTGAGTGTTTCTTTTAGGTTTAGCCTAAATCTTCCTCCATATTAGTAGAATTCTTTTGAGAAATCCTATATGTATTTTTCTTGTAAGTTATGATTGGATCTATGTGAAACAAACAAAACCACTCATTGTGGGAATTTAACAACCTTTATAATCCATGAGGGAAAATATAAAAACAAAGGAACACATAAATAGTGCACACATTGTAGACCATGCCTAAGAAATGAGATGGCACCTCCATGTCGCTCATCGTAAACAAAAAGGAGTAGATGAGTTTTACAATTATACATTTAGCATTTTAGTTTCCTTTATTATTTATGATAGCATCTAGAGGTTTTTAGTTTTCTTTCTTGATGCTTGTTGTTAATAATTTTGGGGTACATTGTACTTATAAGTGGTTACAAATATCTCTAAGTATTTTTTCCTTTAGAACACATCAGTCATATTTGCATGGACCTTAGGTATAAAACTTCTAAAAATTAAGATATTCTAGGATATTCTAAATTCCTTAAGCACATAATTCTCAGCCTTTAGAATTCAATTCAAATATAGATTTATCTCTCGCCATCTTAGTTATGTGACCTATCTTTTAGTTTCCAAAGGTCTAATGATTTGATTTAGAGGGTATAATTATGAAATGTTGCACTTAAAGAATATTTATTGTTGTAATTGATGTCAAACTTGTTTGGAAGCACAATCTAAGTGGACATGCCTTATAGAGACAATGGATAACATTAGCAATTTTACCAGAGCAATATGCATAATGGTATGGAAGTTAACAAATTGATTGGCATATTCTGGAGAGGGTCAGTAGTAGTAATTACTGAAATAGTATGCATAATGATATGGTAGTTAACATATTGATTAGCACATAGTAGAGACACATATCAAAATTGGAACAATATATATATAAGACTGTGGTACTTAGTATATTATTTAGCATATACCAAAATAATTGGATTGTTTGGGAAGCACATACCAGAAGAGAATAATTGTTCAACATAATTGATAAATTCTCAGTCTTGTGGATACTTTGGAGTTTGGTGGAGTAAGTTGAATGAGATATTTTTGAATGTCTCTAGAGATTGTTGAAGTATGTTATTTTCAACCTCTAGTTTGGGACTCTTAACATTTACTGCATATAATAAGAACTTATCATATCTATGTTGGCATTCGTTTGTGACTGATCTTGACCTATGACATGAGATGTCTCTAGAGTTAATTGTGGGTTTCATGAAGTTTGTGCTGACCTATTTATAAATAATATTTTCCCTTTGAATGCATTGAACTTTTGGGTTGATTTCCCTCTATACATTACACTCTATTTTAGATGACATACTAAAAAATCAATTATGTGATGGGTATATATAAACAAATTTTCTCTCGAAACTTAGTATGATGAAGACATATGAAGAAAAGAGATATCAATGAACTATAGAAAGATATAACAATGTTTCAATGATAAAGACATTCAACGAGACTATTTGTAGACATTATTGATCAGTTGATTGTATTTAGAATCTTTGAATTTGTGTAAGTCAATAATTTATTCTTTGTTGGTAGTGCACCTTTTCTTGTAAAGAGAGGCAATAAGTTCCTTGGACATTGTCCTAAAATATCTAATAGTGATAGTACATATTGAGTTTATTTATCATCATGGTTTTTTCCATTTTGGGTTTTCCCCATAAATCTGGTGTTCATGTGCATCTGGAATCTTTTTCGTATTCTCTATTGGATCTTAACTAAGCCATTTTAGATCTGGAATAATATTATTACAATATATTTTACTAGTGTTGATTCAGCCCCCTCTCAACACCAAATTGTGTTCAACAATTGGTATTAGAGCAAGGTTCATGTGAAAGTTGGCTTAACTATTTAAGGTGATCCTAGGTTTTTGAACACAATGGATGTTTTTGAGAAAGATTTGGATGTTATGGAAATAAAAGATTGGGACATAGAAGACATAGTTGAACTAGAAGGAGAATTTAAATGCACCCTTGATGAGATAGATGACTTTGAAAAATAAATGGAAGAAGGATGAAGCTAATGTCATTTTCCTTGTGAAATAGGTTGAAGAAAGAAAAAGAGCTACAAATACCCTTGAGAAGAAACTACAAATCTAGACCACTAAATGTCTAAAATGAAAGGAAGAAGTTTCTACTCTCAAGAAGGGTCTTGATTATGCTAAGGAATAAAGCATGGTGATTGATTGTTTAAAGCTTGATAAAGAAATAGTAATCCTAAGAAAAGATCTTAAGGCAATAAGAGAATAGTTAGAGAATAATCTAAAATCTAAGTATGGGAGCAGTAAACTCAATGAGATGCTTAGTTTGCATAAGTCACCAAATGGAAAGAGAGGACTTGGATTTGATAAAGGATCTACAAATAAAGATGACAAAGAAAAGGAAATAGAAATGCATTCAGTAGAAAAGAAGACCAAGACTCATGCATTCCTTTCTATAAAAAAAGGGGTTAAGAAGGATTAGCCTCACTCAAAGAAGGTACCCTACACTTTTCAATGTTAGATGTTTATCATGCAAGAAATTTGGTCATGCATTTGAAAGTAGGAGATTACTATAATTCATTGGAAAATTCTATGCTTGTCACAAAATTGGTCACAAAGCACATGAATGTAGGGCTAGGATGGTTAAAGCTACTCATTTGCATGCACACAAAAGAAAGAATACCCAATCATTTAATGGATATTGTTATTCTTGCAACCTTTTTGACCACAAAGCTTCAGAGTGAAGGTACATGGCAAGAAGAGATTGGAACACATCATGATCAAGGACCTCTTATCACAATGATCATAGTACCCAAGGATGAAAAAAGGAAATTAAAAGGACCCTCCCTGTTGGTCTCCTTTTACCCCACTATCAGGTTTACACTATGATTGACAAACTTGTTAGTAACCGCTCCAAAGTCTAACATGAAAAAGGGCCAATTGATGATGATTGAAAGAAATTCTCCTTCTTCTTCGAGCTCCACATCACTCAAGTGGGTATTGCCTTATCTACACACTCATGACTCTTCTTGATAAACAAAAAGCCTACAGATATATAATTGTGGAATAGTTATCAAACTCCTATAGGTATTTTGTACCCCAATGAAACCATAACCTTATGCAATAGTCCTACTTGCATAGAATGAATCTAAAAACTAGAATGGACCTCTACTACCTACTACCAATATGAAAGGGAAAGGTGTTTCATTTCAATGATTGATGCTGGGTTGAATGGACCCCTAAAATACCCTAAGTCTCTCATAGACTAGTGCCTTATCCAATGGGAAACATAGTCAAATACCTCACTGCAACAGAGCTATGAAACAAGAAGACAACACATCCTAATATGTTGATTCCTTACATCAAACATACACCATTGACCAGATCATACTTGAACAATCCACCTGTGTACCCAGATATGCTATCACCTATTCAAAGGATTTTAACCCTCCCCTTAGAAGAGACCTAGGAACAAGAAATACATTAATCAGCATCCACTGAAAGACAAGCATGAAATACCCTTGATATACCAACTCATACACATCTAAAAACCAGTCCTAAACTTAGTTGTTTCTATGAAAACAACTCTATTGCAGACACTTAGGAAATGCGAATAGAAAGACTACAACACCCTTGATGCTATAATCAATAAGTTCAAAACTCAAATGGAGACAATCTGATAGAAGTACAAATATGCTAAAATCTTATACGTAAGACAAATGTTACAATTTATATCATATTCTCAAAGCCAGAAAGGAAAGAGGGATCACCCTATATGTAGAGAAGAAGGAAATATTTACAGGACATAACATTCATGGGACCAGGGGAATGGAACCCCTGGAACCTGGAACCAAAAGATTTGGAACCCTTGGAACTTGGAACCAAAAGATTTGGAACCCTTCTAAATGATCTTGAAAATATTTTTATAGGAACAAGGATTGAAAAAAGCTACAGATCATTTAGGGAAACACTAGGTATACAACAACCTCACCAACAAAACTGAACAAGAAATGATAGAATGCAGGAAAAACCTAGAAACCTAGGAAGAATCAGATAAAATCTGATGTACAATTATTTTAGTTTCATCAACAGGCTAACTGTGATAAAAATTTACTGCTTTCTTGCTGCAAGAAAAACAAACCTCGATGCCAGAGCCAACTAGAAAGACCTCACGTGTACACAAAATGGAGATCACTAACATACACCAAACCCTAGCCACCTGCGAGAAGCAACAACCAATGACAATTAAACCGCCATGGCACCCCAGGAAGCAAAATCAGATCAGGTTGGCTACCCAAATCTTCTTCATCATTTTTTCTAACTGTAACTATCCTAGAAAAATCAATTCACAACAACCCATTTGTCGCATACAGTCTACTACCACAAACCCAGCAAGGAACCCTATGAAAAGTTCAAAATATCGGCCCCAACGGCTAATCGATCAAACTTTAAAACACGGTCATCGATACATTATTTTCTCAGCAAATCAAGCAGCCCAAATAAATCTTCAATAGTTGACCAACCCCTTTGAAAAGTCTTCACCACATCAGCACCGACAACCAATAAAAAATGAGCACCTTAGCACAACCAGCAACTTGAATCCACTGCCTAACTTTACCTTCATAGCCTGATACCAAATCGACGGCTGTCGCAATGCTATGAAGACTAATCTTTGAACACTTTTCCTTAGCAGCATCATGATAGCCGTCAAATCCTCTAACAACTGGAACCCCTTTAATTCCTATAGATAAAATGGTCCCACTAACCATTGCCATGTCGCCAACCCCTTGGCCAATCAAAATATAACAAATTTGCAACACCTGACATGCGAACCCACCTAGACCCACTGCATGCCTTTACAAGAAAATCTAACAGCTATCGCAAAGCTATGAAAGATAACCATCATCCATCTTCACCTTGTAGATAAGTGACAATCATAGATTTTGATCAAACTTTAACCACTTCCAAACTGAGACAGCCTGACATAACACTAACCACCCGCTAGGTCGCTGAAGGTTAAGGACCTAACCACCAAGGTTGTGCGAACATGCGACTGAAGAAAACATCAGTTTGCTGAATAAAAAGCTTAACCACCTAAAAATTTGGAGATCAAGTGACCGAACAACCATGAAGAACTAGGCCCCACACAGTCGTAGCAGTGCACATAGGAAATGTTGGTGTCAGAAACTAGTTGCGAAGAGGTGAAAGGTCGAAAACAACCAGAGTTTTCAGACTTCGACCAAAAGGTAACGAAGATAGAAAACATCGAGGGTTTTCACACCTAAACAAAGAGGTAACAAGGAAATAGAAAACATCAAGGGTTTAAGGCTTAGGCAATTTTGGAAACCCTACGACATAAAACAAGTTATTTCTTGTAGATCTTCAAACAACCATAACTCCCTAGTTTCTGTGATTTAGCACATGCGATTTGAATTGGAGCATGGTGACATCATGAACAATATGTGGCTAAGGGCTCAAGTGATGAAACCTTGTAAAACTTTGGCACACTTTAAAACAATCTTACAGGTAAGGTGGGATAACTTTCTCAAGACTTTGCAGGGAATAGGCCATTTTCATTGGATTTTGGCTATGATAGGAAAATGACCTAATAGTGGCTCTGTCTGGGGATGCATGCCTCTTGTAGGCATGGCAAGGATTCTAAATTTTTGGAGGAAGTAGATCATCCACAAGATAAAAACAAGGGAACCCTCTCAAAAACTGGCAACCGAACCAGGAAAGCAAGAAGGGAAAACACACAACAGAAAGGGAAAATATTTTTACATGCTAAAAACTTTACTTGGTGGCCCCGGGCCACCAAAAGAAAATCCAAAACCCTCCTGAATCAAAGGTTTGATTTTCATCCACATATGTAATCAACCACCTGAAAGTGTCATGACCATTCTGCTGCCAACATATGTGAATACTCATGGGCTGAAGGATGAAACTACAATTATTGCTGCCTACATTCTTTCATCCCTTTATGCTAGTGCTAAAAACTTGATAGGGATACACTCTTAACATTTGAAAGTAAAATACCTGGAAGCACCGTAGAAACCTTGTTGGCTAAAAGCAGGGCAGATCTAGAGCTCACTTTGTAGCTCCATTAGGTTCTTTAGGTTCTTTTCTTTGTAGAGTCGCCACCTCCTTGAAGAGGAAAATATTTTACTTGTCTTTGTATCTTCTTCCAATCAACACAAAACTTCACTAGGATTTACACTGTTTATCAAGAACTGCATTGATCAAACAGAGAATCTTCAGAGTCACCACTCAACACTTAGTGAGAAGATTTAACAAATATTTTTTTTTTTTACTAGATATAATTTCAAATGAGACTCTGGGATGATTCAACCAAGCAAAGAATAACTTATTGTCTTTTATTCCTACCCCAGTGGAGTCACCATTTTGTTGGTGGCTCAGACGGGCCAAACCAATCTGGTTAGTAAGATATTGAAAATTTGTGATTTGTAACCAGAGATTCTAACAAATGTATTTCTTTGTCATTGTTCTCCCTAGCAGAGCCACCATTTTGTTGGTCTTCTTTTTCCCCACTATCAAGTTTACACTATGAATGACAAACTTGTTAGTAACCACTCCAAAGTCAGACATGAAAAAGGGCCAATTGATGAGGATTGAAAGAAATCCTCCTTCTTCGAGCTCCACATCACTCAGTTGGGTATTACCTTATCTGCACACTCATGACTCTTCTTGATAAACAAAAGGCTTGCAGATATATAACTGTGGAATAGTTATCAGACTCTTATAGGTATCCTGTACCCCAATGAAACCATAACCTTATGCAATAGTCCTACTTGCATAGAATGAATTTGAAAACTAGAATGGACCTCTACTACCTACTACCAACATGAAAGGGAAAGGTGTTTCATTTCAATGATTGATGTTGGGTTGAATGGACCCCTGAAATACCCTAAGTCTCTCATAGACCAGTGCATTATCCAATGGGCAACAAAGTCAAATACCTCACTACAACAGAGCTATCAAATAAGAAGATGACACATCCTAATATGTTGATGCCTTACATCAAACATACACCATTAACCAGATCATACATCAACAATCCACCTGTGTACCCAGATATGCTATCACCTATTCAAAGGATTTTAACCCTCCCCTTAGAAGAGACCTAGGAACAAGAAATACATTAATCAGCATCCACTGAAAGACAAGCATGAAATACCCTTGATATACCAGCTCATACACATATGAAAACCAGTCCTAAACTCAGTTGTTTCTACAAAAATAACTCTATTGCAGACACTTAGGAAATGCGAATAGAAAGACTACAACACCCTTGATGCCATAATCAATAAGTTCAAAACTCAAATGGAGACAATATGATAGAAGTACTAATATGTTGAAATCTTATACATAAGACAACTGTTACAATTTATATCATATTCTCAAAGCTAGAAAGGAAAGAGGGATCACCCTATATATGCAGAGAAGAAGGAAATATTTACAGGAAAGAAAATTCATGGAACCAGGGGAATGGAACCTCTGGAACCTGGAACCAAAAGATTTGGAACCCTTGAAACTTGGAACCAAAATATTTGGAACCCTTCTAAATGATCTTGAAAATCCTTTTATAGGAACAATGATTGCAACAAGGTACATATCATTTAGGGAAAAAATAGGTCTACAACAACCTCACCAACAAAACTGAACAAGAAATGATAGAATGCAGGAAAAACCTAGAAACCCTGGAAGAATCAGATAAAATTTGATGTACAATTATTTCAGTTTCATCAATAGGCTAATTGTGATCACAATTTGCTACTTTCTTGTTGCAAGAAAATCAAACCTCTATGTCAGAGCCAACTAGAAAGACCTCATGTGTACACAACATGGAGATCACTAACATACACCAAACCCTAGCCACCTGCGAGAAGCAACAGCCAATGGAAATTAAACTGGCATGGCACCCCATGAAGCAAAATCAGATCAGGACGGCTACCCAAATCTTCTTCATCATTTTTTCTAACTACAACTATCTTGGAAAAATCAATTCACAACAACCCATTTGTCGCATACAGTCTACTGCCACAAACCCAGCAAGGAACCCTACGAAAAGTTCAAAATATTGGCCCTAACGGCTAACCGATAAAACTTTAAAGCACGACCATCGATACATTATTTTCTTGGCAGATCAGGTGGCCCAAATAATTCTTCAATAGTTGACCAACCCCTTTGAAAATTCTTCACCACATCAGCACGGGAAACCAATAAAAATTGAGCACCTCAACACAACCGGCAACTCAGACCCACTGCCTAACTTTACCTTCATAGCCTGATACCAAATCGACAGCTGTCGTAATACCATGAAGACTAATCTTTGAACAATTTTCCTTAGTGGCATCGCGATAGCCATCAAATCCTCTAACAACTGGCGCCCCTTTAATTCCTATAGAGAACACGGTCCCACTGACAACTGTCATGTCGCCAATCCCTTGGCCAATCAAATATAACAAATCTGCAACACCTGACACGTGGACCCACCTGGACCCACTGCATGCCTTTACAAGAAAATCTAATGGTTGTCGCAAAGCCGTGAAAGATAACCATCATGCATCTTCACCTTGCAGATAAGCGACAATCGTAGATTTTGATCAAACTTTAATCACTTCCAAACTGAGACCGCCAAACATAACACTAACCGTCCGCTACGTCGCTAAAGGTTAAGGACCTAATTGCCAAGGTTGCGCGAACACATGACTGAAGAAAACATCAGGTTGCCGAATAAAAATCTTAACCACCTGAAAATTTGGAGATCAAGCGATCGAACAACCATGAAGAATTGGGCCCCACACAATCGCAGCAGTGCACATAGGAAATGTTGATGTTAGAAACTAGTTGTGAAGAGGCGAAAGGTCAAAAATAACCAGAGTTTTCAGACTTCGACCAAAAGGTAATGAAGATAGAAAATGCCAGGGGTTTTCACACCTAAACAAAGAGGTAACAAGAAAATAGAAAACATCGAGGGTTTAAGGCTTAGGCAATTTTTGAAACCCTGCGACATAAAACAAGCTATTTCCTGCAGATCTTCAAACAGCCATAACTCCCTGGTTTCTATGATTTAGCACATGCGATTTGAACTGGAGCATGGTGACATCATGAACAATATGTGGCTAAGGGCACAAGCGATGAAACCTCGTAAAACTTCGGTGCACATTAAAACAAGCTTGTAGGTAAGGCGGGACAACTTTCTCAAGACTTTGCAAGGAATAGGCCATTTTCATTGGATTTTTTCTATGACAGGAAAATGGCCTAACACTCCCTATTTAAAATAAGAGAATTAATATTGATGAAGAAAGAAAAATAAATGAAAAAGATATGGGTAAAGAAAGTTGAAGAAGAAAAGTCAATGAGTTCTTCTATGCCTACAAATGGTATGGACAACTCTTCCAAAAATTAAAAGTAATAATCTTGATAGGGGGAGAACCTTATAGGAAATTTTGAGAAAACTCCCTTTATATGATAACCTCAACATCAAAGAAAATTATGGAAAGGACGATGGAGCAATTTTAACAAGAAATTTATTCTTGTTGGGTATGTATCAATTTATGTCCATTGAGGTGTATAAATATATGAAGCTTCACATTTTTGGCACCTTATGAAAGGATCATTCGTAGGAAGAGAAAATATCATTTTTTGCATTTCAGCTATCTTGCTCCACACAAGTCTATGTTCAAATCCTTGTTGTATGTCTTAATTTCTTCTGAATCATGGAAACCTTAAAGATTATTGATGCTTTCGTCAAACCATGACCACTATTTAGATGAAGATCATGCAAATCCATCAATGTTGATAGTGTTGGGGCCTTCTCTAGTTTCACCAAATGTTATTTATGTTGAAGATTACACAATCACATCTTGGTTCTTATGGAAGAATATTTCCATCAAAAGTTAGAATTTTTCTAAAATTGAGAACTTTTTTGAAAAGAAGATGAATTTGAAACCAGCATTTTTTTTTTCCCCTACATGAAGGAAAATTAAATGTTTGGTACAATTTTCCTTGGTTTGGAAAGGAGGAATTCATAAGGATTGTACTTAGTAGGATTCGCATAGAGCATATGTGGTTAGACAAACCTTATTTATTCTTAGAGGTAATCTAGCATGTCACCAGATTATGTGGCGATGATGACATTTCTATATATAAAAGCCACAAGGAATGACAAAGTTATGAAATTAACCGGTGCAAAATTTGACAACCGGTCTCTTACCCTAGACGAGATACATAATTTGGATGTTGTCATTTCCACCAATTGCAGATCTTTCAAAATCTTATTAATCTCCCATTTTCAAGGCATACCAATTATATCTTAGTTCTTCAGTTGAAAAGGAAAGTCTAAATATGACCAAGCCAATTAATGATGTGATAAACATGTTTCTTGAATTTCTACCAGATGTTCAAATTGACACATCCCTGAATAATGTGCAGAAGCTAAAATTTCTAATCGAATCATTTAAAGATTACTCTGAAAAGGAAGTTGAGAATAAATTAGTAGACAAAAGGAAAGCTTAACTAAGCACATTATGCCAGCATACTTATTCCAGATTGTAGGAGTACTTCAGGAACATCAAAATTTTCCTGAAGAACACCATCAACATATTCAAATACAGTCTAAAATGGCCAAATACCACTAAGCACATTAAAACACAAATTGAATCAATTGAGTCTGAAGTACTTCAGATGTACAAGTCTTAGGAGCTTGAAAAATATTTTGATGGCTCTATTCGAAGGAAAATCATTCAACTACACTCTTAGCTAAATCTTCTACAAAATCAAAGAAGTCAGATTAAGAAACTGTGTGTGCTACTGAGGGAGGAAATTGACTAAAAAATGGTGATTCTTTCACATGTTCTAAGAAATACTAAGCATATTGAAAACAGGATACATGAAACAAATATGAATGAGGTATCTGAGGAACTCTTCTTGCGAGTATAATGTCAAAACATATCTGTTTCCTCTACCATTTCTCTATGGGAATCCAATTTTTCTCTTCTCAAGATTCAGTTCAAAGAAATTCTTCTAGAGGTACTTTCCTAAATTTTGTAATACTTTTGACAGTATTTTTACTAAAGGGTAGGAGCTGATTTTGTTGGGGGGACTTATTCTTGTTCCTTTGTTCTTGAGGTCAAAGGGAAGAATGTTTTGGGTAGCATCAGAAGTGTTTCCATCAATGACAAGGGGATATTGTTGCATTTAGAAAATATTTATGGTCGTCAATGATGTTAACCTTGTTGGAAATACAATCTAAGTGGACAAGCCTTATAGAAACAGTGGATATTAGTAGCATTAATTACTCAAACAATATGCATAATGGTATGGCAGCTAGCAGATTGATTGGCATAACCTGGAGAGGGTCAATAGCAATAATTACTGGAATAGCATGCATAATGGTTATATGGTAGTTAGCAGATTAATTTCCATATATTAGAGACAAATATCAAAACAAAAACAATATATATAATGGGGTAGTAGTTAACAAATTGTTTATCATATACCAAAATTAATGGATTTTTTGGGAAGTACATACCAGAATAGTATACTTGTACAACATAACTGATAAATTCTTAGTCTTGTGGATGCTTTCTCTATGAGCATTGTAGCTCTTATTTGAAGGATTGCCTGCTCCAAAATTCTCTTCTCTTGCATATGTCAAATTCACCGTCTATTGCAGTCCAGAAAAGATGTTGTTGGAAGGTATATGTTGCATGACATGACCTCTTCAATTTGAGACTCTTAATAGTTACTACACATTAGAACTTCTCGTATATGTGTCGAACATCCGTTTGTGACTGATCTTGACCAGTAACATGTGATGTCTCTAGCATTAATTATGGATTTCATGAAGTTTTCACCAACCTATTTTTGAATGACCTTTTTGCATTAAAAGTTGAACTTTGGGCTAACTACCCTTTATACATTACACTCTATTTGGTCGACATACTAAAAAAATCAATTATGTGATGGGTCTATATAAATATATATTCTCTATAAACTTATTATGATGGAGGCATATGAAGAAAATAGACATCAATGCAGAAAAAAAGATACAACAGTGTTTCAATGAGAAAGATATTCAACAAGATTGCTTGCAAATATTCCTGATCAATTGATTGTATTTAGAAAATCTTGCAAATATTCCCGATCAATTGATTGTATTTAGAAAATCTTGCAAATATTCCTGATCAATTGATTGTATTTAGAATGTTTGAATATGTGTTAAGTCAGTAATATTTTCAGCTGGTAGTGCATGTTTTTCTTGTAAAGAGTGATATTGTCTTCAAATATGTAAACAATGATAGTACATAGTGATTTCATTTTTTACTATTGTTTTTCTTATTTTGAATTTTCTACACAAATCTGGTATTCATGTGTATCTGAAATCTTTTTCTTATTCTGCGTTGAAGAATCTTTTTCTTATTCTATTGAACATTAACTAAGCCATTTCGGATCTAGGATAATATTGTTAAAAAAAATTATCAGTGTTGATTCACCCCATCCCCTCTCAGCATGGGATTGTGTTCAACATTAAATTCATTCTTCAACAAACAAAGAGATCATAATCATAGTTTAGAGGAATGTGTAGTATTTCTCATTAACTAATTTTAAAGTTAGAAATTTTTCTAGGCAATAATTGTTCTATCAAAATTTTGTACCATTTAAAAATATTATAAATCAAATAACTTTTGATCTAGTGAAATTTTAAATTTTAAATTCAAATAAATTGATGATTTTCAGTCGTTATTTATCTAAGGATCTTGAATTAATGCTAAAAGATATTAGCTCAAACATTGGAGAATAAGTTTTGAAGGTATCAACCAATGGGTCCTTATGAAATCTTTGTCATTTTTTCTTATGGATTATGTCAATTCCTAGGTGAGAGAGAATTGTTCTAAATTAAGGTTGATGACTTTAAATCACTTGAGAGTTAGAATATATTTTAAATGTGAATTTTCAAGTAAACTAGTGAAACTTAGTTATAAGGAAATTTTTACTTAGTCATACTTTTCCCAAGGATGTGTTATTAGATTGTTGTTGATATTTCCCTTAGTCTATTAGTAAGTTAATAAAAATTTTGATGCAAACCTCCCCAACTAAGGGATTAACAAATTTTCTTAGTGGTCTTTCGACTCAAAAGAAAAATGTAAACATCTAAAATTGACTAATGAAGGTTTATGTCATCATCCCTTCATTATTTTTCTTATGCATATTAATTAAATAGTTTTTAATTATTTAATTAAGTTAAATGTTTATCTATAAATTTAAAATAATTTTTAATTATATAAGTTATTCATCATTTTCTCTCCACTGTTAATTAAATATTTTTTCTAATTAATTAATTTTCCTATAATTAAACTTTTAAAAATATATATATCTAAAGCTTCTTCCAAAAATAAATTTTAAAAAGTTATTTAATTTGTTGCATGTCAAATAAATGAAGTTAATATTATATTTGTTTCCTCCATGCATTACATCTTTCTTAATTTTTCCACCTCATCAATCTGTGTGTTCATTGTAGGGCCTACTCTATCTTGAATTTTCTCATCAATCCCTACCATTGATCAAATGTCAAATGAAGCATATAAGAAGAACTCTAATTATTCATTTTTAGCCCTAGTGCTTTCATTATCATAATCCTACCAATTTTCATGAGCGCTATTATTATCAAGCAAGCAAGCATTTATCAAACATTCATTGTCAAGTATCCAACATCAACCATCAAGCCAACTTATTATCATGTTGATATCAAGTTTATGCTAAAAATATAAGAGCAATTTACATCAAGTATCCAAGCGATATCAAGTAAACAATTGAATAATATAAGTTCTTTGATATGGTATAATTGATTATTATTTAATTTCATGTATAGATCTTAGGCTTTCTTAAGTGAGAATGAGTGTTAGTTAAGATCCTCCATAGCATTATTTCCATTTTATTTATATTCACATTTTCATTCTTCATATTTTGGCATGTGCACTAGGACCCAAGTCCTTTAGTTTAACAAGAAATTTTGTAAGAATTGTGTTTATTTGAATTTGCAAGATAGATTTGCACATTTGAATTAATTTACAATTATTTTGAGTGACATATATTGCATCTCAGCTGGCACAAGGCACATTTGGTATATATGACAAATTTATTTCATTTCATTTCATCATATTTCCATTAGTGATTTGTCTATGTCTTCCCTAGGGAATGCACTTTTTCTGATATCATGGCCATTTTCAAGGTGGGAAACCAAAATGAGCTTTGACTTAGGCAAGCCCCTATAGAAGACATGACATTCTTTCTCATTTTTTGTGTGCACGGGTTCAAGTCATCTGACAATAAACATTTTACAGGAGTGCAAATAAAATTGTTATAGGTAGAAATTACTTTTGAACATGTGAAAACCCTTGGACGAAAACAACCAAAACATGTGTCAAATTGTTCTCAACTAATTTTTTGAAAGATGGACCTACAAAACCTCCCGATTTCAATTCTACTCTTTTCAATCAGCACTAAAATCCTTAAATGTGACACCCAAAACACCAATCTAACACTTTCAACTTTATCTTGTAGATCCATATTCCTTCATGTGTCTTATTTCTAGATCTAGTCCATTGTGTTAGATTTCTATTATATAATTCATTGTTATTGTTGAAAATCATCATTTCTCAATCATTAAATCTAGATCATACATACATTAATCTCAACTCAATTGCAACCCCGCAAAAGAAAAATAGATCCACCCATTCAACTCTTTTATTAATAGTGTAGGTGAGCCTATTTATGTTCTCAATGATTATATCAAACAATTGAACTTAGTCTGGATACATAAGCTGGGATCCCATATCCACATCGATCACATGGTCTTGCAAATATTTCCCACAAGTCTATTCTATTTTTTTCCTATTAAATATAATTAAGTTTGATCACATTACATCTCAAGAGAATTTTCAACATTTTATTGTACACCCAGTGCTAGATGGGGTTGTCCATTACACCTTAATAAAAAATTACAAACTCTTTACTACCTAGTATAAGAAGAGAAGATCAACCCAATGGGATAAATACATTATTTCAAAGTTATTCTAAAATTTTATCATATGATGTATACTATAGAGTCTCAACAATGTTGTTGGAAACAAATCTAATAGAGATATCTAAAAGAGGAGTTTCTACAGTCACCAAGGGGGGGCATTGTCTTTCTTTGATTTTGTCTATGAATTACTAAAGGTCAACCTCAAATGGTGATCTCTCCTTGTTGCACCTATTCAGATTGAAGCCATAAGATGTTTCCCACTTGAGTACCTTGACCAATCCATAATGGAGGATATCTTCAAACTTCTTTCTATGCATCCTCATTGTATTAGTGACCCATGCATCAACATTGAGAAATATGAGCCTCCCTTAAAAATTGTTAAGATGCCTACATCTACCATTAAACAAGTTATTGTTCCCATATTTCTAGATTTTCCACAATACTTCAATAGAAACACTAGACCAAAAGGAATTGAGATGATTGTTGAGACCCTGAATATTTGCAAATAGGATAAGTGCACCAAGATGGTGTGCAAAAAGGGGGGTAAAAGTGGCCACTTTTGTTTTGTTTTTGTTTTTTGTTTTTTTAAAATTGGGTAAACCTGAACTTCAAAGAGAAATTAGAGGGTCTTGCACTCAAAATTAGAAGATGTGTAAAGAATAAGAATTGTAGTACTCTCTCTCTCTCTCTCTCTCTCTCTCTCTCTCTCTTTGGGTTCCTATTTAACAAAACCTGTATGAGTTATGGAAAAGTAGAGTTGAACCTCTAATTTTTCATAACCCGTACGGGTTATGAGGAAAATGTTAATGTTGGTTTTAGGTTTCCATAACCTGTATGGGTAATGAGAGAACCTATATAATATATTCCCAATGGCCTAGAAACCAGCACTGCTAGTTGTTTGAAGGTCCCACTGTACTATTTGGCATTAGTTTTCAAGACAGTAACAATCAGGTTTACATTTTTTTGTCAATTTTTCTTTGAAATGATTGATTTGTTTTACTTTTTTGGTTTGTTACTTTAGATTATAATAAAATGATGCCCATTTGTTATTTTCTTTCTATTTGATTGTGGATTTTCATCATGATGTTATGTGTCGGACAATCAATATTAATGTAATGGGAAAGAACAAAAGAGTAATGAATAAACAATGAGAGACAACAAATATAAGAAAAAGGGAGCGTATGAGGAGCTTATGTGGAGGTACATCATCTAACGAACCTAATGAAAGTGATGAACATGCAATAATCCAAATTGACATGATAAATGTACCTAATGCACCAAATCAAAATGATCAACATGCACAAATTGAAATGTATATGATGAATGCAACTAATGAATGCAATGACCATACTCCATTTCAATTCAATGTGATGAATACACCTAATGAATTTGAAGAATATACACCACTTTAATTTGATGAGATTAATGCACATAACGCACTACTAAAAACCAAGAGAATGCACATATCTTAACATCTCCTATAATAATTCATAGAAAACCAAAGTTTCTAATTGACATTGATGAAAATATTGTGAGGCCAATGCATGATAAAATTTTTAAAAGAACTTGTAGAAGAACAATTAAAAGAATTTGGAATAACTATTTTGAAAATTTAAACCGAAGTGGAAGATTCCAATTAGTTGTTGAAATAATTAAAAATCTGAAATTTAGAGAGACAATGATAATTTTGGGGTTAAGAACAACCAAAAATAGTAGTGAAAGAAATATTGTGAGAAATCTATTTGATGCATACAAAGCCATTGGTACGAAAGAACATACAAAAGAGGCTAATGTTACTCGGCGTGTCCTCACATCAACAATAATGGGAAAGAAAATGAAAAATATCATTTAATAAGTGAAAAAAAACTCATTAAGGATAAGTAGAACAACATTACACAATTCCTTAGAGAGGTGAGAGAAAATTGGGGATCCTAACAATAATTCTCTTTGGGCATTCTCGAGTAGACTCCCATGCAAGGACAAGGTTGTTGATGGACTAAGAATATTAGTTAAAATTTTTTGGCATGACATTACAAGGGTTTCACCCAACCAAAGAGATGTTGTTAGAAGGTGAATGGGAATTAGAAATTGTGAGCCACATCCAAAACACTATTTAGACATGACTCAAACACAATTTTATGAAAGGTTTCTTCAAAGCTTTCCTCAGATTAAAATTAGCCAAAGATATTGTGAGATGAAAAAACCATTTTATGTTAATTCTAATCATGCACGTACTACGTGTTGTTGTAGGTTCCATGAATTATGATAGTTATCTTTATGTATGTTGTACTTTGCACACTTGTCGTGATTGTGGTCTACAAGAACCTCCTAAGTCACCAAGAGAATTTATTTCAAGTGTACTATTTACACAAGATGACAGGTGCATTTACTACAAGATGACAGGTGCATTTACTATAAGATGATGTGTTTGAAAGGATTTTGTCCTATATGTGGTGGTTTACAATATTTTCCTAGATGCCTACATCTAGATAGCACACATAAATTGGTAAGATACTAGTTTCTATTGGAAAATACAAGTGAGACACATATGGTGTTAAAGATGGAAAATAATTAAAGAGGTGCGAGTTGGTGAAAATGGATATATGCGTAGCTAATTTTATGAATATGTTTCAAGAGAAACTAGTTTATGAATACATAGGTCACACACATAGAGCTAGGAGGTTAGATGAGCCATTCAAGTTGTGTCAGGACATTTCCCCCTTCGATGCTATTATGTTTGCCATTGATTTTTCTAAAAATTATATTGACACAGACCAAGGTGAGAAGGATCCAATTAAGGACAATCCAAACATTGCAGCTTCAGAATTACACAGCAGAATACTCAACTCAACAAATAACACACCAATTATTTCAATTAATTTTCATTAGCATGCCTGGCCATAAGGCCTTCCGGGTTAGGGCCAATTACAAAAAGAAAGAATTCTGCAAGATCCACAGATCCAATACAAACTCAGCTAGCTTGGCTCTGAAGACAATCAAAAGCTGATGGAAACCCTAAGGTAGATCTAAACTTGAGCTCGCAAGCCTCCAAGAAATCTCCTTGTCTCCAAGTGTGCAAACCCCTAGCTCTGCTATTACAAACTATCAGATAACAATTTGATCTGCAAGATCTTTTCCACAACTTCACCAAATTTAGCTTGCAGGCTTCTCAAACATCAAGTCATCTTAGTTGTTCCCCTAAACATCTACCCAAACACCCCTTAAATACTAATCATCAACCATAAGTTGGCTAGATGAAACCCTTAACTCCTAACAAATATTAAATGCCATACAAGTCGGATTACAAATTGTATACAAACATTTAATTCAGCATGTCAGCCTGTAACAATAGCTACCAACAATAAATGCACCAAGTCGGCCCAACAAATCACACAGAACTCTAGTTGGTAAGCTAGAACTACCGAGAAACAGTGAATTAATCAAGCACGCTAGGCATCACTGAGCACCAGTGTCAACCGAGCACCGCAGGCATCACCGAGTAACACTTTCACCAAGCACCAGAGACTACCAAGTTCCTTCAGTGATCGAGCTTCCTTTAATGACTGAGACCGTTGGTCAAGGCTGCAATCGAGTAACACTAGCCAAAATACAAACACCCTATGCAGTTTCACCGAGGACAAAGAATGCCCCTACCTCAACCTTGGATGCCCTTGCATCAAACACCCTAGGTTCCAAAAGATGTTCATATGTGAGAAGAACATCTTCCAGGATTCAACACGTAAATCCCAAACTGGTTCTTCACATACAAGTCCTCCATCTTCTCAGCTTGCATATTCTTCCACATCAGTTTCCTCTGTCTCTTCAAGTCTTTTCTTGATAGCATACAGGTCGGTTCTCCAAACTGATCATTCATTTTCTCTAGATCCACCAACTCAACTTGGCTACCAATACTCAGGCTTCTCCTACCGAGTGTTGTATCCATCAAAGGCATCAGTGGAAACTTCTTTTCATCCTTCTTAATAGTAAACACATTCTTCACATATTTATACATAGCTCTGCAATCATATTGCCAAGGTCTACCGAGAAATATATCACAACTATTCATCTCCATAATGTCACATAACACAAGATCCTTATATTGACCAACTTGAACATCAATGAAGCATTGTTCTCTAACTTCTAGAGCATGATCATCTTGTAGCCAACCAATCCTATAACGACGTGGATGTTTCATTCTATTCAAACCAAGTTTCTAAACCAGGTCCTGAGAAACAAGGTTATCAGTACTACCACTATCAACAATAACATCATAGAGTTTACCTTCAAACTTGCATTGGGTCCTAAACAAGTTACTCCTCTAACAAGGTTCCTCCTTTGTACTAAGTAATGTTCACTGAAGTAACAAGTTCTCTGATTCAGGTTCATTTTGAATGTTCTCATTTACCACAGTAGTTTTTCAATCAACCTTCTTCTGTGTACACTCAAAAGAACGGTGTCCTTCCTCTCCACAGTTATAGAAAGTACCTTTAAAGATAACTCTACCTATCTTCTTCTTTGGTTCCACGGGTTTCTATTCATCTTCTGCATCAGTCAGTTTATCCTTCACCAAGTGATCAATTTTATCCTTCCCTTGGGAGTTACTAGGTTGTTTCCTCTTCAACTTATCTTCTACCTTCAGAGCATATTGATAAGCATCTTCAACAGAATCAATCTTCAGCATACCAAGCTCATCCTGAACATTGAATCTCAGACCATTCACATACCGAGCTACCTTTTCCTTACCAAGTTCTTTGTGTCCAGACTGAATAGTAAGTTTGTAGAATTCCTTGGTATAATCTTCAACAAACAAATCTTTCTGCTTCAGATTTTGCAATTTCTTAAACAAGTCAAGCTCATAGTCAACTGGTATGAACTTAGCTTTCAACTTTGTCACCATCGACCTCCATCAATTGATCTTTGTTTCACCTTCATCTTCTCTATATCTTTGTAGTTCTTTCTACCAAAGAGAAGCATGTCCTTTCAACTTAGTTTGTGCTAATCTCACCCGAAGAGGATCTTCAATTTCTTCCAGCTTAAAGAAATCTTCAAGTTCACCAATCTAATCAATTAGATTATTGGGTTTCAAATTACCAGAAAAAGTAGAAACTTCCATTCGATAACTATTACTAAACTAAGCTCCAAATCTATGCAACTGAGCAGTTCTGTCTTCACCAGATCTATCCCTCGGGTCATCACCAATAGATCAAGCAGGTTCAAATTCTTCAGCAGCTTCTTCATAGCCATCCTCAATACCAACATTCTGAGTTATACTAGTAATAGCTCTCATGATCTTGGTGACCATATCATTCTTCATCAATTCCATCTCAGATCAGGTGATCTGGGATTCCATAGTATCACAAAGATAAGAAATAACTCTAGGGTCCAATCTTCTCAAAGGCATCCTTAAAGATATGCAAAAATAACCCTCTGCAACAAACCCTCACCGACCACCTTGTGACAATCTCCAAGTTGTGTACAAGTCAGATCACAATCCATAATCTTGCAAACAACTAGGGCACAATTTCACAAGTTCGGTGCCACGGATCTACAATCAAGATCATATGATCTTTTCACCAACAAGATCAACTTCCAAAGATTAGCCTTGCTAGGTCAACCTTCGCTCCACAAGATTAACTCTACTCTGATCCCACTTGACGCAGATCAAGGCGAGAATGATCTAATTAAGGATAGTTTGTGTGTGTGAAAATTATACCTAGCTACGCACACAACACTTTAGTAAAATATTAGAGGTTAGAGAAAATTGAAATCTTGCAAGTAATTGAAACTAAGCTAACCGGGCGATTTACTACCTTCTAGTAGGTGCGAGTATTTATTCTCATATCAGACTGAGATTAGTGACAATGCAACACCTAAACGAAGGATTTAAAAAATGATAAAAGCAATGAAATATGAATGCAAATTATTCTATTTTTTTGGATTTTTGATGCAATAAGATGAAAAACTTGATATGAAGCTAATATAGAATGAAACTGATATGAAAATTATGAATTCAAAACTATAATATGAAAACTATGAAAAACTGTGACCAATAATGAAAGATCTAACAAATCGCCTGTCGCAAGTGCTTAATCCTTCAATCACAAATTCACTAGAGTAATTGCACAAATTCAAGGTGGTTAATTATGAAGAGCTGAGCCTTGATTTTATAGAAATCCAGGGCTTGAAGATGCATTGAGAAAAGCCATAAATCACTCTTGATGAACTCAAGTTGATTTTTGAGTTATCAAGAAATCAGAGATAATTAATTTATAAAACCATGCAAAAGCAGTGTTTAACTCAACATAGAGTTTAGATCAAATTTCAACTCATCATCAAATGTTGAGTTTAAATTTAAAATTATTTGTTGATTTCTAGTTGACTATTTTTCTGATTGTGCGTGATTTAATTATAAATTAATTTAAAAATAAAGTGATTTATTCTCAACTTAACTGATTTTTGAATTAAAAACAATTGATTTATGGGTTAATCAATTATTAAATCAAAATTTTATTCAAAAACTATATCATTAAAAATTGACAACTAACTTTAATTAATTAAATAAGAATTTAATCAATTAGTCATGGAATATTTTGATTTATTGTCAAAATTAAATAATACAATTTAGGAATAAATTAAATTTAATTAAATAATTAAGTGGCAGGATTAAATCTGATTAATTAAATATTTAGAATTTTCAATTAATCAAACTTTAGGATAAATAAGATTTATCGCCAAATAATTATTAAATCAAAGATAATTAAGATAAATTATGAATATTTCAAGGAATATTTCCCGATGCAGAATTAGGATAATCAATTAGGATTTGATAATGTGCAGATGTGCCTTAGGTTAGGACTTTGATGTCGATTTCATTTGATTTGAAGATGTAGGAGGTTAATGAACCTATAGCCCATTTTTGGGGTATTACATTTTGCCCCTCTTTGAATCACTGTGCAAAGCATAGTGGTTCAAAGACAGTCTATTTTTTATGTTTGAAACTAATTTAAGAGATGAACTGATTCCGAGACAGAAACTGATTGACAGATTGGAAAATGTTACGTCCTAATTGACCAAAGATTGTGTTAACCATAGCAAGAATGAACCGGTGATTACAAAAAAGTATCAAAATGCCTAATTCTGAACCTTATGATTATGAAGAAGTGAGTCACCTAACTCCAGACCTGAATGTCCAAAGGAATCGTAGCAGTATCACATCTGAACCCTTTAGTTACAAAGAACCAAGGAAATGACACTAATGAATCAATGGTTACGAAAAGTTGATACAGTTTACAAGATAGATTAGGATACCAAATTGATATGGATCTTGATGAATTTGATATGCCCCAAGCGATGAGGTCTTTAGATGAATTAGCAACTAGACGTGGTTGTTGTCTTGATCACTGAGAGAAATATTTGATTGACAAAATTGATTGATATGCAATACCATGCCCCCTTTGGGATTAAAATTGAAATCTGACAAGAAAATTCAGCGTTGAATGACTTAGAAGCATGTAAATTGATTTGAGAATTGGTTGAACACATCCGAGAATGCGTTCTACATCGTTTGGAGGTCTTGGAGACCAAGTTTAACTAGGTTTGACCATGAGTTGACCATGGTTGACCAAGTTGAAATTTTGATAGTTTGATGTAAGATAATTAGTTAAGTTGAATTTTGGATTTATGTGATGATTGAAGGTCGATTATGCAAGTAGTTGGTCATCCTAGGTCCGAAAATATTAAATCATGATTTTGACAATATAAATGATCTCAAATTTTGATTTTGATCTCGAAAATGGATTCAAAACATCAAAATTAGCCAAGGGTGCTTGCTTGGTGATATGTTAAGAAGACCTTCGTGCGAGATTCAACTCTTCAAGACAAGTTTAAGTTTAGTTTGAGGAATTGTTTAAACATTGAAGTTTATTCAGCAATTTTGTGAGATCATGCAAAGTGCAAAATGACATGCAACCTAAGACCTAGGACCTAGTCACTGATCATGTGTCGGTCATTTTCATCATTGAATTTTTAGGTAACTAGATAAATCAATACAATGCCCACTAGTTAGGAAACTATAGACATATGAATATTGATTTTGTTTTAGAATGTCGGATTAGATATAAGCACCAAGGCACAAATGCTAGGATGACCTGAATATCATGTCCATTTTGATATAGAAATTTGTATAAGCATCAAAACATAAACATCATGATGACCAGAATACACCTTGCATTACAAAAATATCAAGCAGTCAAGAGATCATTCCAAATCTAGTGTGAATTACCCGTAGTGACCCTTTATCATTCACCTCCCTAGGCAAGATCATGTTTCACAATAGGAGAAAGAACTCACTCAAAAAGATAATAGTTAGATCAAAATTCCTTGAATTTTTTGGGTATCAATAGTCAAGGTACTCATGGCCATCAAATACAAGATAGAGGCTCTTACAGACAGACACCATTTCAATCCAGAATTTCCAAAGTTGTTAGATTTTCACATACAAGCTAAAGACAAAGAAAAGATTATGTCCCCAGTCCTCACTCTCTAAATCTTGTAAAGGACATCATCAAAGAGCTTGAAAGGACACAATATGCAAAAATCTCAATGTGAATCAGTAAGCATACAAGGAGATAAAAGCATGTGAAGCATAGATTATTTTCAGTTTGTGTTGATGTTTGATTGCGTTGTTGCAGATGCAAAATCCTTTCTAGAGAGGAGACAGATTGACTAAGTCAGATAAAGATTCAAAGGACTCTGACTAGATATGGCATGTCTAAGGTACACTGGAGACCATAGTATATGATATTGATTTCCCCCAAGTTTTGAATATTGACAGGGTACAGACGCATTTGTAGATTGGTCTACAGATCGACTTTATTGAAAACAAGAATGCGGAAACAAATCGAGAAATATGTACAAACTAAAGCAAGACTAAAAGATAGGAAAGACCAAGATTGCACTGATAGATGGAGCATTTTGAAACAAGTGGCACTCGTTTGTCGGGTTTTCACCATCTTGGCAGAGATTCTTTTTTTTCCTACCAAGGTGCCTATTTCCAGGTTTTCACTAAGGCACTTTTTCTTTTTCTCATTCTTTTTTTTTGTATTTTTATTTTTTTTAATTTTTTTTGTATTTTTTGAATTTTTAAATTTTTTTGTGAATCATCAAGGCACCTATTGCTAGGTTTTCACCAAGATGTTCATTTTTTCAAGACTTTTTCATATTTTTATAATTTTTTCAAGACATTTTTGAATGTTTAATGCCTTAGGCATAGAATTTCTTCAGATGGAGAATGTTGATTGGTTCTCAGAGCTATTCTCCTTTATTCATTGAGAATTGATAGGCTCTAGAGCCAAAAGTAGCAGTGATTAAAAAGGGACCCAGCCAGTTGGGTTCAAACTTCCCCTTGCGCTCTCTATGTCATTGATTTTTGGGATTCTCTCTCAAGACTAGATCGCCAACCTGAAATTCTCTATGTCTGACTTTCTTGTTGTAGCATCTAGACATTCTCTTCTGATATACTCTGATATTATCATATGTTGCTTGTCTACGCTCATCTAGTAGTTCAAGTTCTTGCAACCTAGACACTCTGTAGTCATCATCAGTTACTAGACCATGCATTATAATTCTTAGTGATAGGATTTCAACCTCAATAGGCAGTATCGCTTTAGACCCATAAACTAAAGTGAATGGTGTAGCCCCAGTGGGCATTCTAATACTTGTTTTGTAGGCCCAGAGAGCTGGATGGATCATGAGATGCTAGTCTCTTCCTGTTTTATTAACTGTGCGATGCAAGATTTTCAATAGATTCTTGTTGGAAGCCTCTACTTGTCCATTCCCTTGAGGATAGTAGATAGATGACCAACGTTGAGTAATCTTGAATTTGGCACATAAATCATCTAAATCTTTGTTCTTGAATTGTCCACCATTATTTGTGACTATATAATGTGGAGTACCATACCGACATATGATGTAGTTCATAATGAACATTGAAATTTGCTTGCCAGTTGTTTGAGTCAAAGGGACTGTTTCTACCCATTTTGTGAAATAGTCTGTAGCTGTTATGATATGGGTATGTCCATTAGAAGAATGAGGATGTATGGATCCTATAAGATCAAATGCCCATTGTTGAAAAGGCCATTGTGTAGTAAAGGGAATTAGATCTCTCCCTGGTGCATGAATAAAGTTTCCATGTACTTGAAATTTTTGACAATTCTTTGCATACTTGATAGCCTCTTTTTCCATTTCAGGCCAATAGTACCCATCCCTAATAAGTTTTCAAGCTAGTGTTAAACCATTCAAGTGTGATTCACATATTTTTTCATGGACTTCCTCTAATGCGCGTTCAGATTCGTCATGTTCTAGACACCTAAGAAGAGTAGGTCGTCTAGACTCCATTTGTCTAGATCATTGCCAATGATAACATATCGAGATGAATTTCAAATAAGGTTTCATTTCTCATACCAGTTAAAGGAATCAAGAATGATTTGGTCTTGAAGGTAAGAGAAAAGGTTTTTGTATTTGGAAGATTCATGACCTACAACAGTGCAAATCATTCAAGTTTCTGGGCAATTATAGGCTGGGAATGATAGTGCTTCCACCAGGAACTAGTAACGTAGCTGATGTTTGGGCTGCTGTAGTAGAGATGATAGTGTTTCCATAGCATCAGCAGCCTTATTCCCTAATCTAGGAATTTTCTCAAATGTGATAGATATGAAATATTTCTTTAGATCATTTACCATTCTTTTGTAGGGAACTATCTTTTCATCCTTTGTTTGGTATACATCATTGACTTGATGGATAACTAGCTGTGAATCCCCATGAACATGTAACTCTGTTACCCACCACTCAAATTCTATCTTCATGCCATTAAGGAGGGCTTCGTATTAAACAATATTGTTTGTGCAAGGAAAATTTAATCTGAATGCTTTAGGTATTGACTATCCTTGAGGAGTTATGAACAATATGCCTGGTCTAGATCAATCTGTGTATAGGAGCCATCAAAGAACAATTTCCATTCTCTAGAAGAAAGATTCATGATAGAGGAATCTAGGAATTCCATTTGCATTGGTGTATCATCAAACATAGGTGCATCTATCAATTGATCAGCAATAACTTGGGCTTTAATAGCTTTTCTTTCAACATATTCGATGTTGAATTCACTCAATAGCATCACCCATTTAGCTAATCTACCCATGAGGGAAGCTTTTCTTAGTAGGTACTTTAGTAGATCAATTTTAGCTACCAAGTGTGTGGTATGAGCTAACATATAATGTCTCAGTTTCTATGATGCAAAGATCACAGCTAGACAAGCTTTCTCAATCATTGAATATTTCTTCTCATATTCTACCAACGTTCTACTAATATAGTATATAGCTCTTTCCTTCTTGTTCTCATCATGTTGTGCTAGCAATGCCCCCAGTGATGTATCTATAGAGGAGACATATAAGATCAATGGATTCCCTTGAATAGGAGGCATCAAGATAGGAGGATTTGATAGATATTGCTTGATATGATTAAAATTCTTTTCACATTCCTCGCTCCATGCAAAAGTCACACCTTTATGTAATGTTTTTGTAAAAGGCTGTGATATGTCAGCTAGTTGAGATATGAAACATTTGATAGATTGCACTCTCCATTGTAATGTTCTCATCTGACTGATATTCTTCAAAGGTTGAATTTTCATGATAGCCTTGACTTTAGCAGGATCAAACTCAATGCATTTCTTTGAAACATTGTATCCTAAGAGCTTTCCAAAAGTGACACCAAAAGCACACTTCTTAGGGTTCAGTCCAAGACTAAACTTTTCCATTCTGTCTAGTATCTTGCTCAAATCATTTAGATGTTCAGATCTTATCATAGATTTTGCTAAAGTATCATCAACATAATCCTCCATAGTTTGATGCATCATGTCATGAAAAATAGATGTCATAGCTCTCTGATATGTAGCACCGACATTTTTAATCCCAAATGGCATGACATTCCAAAAGAAGGTACCCCATGCACATGTGAAAGCATTTTTCTCTTGATCCTCTAGAGAAATTTTTATTTGATTATATCTAGAGAAACCATCCATTAAGGAATACATCTCAAAACCTGTAGTCATGTCCACTATCATATCAATGTTAGGTAGTGGAAAATCATCCTTAGGGCATTCCTTGTTCACATCTCTAAAATTTGTGCATACTCTAATTGATTTGTCTGGTTTAGAAATAGGTATGATATTTGAGATCCATTCAACATAGTCAATAACTCAGATAAATCCAGCTTTTAGTAGTTTCTCTAATTCAACTTGGACCAAAAGTGCAACGTGTGGATGCATCTTTCTCAATTTTTACTTAACAGGTTTGACCCCTGGAGCGATAGATAGATGGTGCATTATAAGATCAGGATCCAACCCTGGCATATCTGAATATTTCCATGCAAATTTGATCTTCTTCTCTATTAGGAATGTAGTAAAAATTTTCTTTTCTTCTTCTGATAAGGATTGTGCTACATGGATCAATTGTGGTGTTTCTGATGTTCCCAAGTTGATAGATCGAGTGGGCTCAATTAGAACTGGAGATATGTCCTATAAATGACTTAGAAGGACATCAAATATCTCATCCTTAGGCACCTTAGAGAGGTTTTCACCTTTGGATACATCTTTTATTTTTACTATTTTAGGTTCTGAGACTGCCACAAAGTGGTTTTCACCCTCAAAACTCCTTTTCTTTTTTCTTTTATTCTTTTGACTAAGATATTTGATGTCCGACTCCATCATGTTAATGCTAGGCTCACTAATGGAAGTCATCATAGGTTCAACAGCATTGAGATAGCATGCAAAGGAATAGTCCTATTTGAAAGTATAGATGTCTCATTTTGGATCTTTGGACATTTGGTCAATAAGCTCTAGATGTTGGATAGTAAGTTCGGGAAAAGATTGGCTAAGTATATTAAAGCACATGGTATTGGTATCATTGGCAATGATCTAACTCACAAAATCAAAGGTGATACTATGACTCAAGATGGTTAGTTCATTAATATTTTCCATGTCATTATTGGATTCTACTTTGGGAATAAGTGGATCAGACTCGTCAAGTTTGTTATTTCACTCTAGACTTACGTTGGGTGTACGCGCATATCAGTGAATGAAATCTACATATTTCTCTATAATAAGCTCATCTTCAGGAATGACTCCCCATTCATAGTCATTAGATTCATCTTCTGATTTAGGACCTCTAGTAAATCTAAGAACATGTGTAAAGTTAGGACGAATCCCCCAAGTAGGATTCCCCTCAGATTCAGATTTAAATTCATACTCATGAGATTCTGTCTCAGAATCACTGGAAAGGCCCAAATGTTTAGCTATGGTAATAGTTTTTTGATTAACAGTAGGTTCTTGTGTTTCTACTACATTGATTCTTTTGATTGGGTCATCCTCAGCTTCAAGGAGATCTAGGATTTCTTTACATAAGCACTCATAAGGAATGACCTCATCAGTGGTGTCTGAACCATCACTGTTGGATTTTTCTATTTCTTCATTTTTGATATGGGCCTCTTTAGGTGTGATTTGTTCTATTACATGAGAATAGTTACCCTTGAGATAGAAGGGTTTCTTTCTATAGCCTAGACCACCAATATCTTTGTTCGGTCTACCAGTATGGGAGATAGGTGCCACGAGGCCTTTTCCTCTCACTCCTGGAGGTCCCTTTCCTGGATACCCCATTTTAGTTATCAGCTTGTCCCCTGGGCCATATGACTTAGAAGGGATCTTTGGTGTTTTAGAGTCACATGTTTGAACAATTTTAGATTCATGTTCATCTTTGTATAGTCATGCAAGCACAGCTTCATCCTCTTCAAACTCTTGTTTGGACACTTGTTCTGCAACAAAATTTCCCTTATATGCCTCAAGAGGTTCTTTAGATTCTGGTTTGGACTGTTTTAGAGTTTTCCCATAAGACTTAAGCGAAATAGGGAGAGATGTCAAAGATAAAACTGGCTCTATAGTATATTCTCCCATACCATTTTCTTTGCTTGTGACCTCTTTGGAAATGTCTTCCATCTTGGATGTGGATGCCATGTTTGTTTGCTTAGTGGAAGATTCTCTGTTATTAGGAACAAGTTTATCCGCACTTTCTTTCAAGGCATTGCAAGTTGTAGCTATGTCAGTTGGAATTGTTACCTCGACTCCTTCATAAGGAAATTTAAAACACTAATGGTATGTAGAAGGAATAGCTCTCATTTCATGTATCTAGGGTCTCCCTAGCAGGATGTTGTAAGCCAAAGGTAGATCAAGAACTTGACATGTGATATCTTTGATAACTGGACCTGTTCTCATAGGTAAGACAATTGTGCCTTTGGAAGATCTTTCTTTCTCATCATATGCCTTGATAGTTATCTTATTTTTAGGATCAATGGCTATTTCTGAAAATCCCAATTGTGTGATCAAGTTGTAAGAACAAATGTTTAGGCTAGTGCCCCCATCTATCAACACATATTTGACACAACAGTTTTGGATCAATACTTCAATGTGTAAGGGCTGGTTATGCAGATTACTCAAGGAGTTATGATCTTCCTCTAAAAAGGAGATATACTAAGGTGATGTCAGATAACCAACCATAGTCTAGAATTTGTCTAAATCAAGGTTGTCAGGAACATTGGATCTGAGCAGAGCTTTTTCTAGAATGGCTCTATGAGCTGGAGATATCCGAAGCAACTCAAACATTGATATTTTTGCATTGGTATGTTGGAGTTTTTGGACAATATTGTAAGATGTTGGTCTCGTGTCTTTAGGATTTGAAGCTTTAGAGGTAGCCTTTTGTTTAGAAGCAAATGAAAGATTAAAAGGCATCTTAGGGACATTGGATGAATCAAGGATTTGTCCTTGTAGATGCGCCTGAGCTTGTGATCGAGTAACTGCATTTGTTGATTGATTATCCTTCCTTACAATTGTGATGACATTACAACACTCAAAAAGGCATGGTTCAACCATATTAATGATAGCATTGTTTCCAGAGTAAGAATAGTTGACTTTAGAACCCATGTTAGGTTGAGAAGATGAATCTCCTTGACCATGTTTTGGAAATGGTTTTGTGAATGGTGTATGATCATTATTGCTCTTATGATTGTCAATCACAATTTCTCCATTATCAATATTGTCTTGTATGATGTGTTTCAAGAAGATGCAGTTATTAGTTTTATGACCCTTGTTGTGATGGAAGTAACAAAAATTATTCTCTTTCCACCATTTTGGTTTAGGTTCGGGATCAAATTGTTTTATCTTAGGAAAGGAGATGATGTTGTTACCCAATAGAGTTTTCATAACGGATTCCAAGGACTCTCCAAGAGAAGTAAACTTGCGTTTAGGATCTAAAGCACAAGGTTTATAATCAGATGAATTTTTGTTGGACTTTGTTGTTTTTTATTTGAAAGCTTTTATGGCTTGGGTACCAACAGTGAGATTGAAAGCAGGTGCCTTTGATGAGGCACGAATAGTATCAACAATGCCATCTATGACAATGCCTTTGTTCTTGTTCTAGTTTTTGTTCTTGTCCTTAGAACTAGATCCAGATCCATACTTGTCCTTTTGAAGTGTGATGTCCCCTTTTTTCATAAGTACTTTCTCAATTTTGATTGCATTATCTACCATCTTATCAAAGGATGTATGATTTTGCATTTGTAAAGGGTAGTTGATTTCTGGAACAAGATTATTGATGAAGATTTCCAGTTTCTCAATTTTTGGAATAGGTCTAGCATATACAAAAAATTTCTTCCTCCATCTTTTGAGAAAAGTCAGGAATGGTTCTCCTGGATATTATTTCAGATTGCAGATGTCGATCATGGTGACTAGATGCTAGATGTTGTAGGAGTATTGTTGATAAAATAGTTTGATTAAATCCTCAAAGGTTTTGATAGTTGGAGGCATCCTAGAGAACCAATGAATGGTTGCTCCTCCCTTAGATCAAGGGAAGAGACATATTAAGTAGGTTGGTTCATGCATGAACTCCATAGATTGGGTACAAAATTCTCTGACATGATCTTGAGGATCAAATTTTCCATCGTACTTATCATACTTAGGCATTTCCACCCTTTTATGGAATGGTGGCATGTATAAGTCCTTATCAAAGGGAAAAGGGCATAGGGCCTCCATGGAGAACTCCTTTGGTTCCTTCTCTTTCTCTAGTTTGTTGAGCTTGACTTGCATGGCATGCATCTATTTCATCATAGCTATGATAGGAGTTTCTTCCTCATGCATAATGATATCTTCAACATTAAAGTTGGGAGGAAGTTTAGCTCCTTAGTGACCTAACTCTAGGAAGTATGTTTCTCTATCTTCCTTCAAGAAATGCCTCATCATTTTCTTGAATTCATCATCATTTTGATATCGAGCTATTTAAAAAGGTGTGGGTTCTTGATCTGCACCATGCTGAGAGTGATGTCCTTGAGACCCGTGGTTCATCCCTTCTTGAGACATGTTAGGAGTTTTAGGACTCCCTGGTATAGATTGATGTGGAGTTTGTTGATCACCTTCGTGGGTTGATGGAGGGGTGGTATGTAACTAATTTTTAATCAAAGATTGCCAAGACCGTCATCTTCATAAAGACCTGAATTGTAGAGTTGCTCAAAGGTTGGACCCACATGAGAAGACAAAGGTAATGTAGTGGGTGCTTCTCTAGATTTCTTGTGTGAGGAAGCTCTAGTTTCCACCATTAACCTTAGGTGAAGAAAAAGAGAAAGATGACACTAGTACATTAGACCCACTTTTTAGACCAATATTTCTGACCAAGCATTAAAATGGTTTTCCTTGGTCAGTTTATAGAAGGAAAAATTTGATTTGTTTTTAATCCAGTCCCATGTTGGTTGGTATTTCGACAACCATACAGGTTGTCCAAATTACAATGAACATAGGAATATAACTTCAAAAAAAACATAGGGATTTCATTTTATATTCAGTGCACAGCAAAGTAGAGGTGAAAGAAAAGGCCTCGACTCCACCTATAAGAACCACTCTTCTCTATTTCCATTGTTGTGAAATCGATTATGTAGTGGCAAACAGTGTTAGTATTCAGGAAGATGTGTTAATGTACCCATGGTTTTGTGGAGTTTGTGTGTCTTAGTTTGTTTGATATCTATATCTCTGTCGAGGAAGGAAGTCACTGTTGACTGTCAAATCTAGTCATGCAACTTTGTTGATAGATTTAAGTTGTTTTAATTTTGTTAATTTTCAAAGAAAAGTAAATTTCTGATAGACCGAAACAAGACTATTGTTCTCTTTGTATCATGAAGTTATGGTCCTAACTTTTATCTTCTCCACAGAATACTTAAGACCGATGGATGAAAGTCAAGTTAGGGTAGAATATTTCAATATAAATGCTTAGATTTGAAGGGGATGTGAAACTGCTTCAGGGCTGATGCCCTAAACCAGATGCATTACATGTATTTAGTTAACAAAATAAATAAAATTTTAACAATGAGTGAATGGAATGAGTATTGACCCTGTTGATTCTAGGGTCTGGATTCATCGAAGACAATAAGCATCAATACCAACCTCCCGTAACCACCCTTGAATTATTCCAATCAAAGTTGACCTAGCCTTATCAACTAGGTTAAATGTTCTTGAGACCATTCAGAGGTGTCGAGGAAGATTGCTATTATTGTTTGTGGATTCAAACAAGAAATAGAGGAAACAACAATTCAATTCTAAATAACTATGCCTGAATCTGTTAATAAACTCTCGGGAAAGAACCCTATTACAATCAAACCAAGAAGTGGAAGTATCAGAGGTACCCTGCTTATTAGTGGAGTTTAGTCTGTGACTAAAGTATGATGAAATATCATCTTGAAATTTCCCTTCCAGCATAGTCCAATACAAACAATAAAATATTCTAATGCCTCAAGTTTTTACCCAAGACATTATTGGTAAAAAATATGATGACCAATTTATGATACAAGAATAACATGTAATAAAAGTCATAATGCATTCTTTCATGCACAAGGTCATCAAACCAAATAATGAAACACTTGGCATATACACCAATACAAAATGCAAGATGAGAGAAGAAAAATGCTTAGAATACCATAGGACAAAATAACATGATCAACGCAAACATTGAGATATGGAGGAGAGTCAGATTCTCAAGGCTAACTTATAAACCTTGACAACTTGCCTACCAAGGTGTGCACTTTTGGCATCTTGGAAAATGGAACCAACAAGACAATCTTATGCTAGCTTGGGCTTCAACGTCTAAATTGTAAGAAGTTTAGACTATAGAGCCAAATTTACATGGCTCAAACTTTGGGGTTTAAGAGAATGTTTGATGCAAGGGCATCCTTAGGGCTCATCAAAAATTTGCATTGTACTTGGGAAGTTAATAACACATGGTAAATTGTACTCTTGATAGTTGGTAAATAATTTGTGATGAGTAAATTTGAAGCATTTTATTGTATCGTGTTATTGGGTGATGCAATTTCAAGAGTAGTTAATTTATATATGATTGATTGGTCTAGTATGAAAATGTGAGGTTAATTTTATTGGTTCAAGTTTTTATTTTAGTGAATGGATGTCTATAAGTTGAAAGTGGTGTTTGGTTAGAATTGTTTAATTTGTGAAAGGTTATTTTGAATCTAAAGTCAATATCTTTTTTCCCAATTAATTAACCTTCTTACACATGTGACTTGAATTGTCTCTTGTCCCATAAGTCATTAAAACTACACAAAGACAATAAATAAAGATAGGTATAAGATTTCATACACTCAAACATAAATCTTTGAAAGACAATATGACACCTCTCATTACATACATTATGGCCCTGTAGCTGACTGTCATATCAGTGGGTAAGATTTACATCTTTTAATCTAGCCATCTTTTCATCATGTAGTCATTATGAAAGTAGTAAATATCATCCCTCAAGAATTGAATAACATTGTTTTGAGGCACTCTTCTTGAACATGAATCTTTTCTTTCACAACACTGTCATTCTATTTTGTAGAAGCACTAACAATAGTCTCTTTATGGCATTGTTGATCACCGTACCTTCACATTCATGAAAATCTATTAATGCTTGCAACTTTGTCATGATATAGTACCCTCGTTTCAATCTTTGAATATCATTGTCTTTTAGAAACTATCCCTCTTTTGATTTTTATGACATCATTCCTTACTGTGGCTATGAGCCTTCATAACAGTGCATGTTCTTTATTCATTGTGCTTTGCAATCATGCATACATGACCTCTATTATCTCTTGATGACTATTATAAGAGTGTCTTTGTGACTTAATCATAAACCATATGAATCATTATTTTTTATCAATTTATACCACTATGATAGTGGATAAGCATTGAAGAATAACTTTCTTTAAACATTTCTTATCCACATTGTTTTGGCATCTTTTTAAATCATGAATTGTTACACTTATCATCACCTCATCAAGCCTATTTGACAGTCAACCTTGTCTATAACTAAGAACTCAAAAGTGTTGTTAGTCATTGGGACTAATCTTTTCTTACAAATTTGATCACCATATATTGACATCCTTTTGATAGTCACTTCTCAAGACTCTTGGATACATTTTCTTCTTTCGTTCTTACTATTCCTTCACATGACTGATCATCTTTTGTGCTCACTGTCATGAGGAACTCTATGACACTCTAAAAGTGCCATTCCAACTTCATCAACATTTTCTTTTCCATTTTTAGTGTATACCACTTCTTTTGATGCATGTTGAATGCCCTCCCATTTAGCTAGTGTCTCCTCTAATAGTCATCTTTGAATTTTGGCCTTTTCTCTCTACTTTTCTAGACAATGTCATTCTCTACCTTATCATCTATGTCTACTCTTTACTTTGACATACATTCTTGGAAGTTACTTTGAATGTGGTGGATCATGTGTTCTACATAGTATCATTTCCTAATCTTCTCTTTTACAGTGACTGTCACTGTTCTTCACAAGAGTGATTTTGTCACTTACCATGACCACCAGAGATCAAAGAATTCAAAACTCTTAGAAACCCTCCTCAAAATAGTAGAGATTTTATTTTCACAAAATAAAAGATGTATCTCCCTATGAACATTTTAATGAAAACTACTTTTCTTTCTCTGAAATCTTCCATTCCTTGTTACTTCCTTCAACAATTTACTCTTTTTCTATGTCTGAAACATGCCTTTGAATGTCCAAAGAATGTTGCTATTCTTTACATGAAATCTACATTTCATCTTTCACTTATGCAAGACACTGGTGTGTACTCTATGCTTTATGATCTACACACATACTTCTCTCCACCAGTTATAGCCTAATATGCCTGATGATTATAATAGTCATCAACTTGTGAAAACAATATTGTGTCTCAACGTGTAATGTAGTCCTCTCCAACTCATGCTTGAGGAGCTTATATAATAATCAACTAATTAATGTTATTGGTTTTGATGTAAATTCTATTAAGACATTTTGACCGCCAACTCACTTATGTTTGGAGTCTTCTCCATATTTCGTACTCTTGGCCCAAATTTATTTATCTCACCGATAATAATTGGAAATGAAATGTTTTTATTTCATTGCTTACCATAGTTATCTGCCGAATATGAATTAATCCCCTTCAATGATGATAAATGTTGATGGCAGTCCCAAGTATAGCCTGAAAAAAATATTAATTCCTCAATGTGTTCCTCTCTTTGAGACTCTTAAATGTTTTTGTTTTAAATTATAACTTTTTAATTCAAATTATTATTTATGAAGTTAAATCTTAAATGTCAAAGATCATATCAGATAGATTTAATTCTATTTCAAGCATAGTTCGATAACCTACAAGATTCAAAATAAAAATTGTTCATCTTACTTGGGAGAATTCTTGAGTTGTTCATGTTGGAATTAGGAGAGATACGTACTAAGAGGGGAGGGCTGAATCAATGCCTTCAAAAACTTTCACTTGTAAACCTTTCAGATATAAGATTGTAAACAGTAATAACCAACCAAAATAACTTGAATCAAAATGTATGTAACATTCATCTAGTTAACATGTAAATGTAACCAACATGAAATCAACATGACAAACACATAACACAAGTATTTTGGTAATGTAGAAACTCTTGTAAGAAGGTAAAAACTGTGATGGGGATGACACCCACAAATTCTTCACTACTGTAGATAGAAAAGGTTTGCCTATTAGGGCTACAAGTTTTGATCACTTCTGGTGATCTCATCCTATTAGGAGTGACATGTTAGATCAGCTATATCTACCTTTTTATAGGATTTTAACAACACTACTAAAGTGTGTACTTGGTTAGGAGATTTACATAAGACTGTTAAGTCTACTCTGTTAAGAGATTTATCCAAAGCTCTATTACAATTGTCAGAAAGTAATATGCAATTATCTTCTAGTTGACACTTAATTGTCTAATAAAAATCTATAATCTCTGATAAGATATCACCTTACTTGTGATGAATCTCTACTCTATTCTGCTTGGTAGCCTTCTCTGATTCTACTCAATCTGATAACTTATGTACTCTTTTCTGCTTAGTGAACCGATTGACTTGAAGTTTAGGCAATGACTTCAAGTGCTCCTTCATACATATATATTAGTTCGACAACTCCCTAAAATGGTGTGAACATACAGAATATATAGTGTTCTATTTTGCCGCATAAGCAAAAATTAGGTTACAAAAATAATAATAACCCTAAGATCTACGGTGCAAAATTAACCTAGATCAACTATTACAAATAAGATAAACATTGCATTTAATGAATATCTTTTACAATAAATGCTCCTCAATCTTTGTAAACTATTTTACAATCTTTTGTAACCGTTTCCATAGAAGAATGTGCCATTTCTGATTACTATTCCATTTTCTGTGATCATCGGTAAACACTGTGTAGATTTCTCAGTGTGTACTGCAATGCTCAGTGTTTACTGTTTGTCAGTGTCGGTGTCTGCTGGTGCTCAGTAAACTATGTAATGCTTGATGTAAAGGCTTTACTGACTTCTCTGTCTTGCTTCTAGTTACCGACCAGCTCAATATAAGTTACCGACTGATCTATTTTCTATCCTTTGATACTAATGACAACCTTAAATGCTCAATAGAGATTAACAATCTCCCCCTTTTGCATTAGTATCAAAACTTCAAATGTATATAAACAAAATGTTCTTATATATTTCTTATATCTCCGCCATATACATATATCTATCAAAAATCTCTAAGTACTCCCCCTTGGTACATGCTTCCTGGTAGAATGTAGTATACATATCAAAAATTTATAACTTATTTGGCATATACATGTTTTCCCCCTTTTTGATAATAATGCCAAATACAAAAAATATATACATACAGTATACTCACATCTTATCAAAAATTGATTGATGGGTTTTCTTCAATGAGACCAAGAGGTTGTCCCACTCCTCTTTCAAGTTGGTGAGAGCAATATGCTCAAGACCAAATTATGCATACATGTCAAATATATTCTCTAACACCGAAATCTCTGGTGTTGCCACTAATTTCTCAACTTTGACAATGTGTGCCTCAAAAATCTTCAGGTGTGGAATGAGTTCTTGTTGTAACTCTGTAACCTAATCTATGATGTTCTCTTCTTGTCTCCTTAGATCTGCAATCAGCCACCAGAGTTCCTATACTCGGTAAATATACTTTAAGAAAGCATCAGGCTTGGTGATAGCTGCTTGTGTAGTCAACTTGATTTCTGCATCTAAACCTCTTATTTTTTCACCGACTTCTATAGTGAAGGTGTCTGAAGTACAAAGCTTTACTAGAAATTGATAGATTATCTAGGTTATAGCTTTAGCCTTGATAATTACCTCAAATAATTTTACCTTTTTAAGTGCCACTTCTAGGCTTATCTTTTCTACCAATTTGTTTTGAATTCTTGATTCTGCCCTCTCTTCGATTCTTTTGGCAGCTTCAACATCAGGGGCATTGATTTTGTCAGCAAGTGCTGCAAGTTGATCTTTAATGGGAGTATTCTCATCAATGTCTACCTCAGGTACTACCTACTGTAGAATATCCTACACATCAGTTAACACTTCCTTGTGTTTGTGCTCTTGCTTAAGCTTCTCTTGTGCTTCTTTCCTGGAACATAATTCCCCATATTTCATTAGGTCTTCAGGGCTTAGGGTTCTCGGGTCACATTCTGGAATAATTATCACTTCATCAACAGTGACCGGCCCTTTTCCTTTCTTCTTCTTCTTTTGTCCAAGAGGTGAATTCTTCTCAGTAAGAATAATAGCTCTTTCTCCACTCTTCAGAGTATCCTTCCCAATTGACACTGTATCATCTTTCTTCTATTCCTCAGTGGATGGTGTAGGAGTCCCGGTGGTAGTGTTAGAGGGGTTTACCTTAGTTGCCTTTGTTTCTTCGGGGTCTTTTGATTCTATAGACTATGCCTCTATTTGTTTAGGCTCATTTGTATCTGCAGGTTTCTCAGGTGTATGTATCCCTATTGTATCTATATTTTTCTTGGGAAGAGAAGCATTGGGTTCAACTTGTGAAAGTATTTCAACTGCCTCAGCAAGTATAGGAAGTTCACCTGGTAGAGATGTGAACACACTATTAGTGTCTAGTGCTTCATCTTTGTTTGGTGCAATTGTCACATCTTCATCATCTTTATCATCAAGATCATCGTTAGTGATGTCCTCAATGAGTACATCTTCATCAGTTTTCTTCTACAAGTGGATCTCTACTTGATTTGGTGCATCCTATGATACTCTTTATCTCTTCCTTCTGTTTGGTAATATCAATTACCTTGGTAATTGATATATCAGTGTCTTTTGACTTCTTTCCCTTATTTTCATAAATGTATATACCTTTTCCTTTAGAGTTATGTCTCTTCTTAGACAGTTTCAGGAATGCTTCCTGTTTAGCTTTCTCTTCTACTTAAAAAATTTATGTCCATAGAGAATCACATGTGACATCCATATCACCCACATTCTCATCCAATATCTACATAGCTCTATTCTTGACTAGAAATCTGGCTTGGTATTTTGTCAAGTATTCACTTACAACAACATAGCTAAAGTGAGAGGCTGCATGAACTAATGACCTTTCTCTTTTCTTTTTCTCTGTATCTAGTGCAATAGCCCATTTCTCATTTATTTTGTCATCTAGTTCCTTCAGAAATTGACATGTGAATTCCATTGTTACTCTTTTGAATTTAATCATCATCTGAATGATAGCATGTTCTAGCTTTGTCTTGTCCACAGTTGACATTGTGTCAAAGTTGCCTATGCCTGGATCTGCAAGATTTCCATTCTCAATTATATCTTCAATTATGTCATCTATTGTACTAGCCTTATGTTTTACCACCTTGAACTAATTGGTATCATCTTCTTTATCAGTTTCCTCAAGATCTTCTTTGATTATTATTAGTTTCCTTCTTTTCTTTTGTGCCTCAGCTACAGGCTTGTTCTTTCTTTTAACATATTTTCTTGTAGTGTAGCTGCCCTCAATTTCTTCCCTTTTATTTCTTCTTTCTTTGGAGGTGATGAGGCTACAGTAGATTATCTTGTCTTCATGCCTTTTTGTTCTTGTAACTATTTTTCCTATTCATCAACAGTAGGAGGAACCGGTGTTGTATCATTTTCTTTGTCAAACTTAGTTTCCTCGCTGTCATAGGGCTTGTCAGCTAACATCAACTAACCTTCGATTAGTTCCTATTCAACTGGTGACTTCAAATTTCTTAGTCTTATCTCCATATTTAGCAGTGAGATTTTTCTTCATTTTCTTTACCCTTCTAGTTATTTTACCGATCTCAATGTTTGTAGTTATCCTTGATTTGGCTTCATCATAAGTATCGAACCTAGTGGTAGTGATGTCTATTGGTAATGCCAGTAGTGCATTAATGGATTTCAAGGTGAAATCTTTGTTCATTTTGTCCATCGGTGCCAACCATTTAATTCTAGGTTCTACAGCCTTGATCATAGAGTGATCTGTACTAACTACAAAACATATGTCATTCTCAAACTTATGAACTAATTCCCTCAGAATTTGACTTCTTTGATGCATTTTAGTCTTAAACTCTTTGAAATATGCATCAAATTCCTTATTCAAGTTCTTTCCTAAACTTCTCATCATTTCTTTGATTTGTGCAGTTATCGGTTTATCAGTTTGCCAATTTACTTCACCGATGCCAGGTACATATTTTTGTAAATAGAGGAATGTACAAATAACTAGTGATCTGTACTTACATGTATTGGACTTCTTGGACCTTATTGTCTTCATATTCTCTTGAACTTGGTGTAGTAAAATCTTAGCAAGATCCAACTGGTGGTCTTTCTTCACAATCTTATAGGCCATGTCCACGACGCTATAGGGTACACTGTTTAATCTGCTGGATTGAAATATTTTATACCCAATGACATGAGCTACGAATTTTACCATTGGGTCTTTGATTGTTGAGATCTTTAAGGCTTTGTCATCCCATTGTGATCCAGTATTCTTCTCCACATCGGGATGAGACAAACTGTGAAAAGCTTTTACTTTGTTGGTTGTAGGGAACCCAATAACCCTACTGATAATCTTCTTTGTGATCTTCTCAGGTCTATCCAACCAAAATTTTCCATCATAAAATCTTCTTAGCACTATTCTTATCCAATCTATGCTAAATGTCTGTGGGAAGTGTTCAAAATGCGATAACCCTAAATCTTCAATTTTCTTATATTCAGTCTTCACTCTTCCGTTTGATTCACAAACCTGTTGATAAGAAGCAAAGGTTTCAAATTCACCTACTTCACCAATCTTGCAGTTAATATAGGCCCTAACATCTTCAGTTAGCAAAACCCTATCTAGAATACTCAAAAATGCCCCCATATCATCCGTTTGTGCTGCAACCTTTAGATGAGGTTTAAACTTTGCCTCTGTAAAATTAGCTCTAACAATTAGCTCTACTTCCTCCTCAATGTTCTGCATTTTGCTTGCAGTTGATGTTGATGCCATAAATTGTTTCTTAGGGTTTCGGCAAGAAAAAGACAACAGGTATGTAGTAGCAAATAAACTTACTCGGTGTAGTCGAAGAATGTTGTCGGTTCGACCTTAAGTTGCTTTGAATCTTTCTGAGAATTTTTTTCTCGAACTCTTCTCTATAAAATCTTCACTCTTCGAAGTCGCAATGTGACAATAAACTCTATTTTCTACATATTTATAGACCCTTTTGATATTCCCGCTCAAACTTATAGTGCATTAAATGTGTGACCTAACCTTTGGTAAGAAATAGCTGTCAGCTCAGTGATGTCTACAATTTTCTCCGCTTGGTTAACATAGGATTTCTTCATTAGTTTGCACTGATGTCATTTAACCTTGTATAGTGATTACCGACAGGTAACCAACTCTAGGTCTCTCTTTTACCAACTATGTAACATTGTTAGCTCATAACACATAAACCATAGTGCATCTTTATTCATGCAGATTTGGTATTTGCACATCATATATAAGGAACTATATGTAAAATGTGATCATTTGAAATGTCAGTTCCATACATACCTTTGTCACTTTAAGTGGAAGTACCGATGTCACCCAATCTAGTGGATGAGGTTTCACCGATCGTGTTACTTGACTCAACATTCTCACTAGATGCTTTATTCCACATAGTGTTCCTTAATCTTGTGATCACTACAATGTTATATCCACTTTCAAATATATGGTTTTCATAGGGTGCTTAGTCTCTTCAATTCTTTCTTAAATGACCGACCTTGTGATAGTGCATACAGGCCATTCCAGTGCTTGTCTAGTTTCTTGAATGTCCAATCCGACCCTTTCTATAAAAATTTTCTGCAATATGTCCATACCAACCACATACAACATAGTTAGTCCATGTGTTAGAATCCTAAACATATGAGTTACCTTGTCTCTTCGGTTGATATGGCCTACATTGTGGTTTCTCCTTAGGTGTCTAGACTTGTTTCATTTTTTCCTTACAGTCTCTTGCGGTGTGTCCATGCTTATTACAAGTATAGCATATCTTCTCCATAGTGGTATTGTTAGCAAGAACCTTTTGTTTAGCTCTACACTCATAAGCTGGATGTCTAGATTTACCATAGTAATAACAGTATCCATTGAATTTAGGAATGACAGGAGGTTTACCTTGTGCTTTGCTTCTACACACATTTGATGTATGTCCAAGTTTTCCACAGTGATAACATGCTGACACTTTAGGTTTCTAACTTTGATTGTTGTTAATATTTTCAGCTTTCTATGATGATTCTCCTTCACCAGTGTAGCCTATATCGGCTTTACTTCCAACACTTCTTTGATTAGTCAGGAAATCATCAATCTTTTTAGAACTGTCCTCAGCTATCTTCATCATTTCATTATGTTGCCTTTGTGTCTTTATCTCATTTCTTAGTTTTTCATTGTCTACTCTGAGTATTGCAACATCTTCAAGTCTTCTTGATAATTCTCCATTTACTTGATTCATTTCTTGATTGACAGTCATCATTTGATTAGATACTTGGAAATGTCGATCAGTGAGTCTCTATATTTCACTTTCTTTTTCTTGAAGTTGTTCAGTCGTCAGTTTTTGGTCTTCAATAGCCATATTCTGATCTTGTTCAGCTTGTCTAGCATTGTTCATGATTTCCACCATTCTTACCATCTAAGATTCTTGACTGATTTGAAGTGCTTTTACTTGTTCAGATAGATGCTAATTCTTTTCAGATAAATCAATGATGATACTTTTAGATCCGCTAGAGATGCTTCCAGAACTTGATCCAACATGATCAAATATATCATCAATAGGTTCTTCATGATAACCTATTTCACTCTACAAAATTGTAAGGTTCTTCCTATCAACCAGTCATTTCTTCAGTTCTTCCTTAGCTTGTTTATACTGTTCCACAAACATCTGCATTTGTAACTTTTGATTCTCAATAGATTTTTCAAGCTTATATCTCTCCATGACATAGATCTTTTACCCTTCAATGGTTAAAATATTCAACAAGAGAACAAGGCTCTAATACCAATTGTTGGAATTAGGAGAGATGGGTATTGAGAGGGGAGGGGTGAATCAGTGCCTTCAAAAAATTTCACTTGTAAACCTTTCAGATATAAGATTCTAAATAGTAACAACCGACCAAAATAACTTGAATCAAACTGTATGTAACATTCATCTAGTTAACATGTAAATGTAACCAATGTGAAATCAACATGACAAACACATAACACAAGTATTTTGGTAATGTAGAAACCCTTCTAAGAAGGTAAAAACTGCGGTGGGGATTGTTAGGGATTTTTCTTGAAGGATCAAACTTGGCAAAGGTATGGGCTTGATTCTTAGTTTAAGGGGACTCCAAGTTTGCAAGAAAAGCCTAATTGATGAGGATTGGATAAGATCCTCCTTCTGCTTTGAGCTCTATAGGACTCAAACAGGTATTGCCTATGAATAGGTTACTATATTTCAAGAAAGCTTTTGATTAGTGGATTAGGTCTTCACTATTATGCTATTAATCCTCTGAATTGGTTCAATAGAACATTATCACTCTGCAGATAGCCCATAATATCCTAGTGCAGAGTATCATAATGAAAACTATAAGTGTGAAAGCATGGTACAGTGGTGTTAAGATATTCATTCTTCCTCTTTTTGTGAGTACAACTCAAGGAAGGGTAACCTTTTGATTCTCTCTTCAAGGAATCAGAAAAAATATGAACTGTGTGATTTAGGTGCAGTCCAATCTATTTTGTGCAATAAACATGAAATGAAAATGTATTGATAATTGATGTGAAAGTTTCAAATTTGTTCTTAAAAGATATGAAAGATAAAAACTATAAGAAACAAATACTAAACTAGTGCCTTATTCAATGGGCAAAATAAATTCAAATGCAAATCAACAAGGTAATTTCAAAAAGAAATACAACAGTATGCCTTACATACTAACTGCAAATTCAAATAGATTGCCTTACAAACTACTCTTTTAACCAAACACTGTTATCATCAACAATCCTTACAAATATGTTTACACTTTGAACTGAATTATGAGAAGTTTAATTCTTTCATTGAAAGAAACTCATAATCAATCAAACAAGCTGCTTTACAACTGGTATATTTTAAATGCCTAACATATAAAACATACAAGAGTACAACATAAAGGTCAAGAGACAACAATAATATATGGTAAAAGTTGCAGTGTATTTGTATTAAAATTAACATTCCAATTACATTCAAAATTCAATTAATTAGAAGGTCAGACACAAAATTTAGAAGTCTACTTCAAAGCAATTCTGATCAGTTTTTTCTATTATCTTCCAACTCCCTCTAAAATGAGTCTACAACTCTATTTATACATCTCTTTTTCAACCATCTTGGAATTCCCTTATGAATAGGAATGCCACAAGCTTCAGATGGTTGAAAACCCTAACCATAAAAGCATTAGAGATGAATCATAAAAAAACAAAATATAATGAGCCCTCAGGCGGTGGAAAGACACAACTTTCTTGGACTATTCTTCATCCTAGATCACATAAAATCTGACACCTTTGTCTGCAAGTCTTCATGATAGCTGCTATATTTATAACAAGACATGGTGACCTCCATTTTAGGCTAACCTACACCATTCTTAAATGATATCTTATCATCCCTGTATTCTGAGCTCAAGTGTCAGGTACTCCAGACGTCTTCCTCACTCATCATCCAAAATATCTAAGTCAACTGTTGCAGATCTAAATTTTTTGGGCTTTGTCAACTCATCCCATCTAGTTACTTCTTCTTCTTCTGATGGCCAATTAAATTTTTGGACAAGTTGCAACTGTGCTTTTTGTCTCTCCCACCTGGCATATGCTATTTCTTTGACATCTGTTATGAATCTGGTTAGATCTGTCTCTGCCTTTATAACTTCATCCAGGGTTTTATTGAATCTCTCTATATCTACATTATTATCTTCACCTAAAAATTCCTCTTTCCTAGGCAATAATAGATCAACATCTAACCTCCACTGATCAAGGCTCTTAATGGTTCCATCTCCACTTATAATTGAAGGGATAAATTTGTTGGAACAAGAGCTGAGCATGGCTATCTTAGCCTCAATTAAATTTTCCTTAGCCTTGAAGAGTGGTAATATGGATTTAACTCTGTCAATCTCCTCACCAACCCTCACAACGGTCTCTGGAATATCACTGCTCAAAGATTGAGAAAAAAAAATCTCTCAAAAAGTGGCGCTCTAATAGACTAAGTTGTATGAAATCCACTCAAAATTTGCACATAATTATTGACCTCCTTTTGTAATTCTAGGAACTTTCCATAAGCATTAAACACAAGATCAAATCTATCCTTAATTGCATTCATTCTATTTTGCAAAATACTCACTAGGACCCATAATATAGCCTCATTCTTCTCCTCATTTATTTTCTTTAACTCTGCAGCCACCTCCTCCTCTGTCATTCCTTGTGTTATGGGTTGCTCTGGAGGTGCAGGGGGTTGTATAGGAGCACTAATGAGTTGTTCCTCCAATTCTTCTGCATGCTTTTCCAATGCAGTTAGCCTTATTATTTTTAGATATCTATCCTTCACAAGGGCACTATAGTCACTTAAAAGATCACCATATCTTTCTGATAGTTTCTTTGTTTTGTCCTCATTCAATTTGGAAAATTGGGTCAAAACCTAAGAAATTTCTAGGTCCCCTATATTGTGGATAGACCACATAATCTTATCACCTTCCATTTGCTCTTTTACATTCAAAATTTTTGGTTTCCTATCTTTAGGGTATAGACTCCACATGGCCAATGCCTGATTCTCTGGGCTATACCCAAATCCCTTGATGATGTCCCCCACTTGGGTCTCTGAGGATAGAGTGACATCCTCTTGTCTCTTTATTTGATCAATTATAAAATCTGAATATAAACTCCACCCAGGCACAAGTAGCATGTTGCTCTGTCTTACCAATTTCCTGGCCTCATCTGGAGTCAAAATCTCACTTTTGGGTCATATTCTTTCAATTGTTGTAATGCCTCATCTGGCACCTAACCCTCTTCAGTTATTTGCACACTAGATGCCACTTGTTTCTACTTATGTCACGTGAAGAAGCTTTTGAATTCATCTGATTTGACAAAATTGTCATCATTGAGGAAAGCATCTTGCTCAATTATCCTCTCATCTTGGCCAAGGGCCAAGGGCCAAGGGCAGCTCAACATCTTCAATTTCAAGCCTTCTTTTTATTTTATCCTCTCTCACCTTCTTTCTAATTTGGTGGTGATTCTCACTAGTTCCTGTATAGAGAGCACTCACTCTATCCTTTTTATTTTACGAAGGTTCCCCAATTAGTAATTTTTGTTTTTTCTTGACGGGCTTAGCAGTGTCTTCTGAACTAGGAAATTCAGTGAGGTCAACAGTCTCTTTTTCCTCTCCAGACCCTTCAACCAATGGTTGTTCCATAGTGGGTGGACTATACAATGGGTAGCCACTATCACTATCATCATCACACTCAGATTCAGAATGGGCCTTTTTTCCCTATTTAGTTTTATCAATTTGATCCTCCATGGATCTCATCAGTGTGTTGAATTGAGAAATCAATTGATCAAGTCTTTGAAGGTAAGGCAAAATGGGAAAGAACCCCCCAAACACCAATCCTTTTCTCTTCAATTGTCTTTTAGCATCAAACAATGTATTTAATTGATTTACTCTTTTCTCCACCTCATTGTCCTCAATGATGTTTCTAATCACATCTTCCTCTAGATACTCCTCATGTTGTTTATTGAAGGGAATGCTAGGAGTGTAATATTTCCTAGCAGCAGCTATGAAACCTTTAGTATCCATGTATCTGTATGGTGCTGCAAACATCCTATATTTTTCTAGCCAATCATTTACCCTACTAAGAGCTCCTTTCCTATTGTGAGATAATGCACTTTAAAGTGCCGAGGTGTGAAAGTTCCTTTCATGTGGGGAGCTAGATGTTCCTTATCTATCAACATCAATTGCCAGATAAATTCTAAAAATGAAATCTTTGGTGGAACATAGAATGGAAGTAGATGAGGAGGCTGAGGGCATCCATAAACCCTAATCATTGTGTAGCCCTTCTCAAAAAACATATCTCCCCAATTGTGACCCTTGGTCCACTTATCAATAAATTGTTGAGGCCTCACCAATTATAGGACCTTGGTGGATAATCTGGTACAATTAACTCCTAGACTTCAGAGAATAGGGTATACAATCCAATTTTCAAAAGCACCAAAATCCCGCCTAGGGCAAGAAGGGCTCCAAATTGATAACCAAAATTGTACAGGGTTAGGCTATCCATTCCATACCTTTTTTGGCTTGAGATCTTCTAAGTTTATGAGATCATAATTATGATACACAATAAGGTGCATCAACAAGGAATAATGCATGAACTTGGGCGTAGAGCCAGATGCAAAATTCTTTAAAAAAAATAAACCCTCATGCATTCTGTTTATGACATTGTAGACTATGATTTTGAACCTGTTATCTATTTTGAAAGGCTGAAACATTCAAACATTAGACTAATCTAGCATTTATCAGTTCAAAGCATAAACAAATATAAAACCAAGCCACCTCAAGATTGTTGCTAAAAACAAGTGCTATAGAGCAAATGTTTGATTTGCTTCAATTAGAGGGATGTGGGTGTGCTCTCAAATGCATGGAGATGGATTTATGGTGATGCATAAATGATGAGAAAAGCTTAAAATATGAACTAAGATTAATCCATTAAGCTATTCTAAGATGTGTTGGAAAACATGAAAAACATGAAGAAATCTAACAATTAAGATGTATGCTAAGATGATCTAGCTAAAAATGCTCATGATAACAATGCATAAATGATAAAAACTAAGCTAATAATTTTCTCTTGGAAGAGGGAGTATTTATAGGATTTCCTAAGGGCTTGGGTTAGGAGGATAGGTTAGAGTTTGGGTCAAGAGGATAAGGATGAAGACTTTCTAGAAGAGTCTAGGAATTTCTAGGGATAAATATGGAATTTAGGAGATAAATAAAGATTTATTTATCTCAAAAGCTTTAATGAGTTTAAGGCTCATTAGGGGCAGGGTTACGTCCTTGTGACAAGTGTAATAAGGGGATTGGGTTGAAAGATGGGAGGAATGTGCCTAAGGTCAAAGGGTGTAAGAAAGGGGTGAGGGGCTTCTTAAATGCTTGATAAATGCATGTAAGAGGGATAAGGAAGCTTTAAATGCATTTCGTGCATTTCAAAAAAGAAAGCCCTCTTTGTTGACTTTGGGTAAGCTTAAGAGTTAGCTAACCTTATTTAGGGAATGTGACAAGGTTAGGGGGAGGATTAGGATTAAGATTAGGGGAATTTAGGATTAGGATGGGTGAAGAGGTTGGGTTGAGAAGTTTCTAGAAGAGTCTAGAGTTTTCGTAGGTTTTATGGAATAAATGTTTATTCATTCCAAAGGCTTTTGGTTTTGGGAATATTTATTAAAATATATTTAATAAATATGAAAATTAAATATTTAACCTTAATTAAATATTTTGAGTTGGGATTAGGGTTAGAAAGGATGGGATTAGCCTTTTAATCAAAATTAAGGAGGGATTAGAAGATTCTAGAAGAGGTTAGTGGTCTTAAGGAAATTGGCCAAGTTTTGGGCAAAAAATAAATTTATTATTTTTTTTTTTGGATTTTTTGTCAATTTATTAATTAAATAATTAATAAATAGGGAAATAATGTTTAAATAAGATTTAAACATTTTTGGGAGGGATTTCTTAATTAAATATTTTTAATTAAGATAAAGGGATTTAATGACATAAAAATAAATAAATAAATTAAATAATTAATTAATTAATAAATGATGATGTCATCAGGGGTTTTTTTTTCAGAAAATAAAAATAATTTATTTTCTAAAGGATTTTTAGGTGTCTACATTTTGCCCCTCTTTGATGCGATGTCGTAAGTGGTGTGGTGTCAAAGACAATAAAATAAGATGTCCAAGGCTAGAACTCGGAGGAATAAGGGCTTGTGCCCACTCGAGAAAATAATGCAAGGAGTAAACGTTGTGGAATTTTCTCGAAAGGAAACAGGGAAGGAAGGACCGAGGAAGAAGGGGAGATAAATAACCAGACTTCCAAGAGCAAAGATGGGTGAATGCAAGATGAGATGGAATGCAAAATGCAGGATGCAGCTACATGAGGATGCAAGATGCAAGAGTAATCTATATGATGCAAGATGGGGGATTTAGGGAGCTCCATGCTTTTTATCTTTTAGAGAGTACAACCTAGTTTGATATAGCAATACTAGAGACCTGCCAAGGATACTGGGATCACGAGGCCTTGTCACCAGCGTTGCATAGGACTAACTCTAAAAAGACACGCAAGGTTGCCCTAGCATCACACATGAAACCCGAAGGAGGCATGGTGGAAACGATGCTGAAGAAACCACAAACACACGACTGACTCACAGGTAGAAGTAAAAGATCAAAAGACCTTTCCCTAGATTGTCCTCATTCACTGCACACCATGATATAAAGGATCATGGTGACTTTGAGTAGAGAACAACGAGAAGCCATAAAAGATTAACAAGACCCAAAGGACAAAATCCAAGGTCAAAATGATAACTCCAAAAGACAACCTTTTCCAAGGAGAGAGATTTGATTCGATTGATGGTGGGAAGATTGGTCTGAACATGTGGAAGGATACATCGACATGGACCTGGTGTGCTTGGTATAAGATTAGGTCAGACAGGAAGGATACAACTGAGGAGACCCAGGATTAGGCTTAGGTCAGACAAAATAGAAGCATACATTTGTGCGGACCCAATGCTGATGGGGAGAATGTTGTGTTACTGATTGGAAAATGATGCAGTTCAAAGATGGTCATGATGATCAAGGATAGTCAAAAATTGATGTTGCTAAAGTGCAAGGCTGGGTTGGACAAGATTTATGATCAAATACTGTTACAGGACTAACAAGGATATGTACAACAAGACAGTGACAAGGGATGACAGACACAAAGGATGGGACCTAAAGACACACATGTACAAATGAGCTGAGGTGAAGACATGATTGATGCTATGGTACAAGACTTGGGATTAGGATGTACAAAGAACCTAGGGATGAAGCTAAAGCTCCAAAGATATGCAAGACAATGCCCCAGTTAGGCTAGAAAGCCAAGATGGACTAACGGAAGATGATGTGTCCTAAAATGACATGGATTTGGGAAGGACACATCCCAACGATGATGATTAGATTGAGATCAAGGCTTGCTACAAGACTAAGGATGTGATTTGGATTGGTTGGCTTGATCTTGGATGTGGGATAGCTAGAGGATGTGGAGAGGATTGGAAGATTGCTAGAAGACTACTAGGAATGTTTGGATAGGGATGAATGGCATTGGATTGCAATGAGGTTAGCCTATAGCTAGATACCAATGACAAGGGAAGATACCAAGTGATGGAAAGATGGAGGAAAATGCTAGGGATTTGGATGGAGGAACTGTTGAGAGATGGAGGAAATGCTTAGGATGAGGATGATGGAATTGCTAGGAGATTTGGATAGTAGATTTGCTTAAGGATTGGATAGAGGAATGCTTGGGGAGATTGGATGATGGATTTGCTTGAGGATTGAAAGATGGAATGCTGGAGGAACTACGAGGAATCTAGATAGAGGAATGCTCAGGGGTTTGGGGAAATGGAAAGATTTTGGATGAAAGATAGTCTCCAAGGAATATGTCACCAAGGAACAAGATGCCTCCTGCTTAGGATAGTTCATGTATTTTAGAGGCATTAGGATGGGGTACGATTGGATGGAAGATATACCAACAAGAGGATGAGGAAGGTAGATGGAAGCTAGGATGAATGGATTGGATAGAGGATATGTAGCTGAAAAGTGTGATGGATACCAAGAAGGTTCCCAAAAGCATGTATACCTAGTAGTTTTTGTTTTGTCATCAAGATCCAAAGGAGGATGAAGGAAGTGAGAGACAAATGGGATGGAGGAGATGCTGGATAAGAGGTGATAGAAGGGAATGGCCCCCAACTATAGAAAGGAATTGGGGGAAGCCTATGCATGATGCCTATTTTCCAAGTTTTCACCATGGTACTTGTCCAAGGTGCTTGAATTGCCAAGTTTTCATCATAGGATGAATGTTTTTCTCTTTTCTTTTTTGATATTTTTCTCTTGATTTTTTCCAATTTTTATGGATTTTTTGATTTTCTACTGACTAGATGTTGACCTTTTGATATTCTGATGTGTTGACAACTTTATAATTTTGCTGACTTGCTAACTTCTCTGATTTGTCACTGACTTTCTTCACTGATCTTTCTGATGTGCTCGGATGTTGGTACAGCTTTATTAGGATGGAGGAATCATGCAAAGGCATGGATGAGATGGGGTAGATGGGAAATATGGTGGTAGAAAGTGTTTGGATGGAAAGATGGAAAGTGATCATGATAGGGGGATGTTTTCAAGATCAACATTGGCACATGTTGCAAGGAAAATGGATGAAGTTGATGGGTTTCAGAATATAGAGGTAGATAGGATGGAGGATTTATGCTAGGAGATTTAGGATCTTTGGGACCCAAAAGAGATTGAGGAGATGGAGGAGAAGACTGAGTAGCTGGGGGATTGGCAACTTGGGATGCCATTGCGGATGTTTCTTTTAGATGCATTACATCTTTTTGCTTTGGCATCCACATCATTTTTGCTTTAGCATTGGTGGGCCTTTGTGGCCATTGGTATGCATCAAATTTTTCTTTTTCTTTGTTGGGCCTTTGCGGCCATGTAGGAGATTTTGCTTGTGCTTTATTGGGCCTTTATGGCCATTGGGATGCATTGGATTGATTGATTGGATTTTTCTTTGCTTGACCATGTTGTTTAGACTAGACATGGCAATCTTTGGATTTTTGTGGATATTTTCCTTTATGCATATTTGATATGGCATCCAAATTGTGGGGAGCATTAGAGTGAATATGAGGAGATGTGTAGGATGGAGGAAATATAGATGGAGAGATGGAAGGAGATTGGTAGATAGGAGATATGAGCATGTGCCTTTTTTGATCCTGGCTAGGGATGTTTGGATTTTGGATGAGGGATTGAGTAGGATAAGATGGGGGATGATATTTGGGGACGTAAGGCCCCAAAATGGATTTGGTAAGTGGAGGATATGTGATGGTAGATTTTGGCACATAGGGACCCAAAATGGATTTAGAGGATGAAGGAGGAATGCGATAGGTTGTCCTGGGTTGTAATGATGGAGGAGGAGGAATAGTGTTGTATGCTTTGGGAGATGTAATGGTGGGTTTGGAAGGATGCCTGAATTTGGCTTTAGCTGTACCAACATTTCTAGAGGAAGTGCCTTCTTTTGATGTGTGACCAATGCCACATAACTTTGGATGTTTTTTGTCTTGGATAGGCTCCATATTTCCTTGTTCATGGATGCCTAGGCCTTTTCCTTGATAATTCCATTTTTTGAGCATTTTATCCAAACAAGAATATTTCTAACTTGGGGAATATGATAAACATCCAGTTTCTAGTTCCCTGTTGGAAGATATGGAACTTATTACTTTTGCTTCAAGTGGGCTACCTCTGACAAATGTAAGTGGACCGAGAGGATAAAGTGTTGGGAGCTAGATAGTTTGGATCAAAAAATCCTCAAGAGGAGAGGATGGGATGATGGGATCTTGACTAGGATTGGGAGATAGTAAAGGATCTTGAGATGGAGAAATCGGGATGATAGGATCTTGGATTAGAGGAATTGGGATCGGGGGTGATGGAAGAAAAGAACATCTGATGGGGGAAGTGAAGGGATTGGATCTTGATTTTCTTCTGCGAGTATTTCAACATGCTTTTGGATAAGATCTTGACATGGTAGGATTTGTGTGGATAGAGTGATGGGGGATGTATGGATGGACTCTTCAAAGGGGGTGGATGTAAGGATGGGAGATTGTTTAGATATGATGTCTGGAAGAAGGAAGAACTCTTCAGATGGTATGGATGAAAGGATGGAAGATTCTATAGCTGTGATGGCAGGAAGAAGGGTGAACTCATGAGGCTTATCAGATATGCTTTGGATAATGCTAGGAGGTGATGTTGGTGGGGATGGGATGGAGACTTCATATGGAAGGGACTCAATGATGCTAGGAGATGGAAGAGGATCAATGAGTGGGATGTATGGAAGATAGATAACAGATGGGAGCGATGGATGGGCCTCATCAATGATGGCTTCACATGAAGGATTGAAATGGCTTGGCTCTTCATTTTTAGGAGTGGGATTTGTTATTGGCTTCCTTGTGAAACTCCTTGGAGACTTTCGTGGTGAAGAAGGATTGGAATGTGGAGGAGATGGAGAGCTTGGATGGTCCTCACATGAAGGTGGGGTGGAAGATTGTGAACTTTCTTGAGAGGATGATGGTGCTGACGAGGAGTTGGAGGATGGTGGGATGGGAAAAAGAATTGGAAGACTTGGTTTTTGGTTTTGAGAATGATGTGGAGGATAAGTAGATGGAGGATTCAGATAAAGGATGGGAAGACTAGGATTTTGGATTGGGGAATGATTTGGAGGATGAGTGGATGGATTCTTTAGATAAGGGAAGTAGCGTGAAGTGTTTCTATGGGATGATGGTGATTGGGATATGACCATAGTAGGAGATGGAGGTATGAAGGATGTATATGGAGGATGTGTAGGTTTAAGATAGGGATAAGTTGTGGATGGATAAGATAATGGATTTGCCTTGCTGAGGACATGAAAGGGGGTGCTAGTGGATAAGTGTGAAGGCATGATAGGATAGTTTGGAGGAATGTTTGGAGAAAACTTGCTAAGATTTTCAAAATACCAATCGTGATCTACAAGGCTTTCATCATCATTGGGATAGGATGGAGTGGGAGAATATACATAATAACCAAGCTCATCATAATAGTTTTGAGACATGCTGACTTGTGGATGATTTGGATGAAGGAATGAAGGATGAAGAGGGATTGGAAGACTAAGACTCAAATTGGGATGACTGACAGGATCAGACTGGGATTGGATTTGGCTTAAGATTGGAAGAAGACTGACTCTAGAGGAAGATAGGTAAGGGGATGGGGGATGACCAAGATGACTCTGCTAACCTAAGATAGGAGGAAAGGATGACAAGATTGGATTGAATATGACTGGAAGACCATGACTTGAGATTTTGGACATTTTCTAGATTTTGGGAGGATTTGGACTGACATGGATGTTCTGAGTATCTTGAACCAAATTGTAGATTAGTTTGATGTTTTTCCAATGGAAAAGGATAGATTTCAACAAATATTTTTGGAAAAGCAATCTCCACAAGGGACAAAGCAACCTTGCGGGATACAAGTAGGATAACTGACTCTGATAAAGCTCTGAAAGTGTATGTTCCAACAATGTTTTCACAGAGTTTTTTGACTGTCAAGCACTTCAAGCAAGTCTTACCTAAGCAAGTCTTACCTAAGGAAGGTGAGTATTAAAATATATTTAATAAATATGAAAATTAAATATTTAATCTTAATTAAATATTTTGAGTTGGGATTAGGGTTATAAAGGATGGGATTAGCCTTTTAATCAAAATTAAGGAGGGATTAGAAGATTCTAGAAGAGGTTAGTGGTCTTAAGGAAATTGGCCAAGTTTTGGGCAAAAAATAAATTAATTATTATTTTTTTGGGGATTTTTGGTCAATTTATTAATTAAATAATTAATAAATAGGGAAATAATGTTTAAATAAGATTTAAACATTTTGGGGAGGGATTTCTTAATTAAATATTTTTAATTAAGATAAAGGGATTTAATGACATAAAAATAAATTAATTAATTAAATAATTAATTAATTAATAAATGATGATGTCATCAGGGGTTTTTTTTCTGAAAATAAAAATAATTTATTTTCTAAAGGATTTTTAGGTGTCTACAGACATAACCAATAAAATCATAACCTCTGTTCACCAGATGACTCTGTGAATCCATTACCAACATCAAAATATCAGAGGTGATCCTCTCTGGGCCAACATCAACTCCCAAGACTTGGCATATCCCATATGAAATATATTTCATATAAAATTTGAGGTCCTTGTATTGATATGGAGCTGACCCAATCATAGGTGCAACATAATTTCAATTTTCTTTAGGCATATGGCTCTTAATCTCCTTAGAGACTACTATAGCCTCTTTGATAAACCTATTTTCCTGGGCTTGTAGATTTATCTCAGTGGCCATTGGAATCTGAATTCCAAATGCCTTCATAAAAGAATTCCTATCTAGGGTTACAAGGGGAGAGCCATCACCTTTTCTGATAGTTTTTGACAAGGGATAATAGCAATTAATTTAAAGACCTCAAGAACAATTAATTTAGCTAACCCTGATGTCCAAGGGTTTGAAACTAGAATTGCGCTATCATGATTCTTATAAAAGTAACTGAACAAACACATGCATGTTACTTCAGGAGTCTTGGCATCTCTACAGTAAGCTAATTCATCCATAAAATAATCATCACTGACCTTTTTGTTTTGAGATGAACCAGGAAAAATGGTGAGGAACTCATCTGAAAAACTTTCTTTTACTTTTTCCTTAGACCCTCGGCTAGTGGAGGCTCTGCTTGCTGTTGCTTGACTCATTCTGACTGAAATTCTAAAAATTCTCTACAAAATCACTGGTCACACTATGAGTCCAGAAAGCTCTAAAAACCTAGCGCTCTATACTCTTCAATATGCTCCATAACTTTCAAATGAGTAGCCTCTAACTATTTTATTTTGTAGAATTGAATGCGCCACCATTTCTGACACCAAAAGATGTCACTTCTACCATTACTCTACAGGAATAGGGCTTCAATTTACTAGTCGTAGCTCAAGAAATTTAAATATTCAGAAACCTGGTGATTGGAGAAAAATTCTCACAATCATTTTATAATATTGGCGCCTTCAAAATATTTGTGAGACCTGGCAACTAAGAGGGCTTCTTGTAGTCACAAAAAGACTTTCCACTGTATGAATTCATTATGAGATTAAGCGATCACAAATCTTTGATCTAGAGACTCTGTGACTATAGTCAACCTCTTTAGTCTCTCTTTAATTTTTCACATTCAGAGATTACATGACTATAGTCTGTCTTAGTCATAAGTGAAATATTTCTCATTACGAGACCACGTGACTAAGACCACCTTTTATTTTCATCACGAGATCTGGTGACAACAGGAAAACTCTAAGTTGTAGAACATGGTTGACTTTTCAAACTTCTTTCTGAGATATTGTGACCATCGTTAATCTTCTTCTTCATTCCATCCTACGGTCCACATTAAGTCCTAAGAGATTTTCTTACTTAACTTTTTGATTCAGCAACCAAGAGATAACCATGTCACTGGATCGCTGGAGGCTTTCCACTTAACTATCAGGACCTTGAGATCATGTGATTACATAGTCACTGTATCACTGAATAAATACATAACCATCAGGTTTTAACCATAACATTAACCTTAACTCAACCCAGGCAAATCTGGAGACTACGCGACAAAGATATTTTTTCAATCTCACAATTCTTTATTTTAACTGGGATTAAGTCTCGAGAACACGCTGCTGAGGCAATCTCCAAGTCACAAAAAAATTTCTTAACTCTGAGTTATATTTGGAGATTAAATACTGGTCGTTGATCATATCTTCATCTCATGGTTCACACTAAGTCTTTTAATCCTTTATAACCTAACTGCTGCATCTGGAGATCTGGAGACTACTGTGTCGCTGGATCGCTAACCACGTAGGAGATAACTGCCACATCAGGAGATAACATGACCATTGAGAATCCAAGTCACTGTATGAAATGACTAACCACATGAAAACCTGGAGACCTGGTGATCAACTTGAAATAAGACCACATTTTCATTTAGAGATTCAGCGACTATAGAGGAAAATCATAATCACTAAGAGATACTTCACTTTAATAAATCATTTAGAGACAACCTGACCAAAGGTGATTTTTATCTAGAGACTGCATGACTATAGTTCCTTCCATATAAAATTTATCATAGCAGTCACTAGATCTCGAGAAAACTTTACTGAGACCTGGAGACTAAAAAGGCAATCGCTAGATCATTTGACATTAAAGAATATTCCTAAGTGCTTATGAGATCAGGCAACAAAAGAGCTTTTGGGAAATTGCTAAATATTTAGGAATATTCTTATTTCTTTGGGAGACTAAGCGACTAACTGAGGAAAATGACATGCACATGCTTAATTCAAAACTTAAGTGACCCGATAAAGTAACGGAGAAATAGAAAGCCGACGACTCAAACTAGGGCCTTTTTTTATTTTCAAAGATACTTAGACCTAGAAAATCCTAAAGACTGCAAAATTCCCAAAAATATCCTATCTTTTGGGGGAAAAAACAAAAATAGAGATTTTAATCAACAGTGGCTCTATCTAAGGATGTTGAAATGCAATATTTGAACAAGAACCACAGATCTCTGGGATGCAGACCAAAAACCGCACTAACCTAGAACAGGAAAAACACACAACCTAAAAGGAAACAAACCTATACAGGATTTACAAGAGATTTACATATGCATGAAAATCAAAAACTTAATTGAAGAAAGGCTTCAAGAATTTCCCATGCACTGGCAACTCAAAAACTTCATTATCCATATTCTTCAACAAGTAGGAGTCTTTTCCAAAACCCTCATGAATCACATAGGGACCAATCCATAATGATTCAAACTTTTTATGTTTCCCTTTATCTTCTGCTCTCACATTCCATTGAAGTACCAAATCATCTGGTTTAAATTTTCTGGTAGTTGCTTTCTTGTCAAACAGGTACTTCATCTTTTGTTGCAACTTGATATTTCTCTTTTGACTTTCTCTTCTCAACTCATCTAATTCAGTCAATTGCATGATTCTGTCCTGCATTGGCTCTAAGACATCCAATTCCTCATCTTGAATAAACTTATAGACTGGAATTAAATTATTTATGGGTAACCTTAATTACAAACCATATACAAGCTCAAAGGGAGACTTCCCAGTGGCTTTCTTCATTGTAATTCTATCTGCCCATAGAGCTAACTTCAACTTCGAATGCCAAACTCTCTTATTTTTCTCAAGTGTTTTCTTCAAGATTGTCAGAATGCTTTTGTTGCTAGACTCAGCCTATCCATTTGCTTGAGGATGATAAGGAGATGAATAAGATGTCATGATTCCACTATCTTTACAAAATTCCTTGAATTCATCTGATCTGAAACACATTTCATTATCTGTGATCAATGTCATGGGGACACCAAATCTGGTCAAAATGTTTTCAAGTAAGAAGTCAATAACAATTTTACTTGTTGCCTTCTTTGTGGGAATGGCCTCTATCCATTTTGTGAAGTAGTCAGTTGCAACAAGTACCCAACTGTGTCCTCCACTAGATTTCTCAGTAAACTCTCCTATGAAATCCATTCCCCACATGGAAAATGGTGCCTCAGCAGTTATTGGATTTAACAATAGTGCTCCTAAATATTTTAATTTTGAAGAAAATTTTTGACAGGCTTCACACTTCTTAACAAATTGAAATGAGTCCTTAAACAATGTAGGCCAAAAATATCCAGCCCTTAAAATCTTTTGGGCAGTAGTCTTTGTTGAATAATGACCCCCACAAACACTAGCATGCATTTCACTCAAAACCTTTTTTTCCTGATACTTTTCAAGGCAAAATAGCAAGACCCCATCTCTATTTTTCCAATACAAGTCCCCTTGTATCAATGTATATTTTTGAGCTTTCAATTTTAAGGATCTATTTTGGTTATCTATCATATATTCTGGACATTTTGCATTCTTAATGAAATATACAATGTCAACATAGTATGGTTGCAACTCAATACTTGTTACTGTTCTATATGAGATTCCTTCATTGTTAACCTAGACTAAATCCATATTTTCCTTAGTCATTAATTTTTCTAGGCCCTGTCCTCTTACCAACTTGGTGATATGGATTTATAAATTAAATTCTTGAATCTTGGTGATCCACTTGCATCTCTTCCAAGTAACTTCAGACTGAGTAAGGACATCTTTTACTATTGCATGTGGGACATATGCCAAAACCTTGGCACATACTAAATAAGGTCTAAAAGATTTCACTACCTTTACCAATGCATAGTCATGTTTCTCCATCATCTCATAGTTTAGTTCAGCAGCCTGCAAATACTTACTAAAAAAAGCAATTGGGTGCTCAAAGCCTTCTTCATCCTTTTGTAATAGTGCAGCAGCAATAGTGTGAAATGATGCAAAAGAGAAGAGTGAGAAAGGCTTAGTATAATCTGGAGACCTTAGTACAGGTGCTTCTTGGACTACTTCTTTAATTTTATCAAATGCACCTTGAGCTTTTGTGGTCCACTAAAACTTGACATCCTTCTTAAGCAATTTCACTATGGGTTTGACAATTTCAGCAAAATTTGTAATGAACCTCCTAACAAAATTGATTTTTCCTAAAAAGGATTGTACACCCTTAATATTTTTAGGTGCAGACACCTTCCTGATGGCTTCCACTCTCTTTGGATCAATTCTAATTCCTTCCTTCGATACAATGTGTCCTAAAAATTTTCCCTCTTTGACTGCAAAGTTGCATTTTTTAGGATTTAAAGACACACCATACTCTAAAGCTTTGACAAAAATCTTTTCTAGATGTGAGAAATGATCAACAGCCTTCTAGGAATAAGCAACCAAGTCATCTTGGTACACAACCATAAACAAGTTTATATACTCTTTGAAAGCAACATCCATGGCTCTTTGAAAAGTTGCTCCAGCATTTCTGAGGCCAAATGGCATTCTGACATATACATAGGTTCCCCAAGGTGTTGTAAATGTTGTTTTAAATTGCTCAGATTCCTTCACTAACACTTGATTATACCCAAAGAAACCATCCATCATGGATAATAATTCACATCTAGTGACCTTGTGCAACATTGCCTCCATGTTAGGCAGAGAATAGTTGTCCTTTAATGATGCAACATTCAGATTCCTAAAGTCTACACACAATCTAATATCACCATTCTTCTTTCTGACTGGGACCAAGTTAGACATCCAAGTTGAATGCCTTATAGGTTGGATTATTCCTGCATCACTTAACTTGACTAGCTCTTGGTGCATTTTAGGAGCCAATAGGGGATTGATTGGTCTTTTCTTCTGTGTAAATGGTTTAACCTCACTCTTTAGTAGGATTTCATGTTGGAAAAGATCTTCCCTATAAGCTTTTAAGTCATCGCATGACCATGCAAAGACATGCTTATACCTCCTCAACAATTTAATCAAGTTAATTCTTATGTGAGGATCTAGCCCCTTCCCAATATAAACCTTCTGAGGGGCATTGTCTGATCCTAAATTTATTTCTTCTAAATCTTCAACTTTAGCACTGCTTTTTTTTAACATATAATCATCTTGACTACTGAATAATGCTTTCAACTCATTTAAATCCTTAGGGATATGATTTGAACTCAACTGGATTACCTCATTTCCCAAAACCATATTCTTACCATCTACCTCTTCAACCAAAGCATTACAATCTATGAGTTGATCTTCATAAAGGTCAAGACGGTGGATAAATTTTAAGATGTCAAGGTCATCTTCAAAAACCTGCCAGTTATAGACATTTTCTTGGACTACTGGCCTACTTTTTATTTCAACTATTGATACTCCAAGAAAAGTTGAATAATCTCTCTTCAAAGAAACATTGGCCAAAAAATCAGCCATTATGTTCTTGGATCTTTCTACCCAATTAATATTAAAAGAATCAAATAGCTCAATCTGATCCCAAATAGCATGCTTATACATCTTTAGTCTATCATTCTTTACTACATATTTGGACCTCACTTGTGCAACCACAAGTTTAGAATCACCATACACACTTAAACATTTCATTCCATGCCTCAAAGCAATATTCAATCCTTAGGATAATGCTTCATATTCTGCAGTATTATTTTTGCATTGAAAAGTTAACAGGAATGAATATTTGAAAGTGGTACCTGAAGGAGATATGAATAGAACTCCAGTGCCAGAACCTTCTTTTGAACAAGCTCCATCAAAGTACATCTACCACAATCCATTTTTCTATTTTTTTAGTTCTGCAACTAATGGATCTATCTCTTCCACTAGTGGGACAATATCCTCTAATCTGAAATTTTCCATGTCAACATCCACACAACAATTCAAATGATCATCATTTATTTCAATCATATGTGGAGCTCTATTTTCTCTGGAAACCTTGACATTATCACCATCAATATTGAAAGTTTCAAAAGACAAATCACACTGTATACTGCCTCCCATCGAAGCACTCCATTTTCTTGACAACAACATTCCATACTGAGGTGGAATGTCAACCACTAATACACTCATAGTTAGCAATTTACCAAGATATGCTTCAAGTCTATAGGGTAATGCTTTTATAGTACCAATAACTGGCACCTCTCTGGAATCCATAGCTTGACACCTTCCATGAGGTGTATCAACCTTCAAACCCAAAGATTTCATAATTTCTACTAGCATGATAGTGTTGGAGGCTCTAGAATCTATCATACAATTCTTGAGATGCTTTCCATTTACAATCAAAGTTAGAAAGAAAGGATCAATTGTTCTAGGTATAGTATGAACAACATTTGTATCCAAATAGATTTGAGGGATCTCTGAAATAATCTCTCCATTTTGGTTTGTATTGACATCTTCAAAAACCTTTGTTTTTTTAGATTTGTCATGGTTTTGAGTGTCAATGTAAGCAACACCATTTACCCAGCTTAAAGCCTTCTCTTTATGTTCCTCTATTATCATCATTTCTAATAAAGGGACCTTGACAGTGATTTGTGACAATAATTTGCTCATGTCAATGGGAACATACTTTGAGTATGTAACATCTTGCTTAATAAAAGTTACTTCTTTATTTTCTTCATGTGAAATCAGATTAGGACTATCTTTGATGTGAATCTTTACTTCCTTTTTTAAAGAAGATACAATATCTACAAGAGGCTTGGTTTTTACTTTGTAAGAAATAGTTGGCTTAGTGAAGGTGACATTTTTCTTCACTTTGGTCTTGTTAACATTCTCTATGGCCTTTTTCTTATCTTGGACCTATTTTTCATCCTTTTCTATTTTCTTGATGAAAATTCCAGCAGGCCTACCACTTGGACTACCTACCACCCAATTCCTTAAGTTGTAATTTCTTTTAGCTTGAGTCACCATGTCTATTGTTATCTGAGAAATTTCTTCATCAAATGGTCTCCTTAGGACAATAGGTTCTTCATCTTTTGAGGTCTTACACTGAACATTATCCAAATGACCATCTTCGTCATCAGAGAAAACTTGTTGATGATAAATCTCATTTCTAACTTGAGAACTACAGACATCTTGACTTTCATCTTCCTCTGTAGAATCTACTTCATCACAAATGTAGGAAGAGGTCATACCACAATCTTCATCATCATAGAATTCTTCCTTACTAGTTTCTTGTTCACCATCTGTAGAAACACTTTGGGAAACTGCACAATAATAGGAATCATGTGGAAATTGGAAAAAAACACACCAAGGCACTTCATCAGTCATGTTGACTAAATTTTTGTGTAAAGGGTTTGGGGTTCTATCATTAGGTTTATCTCTTCTTTCAAGGAATATTGGCTTTCCATCCTTCCACTGAGTATTATAGGGATAGTTTTGCATTCTTGGTAACTTGTTAAAGTTATTGAAGGAGGGTCATTTCCTTGCACTCAATTGTTTCTTGCCTCACTAGGATTCAAATATTTTATTTCTTTCAAGATTTTCTTCAAACTATCTTCATCTTTTCGTTTTGTATCAGATTTCCTAGGTTCCCTTTTTCTTGGGATTTGAGGTTTATAATCCTCCCTTCTTTCCAACTTCCCTGATATTCTTCTATTGCTTTCTATATTGATAGCCAATTTGTAAGCTTTTGCAATATTTCTAGGGTTCTTATCTCTCAAAAGATATCCCATTTTTGAATCAAAAGCATTTAGGTATGTGACTAAATAAATCTTGTCATCTAGCCTGATAACTTGCAATAATTTATGCATAGCTTTCTGAAATCTGACATTGAACTCAACAACACCCTCATTTGGGTTTTTCTTGATGTTATTGAATTCATTAAGCATGAAATCCTCATTGGTTTTATCACCATATTCTTCTTTGAAAAAGTTCTTGAACTGGTCCCAAAAACATATGCTAGCATGAGGTAAATTTCTAAACCAATCTCTAGCATCTTCGGTCAGAGATTGAACAAAAAGCTTCATGATCACATCATCAAGTTCGATGTTGTAGTCATCTATTACATCAATGAAACTTTTCAAATGCTCTTCACAAGTGACAACATTGCTTCCAGTGAACCTTGGGAGCTTCTTCCTAATTTTATCAGGGATGGGATTTGGGTAACCAGGAATTCCAATAAACACCAACTATTTATGTCTCTCATGAATGGATCATATCTAAGAAGGGCTAGCACCTAAAGATGTGGATGTTTGGATATTTTAAATAGTAGAAGTTGTGGGCATAGCTATGGTTTTGGCAGTATTCAACACATTTTCACCTTGTGCTAGAGAAGTGGAGAGTGTATTGGTGGGTCCAGAAGATTGCTTAAGGAAGTCAATCTTTCTTTTCATCTCAGCTGCAGTGGCTTCAAGCTCTGTGTTTTAAAATTCTTTGGCCAACAATTCTTGTTCCCTTTTGGCCCTTTATAGGTTAGTATCTAATCTCGCTGCTTGATCTAGAGACTTGTTGGAAAGGTTTGGTTCATTTACTGAGATCCCTACAACCTTTTATTTACCTTTGTCCCTAGGATTTCTTATTTCATAAGTTTGTTGGACAACAGGTTTCTCTTCTATTTGTTCAGTCATAGGAACATGATTTAAGGCTTCAAAATCCAACAATTATTTCCTTAACTGTTCTGCTCTAATCATAGCATGTCTAATTTTTTCCTCCTTTTCTTTCTCTCTTTTTTGCCTTATTTGAATTTTCTCTTGGATTTTTCTTTCCAATTCAAATACTTCTTCAAAAATTTCCTTAGAATCTGGAAGGGTTGTTTCAAATGATGGTTGTTGGGCATGGGTTTCTTCTTGATGACTTTTTGGAGCATTCATGGCTTGTGGAGGAGTAAGGTTCAATCTATTCCTACTCTGACTTCAAGACCTAAGGGGATTATGAGGGATTTTCCTCCTAAAGTTCTTGGATCTTTCTGCACCTTTCTTAGTAGGAGAATAATAGTCCTCATATTGATTAAGCCCTAAATCAATTGCTTCCTCATACTCTGATGCATTTCCTTCTTGATTTTTTGGGGCAGAGTCCTCATGCCTCACATTTCCCTTTTGTTTCCATGTTAAGGACATGTCATTTGTACTTTTATCCTTTCTCATTTGCTTGGATGTATTTGAGAGTTCACCTTCCAAATTTGCTTCTAGATGATCCTTTTTCCAGGCTCTAGTATTTCTCATACTCATGATTTTTTAAACTTCAATTGCACTAGTGCAGAGATTTGTAAGAGTCGCCACACAACTATTTGGGAAATTTTTTTGAAATATGAATACTAATGGTAACCAACTGGTTTGTATAGGATAGGAGCCCTAGCTCAACTAAATCCTATATCTTAACAAATTATTTTAATAAAATCCCCAGTAGAGTCACCAATTTGTTAGGAATTTTTCTTGTAGGATCAAACTTGGAAAAGGTATGGGCTTGATTCTTAGTTTAAGGGGACTCCAAGTTTGCAAGAAAAGCTTAATTGATGATGATTGGATAAGATCCTCCATCTGCTTTGAGCTCCATAGGACTCATGCGGGTATTGCCTATGAAAAGGTTACTATATTTCAAGAAAGCTTTTGATTAGTGGATTAGGTCTTCACTGTTATGCTATTAATCCTTTGAATTGGTTCAATAGAACATTATCACTTTGTAGATAGCCCATAATATCCTAGTGCAGAGTATCATAATGAAAACTATAAGTGTGAAAGCATGGTATAGTGGTGTTAAGATATTCATTCTTCTTCTTTTTGTGAGTACAACTCAAGGAAGGGTAACCTTTTGATTCTCTCTTCAAGGAATTAGAAAAAATATGAACTGTGTGATTTAGGTGCAGTCCAATCTATTTTGTGCAATAAACATGAAATGAAAATGTATTGATAATTGATGTGAAAGTTTCAAATTTGTTCTTAAAAGATATGAAAGATAAAAACTATAAGAAACAAATACTAAACTAGTGCCTTATTCAATGGGCAAAAGAAATTCAAATGCAAATCAACAAGGTAATTTCAAAAAGAAATACAACAGTATGCCTTACATACTAACTACAAATTCAAATAGATTTCCTTACAAACTACTCTTTTAACTAGACACTGTTATCATTAACAATCCTTACAAATATGTTTACTCTTTGAACTGAATTATGAGAAGTTTAATTCTTTCCTTGAAAGAAACTCATAATCAATCAAACAAGTTGCTTTACAACTGGTATATTTTAAATGCCTAACATATAAAACATACAAGAGTACAACATAAAGGTAAAGAGACAACAACAATATATGGTAGAAGTTGCAGTGTATTTGTATTAAAATTAACTTGCCAATTACATTCAAAATTCAATTAATCAGAAGGTCAGACACAAAATTTAGAAGTCTGCTTCAAAGTAATTCTGATCAATTTTTTCTATTATCTTCCAACTCCCTCTAAAATGAGTCTACAACTCTATTTATACATCTTTGTTTCAACCATCTTGGAATTCCCTTATGAATAGGAATGCAACAAGCTTTGGATGGTTGAAAAACCTAACCCTAAAAACATTAGAGACAAATCATAAAAAACAAAATATAATGAGCCCTAAGGCGGTGGAAAGACAAAACTTTCTTGGACTATTCTTCATCCTGGATTGCATGAAATCTGACACCTTTGTCTGCAAGTCTTCATGATAGCTATTGTATTTATAACAAGATAGGGTGACTGCCATTTCAGGATAACCTACACCATTCTTAAATGATAGCTTATCATCCATGTATTCTGAGCTCAAGTGTCAGGTACTCCAGATGTCTTCCTCACTCATCATCCAAAATATCTAAGTAAACTATGGTAGATCTAAATTTTTTGGGCTTTGTCAACTCATCCCATGTAGTTACTTCTTCTTCTAATGGCCAATTAAATTTTTGGACAAGTTGCAACTGTGCTTTTTGTCTCTACCACCTGGCATCTGTTATTTCTTTGACATTTATTATGAATCTGGTCAGATCTATCTCTACCTTTATAGCTTCATCCTGGGTTTCATTGAAGCTCTCTATATCTACATTATTATCTTCACCTAAAAATGCCTCTTTCCTAGGCAATAATAAATCAACATCTAACCTCCACTTATCAAGGCTCTTAATGGTTCCATCTCCACTTATAAGTGAAGGGATAAATTTGTTGGAACAAGAGTTGAGCATGGCTATCTTAGCCTCAATTAAATTTTCCTTACCCTTGAAGAGTGGTAATATGGCTTTAACTCTGTCAATCTCCTCACCAACCCTCACAACTATCTCTGGAATATCACTGCTGAAAGATTGAGAAAAAACCAATCTCTCAAAAAGTGGCACTCTGACAGACCAAGTTGTATGAAATCCACTCAAAATTTGCACATAATTATTGACCTCCTTTTGTAATTTTGGCAACTTGCCATAAGCATTAAACACAAGATCAAATCTATCCTTAATTGCATTCATTATATGTTGCAAAATACTGAATAGGGCCTATAATATAGCCTCATTCTTCTCCTCATTTATTTTCTTTAACTCTATAGCCACCTCCTCCTCTATCATTCCTTTTGCTATGGGTTTCTTTGGAGGTGCAGGGGGTTGTATAGGAGCACTAATGAGTTGTTCCTCCAATTCTTCTACATGCTTTTCCAATGCAATTAGCCTTATTATTTTCAGATCCCTATCCTTCATAAGGGCACTATAGTCACTTAAAAGATCACCATATCTTTCTAATAGTTGCTTTGTTTTTACCTCATTCAATTTGGCAAATTGGGTCAAAACCTTAGAAATTTCTAGGTCCCCTGTATTGTGGATAGACCACACAATCTTATCACCTTCCATCTGCTCTTTTACATTCAAAATTTATGGTTTCATGTCTTTAGGGTATAGACTCCACATGGCCAATGCCTGATTCTCTGGGCTATACCCAAATCCCTTGATGATATACCCCACTTGGGTCTCTGAGGATAGAGTGACATCCTCTTGTCTCTTTATTTGATCAATTATTAAATCTGAATATAAACTCCACCCAGGCACAAGTAGCATGTTGCTCTATCTTACCAATTTCCTGGCCTCATCTGGAGTCAAAATCTCATCTTCTGGGTCATATTCCTTCAATTGTTGTAATGCCTCATCTGGCACCTAACCCTGTTCAGTTGTTTGCACACTAGATGCCACTTGTTTCTGCTTATGCCACATTAAGAAGCTTTTGAATTCATCTGATTTGACAAAATTTTCACATTGAGGAAATCATCTTGCTCAATTATCCTCTCATCTTGGCCAAGGGCTAAGGGCAGCTCAACATCTTCAATTTCAAGCCTTCTTTTTATTTTATCCTCTCTCACCTTCTTTCTAATTTGGTGGTGATGCTCACTAGTTCCTATATAAAGAGCACTCACTCTATCCTTTTTCTTTTCTGAAGGTTCCCCAGTTTGTAATTTTCATTTTTTCTTGAGGGGCTTAGCAGTGTCTTCAGAATTGGGCAATTCAATGAGGTCAATAGTCTCTTTTTCCTCTCCAGACCCTTCAACCAATGGTTGTTCCATAGTGGGCGGACTATACACTGGGTAGACACCATCACTATCATCATCACACTCAGATTTAGAATGGGCCTTTTTTCCCTGTTTAGTTTTATCAATTTGATCCTCCATGGACCTCATCAATGTGTTGAATTGAGCCATCATTTTCTCAAGTCTTTGAAGGTAAGGAAAAGTGGGAAAAAACCCCCTAAACACCAATCCTTTTCTCTTCAATTGTCTTTCAGCATCAAACAATGTATTTAATTGATTTACTCTTTTCTCCACCTCATTGTCCTCAATGATGTTTCTAATCACATCTTCCTCTAGATACTCCTCATGTTGTTTATTGAAGGGAATTCTAGGAGTGTAATATTGCCTAGTCGTAGCTATGAAACCTTTAGTATTCACGTATCTGTATGGTGTTGCAAACATCCTGTACTTTTCTAGCCAATCATTTACCCTACTAAGAGCTCCTTTCCTACTGTGAGATAATGCACTTTAAAGTGCCGAGGTGTGAAATTTCCTTTCATGTGGGGAGCTAGATGTTCCTTATCTATCAACATCAATTGCCAGATAAATTCTAAAAATGCAATCCTTGGTGGAACATAGAATGGAAGTAGATGAGGAGGCTGAGGGCATCCATAAACCCTAATCATTGTGTAGCCCTTCTCATAAAAAATATCTCCCTAATTGTGACCCTTGGTCCACTTATCAATAAATTGTTGAGGCCTCACCAATTGTAGGACCTTGGTGGATAATCTGGTACAATTAACTCCTAGACTTCGAAGAATAGGGTACACAATCCAATTTTTGAAAGCACCAAAATCCCGCCTAGGGCAAGAAGGGCTCCAAATTGCTAACCAAAATTGTACAGGGTTAGGTTGTGCATTCCACACCATTTGTGGCTTGAGATCTTCTAAGTTTATGAGATCATAATTATGATACACAATAAGGTGCATCAGCAAGGAATAATGCATGAACTTGGGCATAGAGCTAGATGCAAAATTCTTTAAAGACAATAAACCCTCATGAATTTTTTTTATGACATAACCAATAAAATCATAACCTCTATTCACCAGACAATTCTATGAATCCATTACCAACATCAAAATATCAAAGGTGATCCTCTCTGGGCTAGTATCAACTCCCAAGACTTGGCATATCCCATATGCAATATATTTCATATAAAATTTTAGGTCCTTGTATTGATATGGAGCTGACCTAGTCATAGGTGAAACATAATTTCTATTTTCTTTAGGCATATGGCTCTTAATCTCCTTAGAGACTACTGCAGCCTCTCTGATATATCTATTTTCCTAGGCTTGCAAATTTATCGCAGTGGCCATTGGAATCTGAATTCCAAATGCCTTCATAAAAAAAATCCTTTCTAGGGTTACAAGGGGAGAGCCATCACCTTTTCTGATAGTTTTTGATAGGGGATCATAGCACTGAGATAGCATAAGTAGTGCATCTACATCTAAAAAGACCTCAGGAAAAATTAATTTAGCTAACCCTGATGTCCAAGGGTTTTAAACTGGAATTGCGCTATAACAATTCTTATAAAAGTAACTGAATAAACACATGCATGTTACTTCAGGAGTCTTGGCATCTCTACAGTAAGCTAATTCATCCATAAAATAATCATCACTGACCTTTTTGTTCTGAGATGAACCAGGAAAAAGGGTGAGGAACTCATTTGAAAAACTTTCTTTTACTTTTTCCTTAGACCCTCAACTGGTGGAGGCTCCGCTTGCTATTGCTTGACTCATTCTGACTGAAATTCTAAAAATTCTCTGCAAAATCACTAGTCACACTGTGAGTCCAAAAAGCTCTGAAAACCTAGCGCTCTGTACTCTTTGATATGCTCCATAACTTTCAAATGAGTAGCCTCTAATTGTTTTATTTTGCAGAATTGAATGCACCACCATTTTTGACACCAAAAGATGTCACTTCTACCATTACTCTACACGAACAGGGCTTCAATTTACTAGTCATAGCTCAAGAAATTTAAATTTAAATATTCACAGACTTGGCAATTGGAGAAAAAGTCTCGCAATCATTTTATAATATTAGGGCCTTTGAAATATTTGTGAGACTTGGCGACTAAGAGGGCTTCTCGTAGTCGCGGAAAGACATTCCACTTTATGAATTCATTATGAGATTAAGTGATCACAAATCTTTGATCTAGAGACTCCATGACTATAGTCGACCTCTTTAGTCTCTCTTTAACTTTTCACATTCAGAGATTACCTGGCTATAGTCTATGTCTTAGTCGAGGGTGTGGGTGAAATATTTCTCATTAAAAGATCACGTGACTAAGACCACCTTTTATTTTCATCATGAGATCTGGCGATAATAGGAAAAATCTAGTTCGCAAAACATGGTTGACTTTTCAAACTTCTTTCTAAGATCTCGCAACTGTCATTGATCTTCTTCTTCATTCCATCCTATGGTCCACATTAAGTTGTGAGAGATTTTCTTACTTAACTTTTTTATTCAGTGACCAAGAGATAACCGTGTCATTGGATCACTGGAGGCTTTCCACTTAACTATCAGGACCCTGAGATCATGTGATTACATAGTCATTGTATCGCTAAATAAATACATAACCACCAAGTTTTGACCATAACATTAACCTTAACTCAACCCGGGCAAATCTAGAGACTACGCGACAAAGATATTCGTTGAATCTCACAATTATTTATTTTAACTGGGATTAAGTCCCGAGAACACACGGCTGAGGCAATCTCCAAGTTGCAAAAACATTTCTTAACTCTAAGTTATATATGTAGATTAAATACTGGCCGTTGATCAAATCTTCATCTCACAATTCACACTAAGTCTTTTAATCCTTTATAACCTAACCACTGCATCTAGAGATCTGGAGACTACTATGTCACTGGATCGCTAACCGCGTAGGAGATAACCACCACATTAGGAGATAACGTGACCATTGAGAATCCAAGTTGCTGAATTAAATGACTAACCACATGAAGACCTAGAGACCTGGTGATCAACTTGAAATAAGACCACACTTTCATTTAGAGATTCTGTGACCATAGAGGAAAATCATAATCGCTGAGAGATACTTCACTTTAATAAATCATTTAGAGAAAACCCGACCAAAGGTGATTTTTATCTAGAGACTACATGACTATAGTTCCTTCCATATAAAATTTATCACAACAGTCGCTAGATCTCGAGAAAACTTTACTAAGACCTGGAGACTAAAAAGGCAATCGCTAGATCATTTGACAATAAAGAATATTTGAAAGTGCTTATGAGATCAGGCGATAAAAGAGATTTTGAGAAATCGCTAAATATTTAGGAATATTCTTATTTCTTTGGGAGACTAAGCGACTAACTGAGGAAAATGACACACACATGTTTAATTCAAAACTTAAGTGACCCGATAAAGCAATGGAGAAATAGAAAGTCGACGACTCAAACTAGGGCCTTTTCTGATTTTCAAAGATTCTTAGACCTAGAAAACCCTAAAGACTGCAAAATTCCCAAGAAAATCCTATATTTTGGGGAAAAAAACAAAAATAGAGATTTTAACCAACAGGGATGACACCCACAAATTCTTCACTACTGCAGATAGAAAAGGTTTGCCTATTAGGGCTACAAGTTTTGATCACTTCTAGTGATCTCACCCTATTAGGAGTGACATGTTAGATCAGCTAGATCTACCTAGTTATAGGATTTTAACAACACTACTGAAGTGTGTACTCGGTTAGGAGATTTACATAAGACTGTTAAGTCTACTATGTTAAGAGATTAAGCTCTATTACAATTGTCAGAAAGTAATATGCAATTATCTGCTAGTTGACACTTAATTGTCTAATACAGATCTATAATCTCTGATAAGATATCACCTTACTTGATGAATCTCTACTCTGTTCTTCTTGGTAGCCTTCTTTGATTTTGCTCAATCTGATAACTTCTGTACTCTGTTCTGCTTAGTGAACCAATTGACTTGAAGTTTAGGCAATGACTTCAAGTGCTCCTTCATACATATATATTAGTTAGAAAACTCCCTAAAATGGTGTGAACATACAGAATATATAGTGTTCTATTTTTCCACATAAGCAAAAATTAGGTTACAAAAATAATCATAACCCTAAGATCTACGGTGCAAAATTAACCTATATGAACTATTACAAATAAGATTAACATTGCATTTAATGAATATCTTTTACAATAAATGCTCCTTGATCTTGGTAAACCATTTTATGATTTGTTGTAACTATTTGCATAGAAGAATGTGCCATTTCTGATTACTATGTCATTTTGTGTGATCATCGGTAAACACTGTGTAGACTGCTCAGTGTGTACTGCGATGTTCGGTGTTTACTATCTATCAGTGTCGATGTCTTCTGGTGCTCGGTAAACTGTGTAATGCTTGATGTAAAAGCTTTACTGACTACTCTGTCTTGCTTCTAGTTACCGACCAACTCAATATAAGTTACTAACCGATCTGTTTGCTATCCTTTGATACTAATGACAACCTTAAATGCTCAATAGAGATTAACAATTCATAATGATTAGCAACAAAATCCTTGAGAGATGAATTTTGAAATGTAGTAATCTAGACAACACATTTATCTCTATAATAAAATGTCATTCAATTTAACATTTTGCATGTTAGTTTTTATTTTCTGATTTCTTTAGATCGAGCCTATATGTTCCATGCATTGCTCTTCTTGCAACGTCAAGAAAGACCATGTTTGACAATATCAACACACAAAAAAATAGGGAGACAATTGCTAGACTATGGTCTAACTTAAAAAGAAAAGGTGATGGAAAATGTTATTGTCCTTGCAAAATTTGTAAGGGCTTAAAGACTCGAAGATATCTAATTAAAACAACTGAGGAACATTGTAGGCAGCATGGTCACATTGAAGGGGGAAACGAATTTCATTCATTGGTATGTATTTTAATAATTTATAAAATACATAAGACATGATTTGATGATGACATCATGGTCATGTTTAATATAAGGTCATCATTTTTATATATGTCAACCACCCTGGGTTTCATGTTATGGACCATGACAATTCGGAGATTGTGGATTTCCAAATGAGGGAACATGGAGGTGTGAAAATAGAATTAGAAGGTAATGATCTCATGGAAGAAGACCATGATGATGAAGAAGATCACAATGACCAAGATGATCATGATGATCAAGATGATGATGATGATGATGATGATGATGTTGATGCGGACCTTGATGTACCTATACTTGAGAAGGCACACGAGCCCCTATATGAAGGCTCCCAAACAACTCTTCTTGTTGCTATATTATTGTTGGTGAACTTGAAGGTTATGAATGGTTTAGTTGTAATTCCCTTACAATTAACATTGGGTGAATCATCTAGCAATTAATATTCTTTAAATTAAAAAATTATATTTTTGGTCGTAGGTTGATAGGTGAGTGTTTGTTACCACCATCAAACATTCTACCTCGCTCGTACCAAGAATTATCTACCATTATGAAAGATATTGGAATGGAGTATCAAACAATACATGCATGTCTGAATGATCATATTATATATCATAAACAACATGAATTTGCAATAGAATGCCCTGTTTGTCATATTAGTAGATATCGATCAAATTGAATAACAAAAAAGGTGCCTCACAAGGTTCTTCAATTTATTCCCATTATTCCACGTTTTCAATGATTATTCAAGTGCAATAGCTTGGCACAATTCATGGATTACCATGCATGCAATAGAAGTCAAGATGACATTATGCGAATGCCTGTAGATGGTTTGACATTTAAGGAAATAGAGGGAAAATGGCCACACTTTAAAGAAGAACCTTGTAATCTCAAGCTTTCATTGGTAGCAAATGGTGTCAATCCATTTGGAGAGATGAGATCTACTTACTCAGTGTGGCCTATTTTTGTTATCAACAATAACATTCCTCCTTGGATGTCCATAAAGAGGGAGCACATAATGTTGGCACTGATTGTTCTAGGTATTTTTTCATTTAATAGTCATCTAAATTAATTTATTATAAATAATCCATCAAAATGGTCATAATAATTATGTAATCTTTTTGTTCATTCAACTAGGTAAGTACCAAGTTAAAGATATCAATGTATATTTTGAGCCCCTTATCGACAAGTTGATGGTGTTATGGAATGGGGTCACTATGTATGACATCTCTAGACCAATAGGAAAAAGACAATTTCAATTCCATGCAATGCTTGTATGGACAATACATGATGCCCCTGGGCTAACACATTTTTGTGGTATGTTCTCTTTTTAACACCTCTTTTTTGGTATGTTATAGTGCTAACACAAGGTTAACATATTTAATCCAATTATACATGATCTTGTAGGTCTTCAGAAAAAGGGAAAATTTGCATGTCTAGTTTGTGGTCCAAAGATGAAATCTCATCATTCAAAAAGTTTAGGAAAGTAGGTGTTCGATGAGAATAGACACTTTCTCCACAGAAACCATAAGTACCGAATTATCGAAAAACATATTTTCAATGGGAAAGAAGAAACTACATCAAAGCCATAGAGAATGACACCTCGCCTATGGAAGTTGGAATACAATAAAATAAATCATTGAGGTAATGTCATTCCATATGATGGTTTTTGTTTGAAAATTATATTTTGATATTGTGTTTTGTTTACTGATGATGTAATTGATGCTCGTGAAGGTCGTCAAGGCATTAATGACCAACTTCCAAAAGGACTAAAAATTTATCCTACACAATCTAGTAGGTTGTCGTACTACGAGAAACTCACAATCATCATTTGTTTGATCCTATGCATATTGGAAAGAATGTAATAGAAACATTATGGAAAATCTTGGATGGAAGGCGTGACAAAGACAAAATTGTCAAAATTTGTAGTGACATTGAAGAATCCAACCATGCAATGAAAAATTTCATTCAATCAAATAACAATGGAAACTAGATTGATACAAGTGCCCTTAGTTGGTTATTGTCAGAGCAGTAGAGCAATGCTATAAAAGAAGTCATAAAAAAAATATGATTTCCCACAGGATTTGCTACGAACATAAATGATCTCATAGTGTTAATTGAGACTTGGAGTGATGCAGAGCTTGACAACCGAAGGTGAATAAGCCCAATCAGACTTAATAATCTAAACTTTCATTCATCATAGGTTTTGTTGTGATAGTCGATTGTATGGATGCTGAAAGAGATTTATAATATTTTGATATCTCAATGATGAGAACATCAACAACATCACCCCTTGCTGCAAACATGTGCTCACGGGTCCTCCTAACTATCACGATACCCAGTACATGTGTGAACACTTTGTTTTATAGTTCCTAATCCTCTTGGTGATTAGAACCTCACCCCCTTCAATTTTAAGTAATTGATGTGTATTATGGCACCATTCGGTTCTATTGAATGTGACTGTCACCACAAGTTTCTTGGCTTCACACAGCATAAACAACTTATCCACCTCTTTTCACTTCCAAATGTCGAGCACCAACACCAGAATCTCTGGTAACATTTGAATTAGTAGTCATAGAGGCTTGGTTACTCACACTTCAAGATAAATCCGCTATCTTCAATTGTGGGATCACTCTGTAACCTGATTCCTTCATTCGTAAGACTTGACACTTAGCTTTTTACAATCAGTTTCTACTAGATAAGCAACCTCCATCATTCCAATCAAGATTGTTACTGAAAACTGAACATAAACTAGATAGAATTATGAAATCCTTTAATTCTTAACTCCAAAATAAACTAATTCACATGACTATTACATTCTTTCATTAAAACCCAATAATAAGAACCAGTTCATATCCAACTAAACAGAGATCTTTCGAAACTGAAAATAATGTAGAATTCGAATACAAAAAATTTGAGAACAGTGAACGTAAATGAGAAAGGATTAAGAACTAAAAAGATCTAAACAAAAATTTGATCCTTCCTTTTATTATTTTGTTCCCATTACATTATTTCCTCATTCACTGATTCTCAACCTTCTGTCCTCCATTGCATAACTGAGATCTTCTTTTAAAAGATCCAAAACAATAACCTCTAAAACTAACTCGCATAACGTCTAAACCAACTTCCTAAATGACCTAACTGCTCTAACTATTCTTTGTGACCAAAGAGTGTAATTATCGATACTAATTATGTCATGGAGTTGACAACTAAGTTGTCAACTTCATGATGATTACAACTTTTTATTATATCAAAACATTTGCCTCTACCCGATTCGTAACAACCATTAAAAATACTAAGAGTACCCAACTGGTTACATCCAAATTGACACTAAATGGCTTATCAATCCATATGACCATAGAAAATAACCACTTATAATCCAGAATCTTCAAAATATTGTTGAATTCCCATGATTTCAAAAAGTAATCATGTGTAAGATTCCCATGATTAGTTAAGGGCTAAAGAGACTAATTTATTCTTATAACTTTCTCATTGTGGGGAAACTTTAAACACTTATTGATGATAGAAGGAATAGCTTTCATGCCATTGAGCCAAGGATGTCCTAATTTCACACAAAATAAGTCCAAGGTAGAGATAATAGAAAGGGTAACATCTAAGGACTTAAAACCAACTTTGACAATAAGGGTGACCAAACCTAGGATGGGATAAGTGAAACCACCATGCACCTTAATCACAACATTAGATTTATCATATGTATCATGATCAAATTTTTTTGTACAAAGACGTTCTTCAATAATAACTTTCACAATGCATGTTGGATCTATGAGCACTCCTTAAGAGAGATTATCTTTAATCTTTGCAATATTGTATAATGGTCCATCATGTGCATTACTGATCTATCCCTTGAGTCAAAATTAATATAGGATTCACACTTATGCTTAGTTTTCTCAATTAGATTAATAACATTATTGGCAACTTCATTAGTTATATCAAGGAAATTAATGAAACTTGAATCCTTCATTAAATGAAATTAATGAAATTATTGACATGGAATATGTTTTTCTTATTTTTATCTTCTTTTGTTTGTTTCTAGATTTAAAACAGAAAGAAGCATGCATAACCAAAAGACCTATCCAAAAGGAAAGCTAGCAATGTCTAACAGAATTTTAGACATGAGGAATAATTATTCACAGGTATGAACAATTTAATAATCTTTCTTTGGTTAGTTTTTTGTGATATGAAATATTTTACAAATTCAAAATTCAAAAATCTTCCATTCTATTGTAGGGTTTGACAAATGGATTGTATACTTAATATGATTTGATATTTTATATGCATCTTTTCATAGACATACATGACAAAGATGATGATGAAATATTTGAGGATATTCCTTTTCTTTCTAATGATTATCACAAACCAAGTTCCTAGCTAGAAGGAACGATAACAATATCTAGTAGAATTTTAGAGAGGGTGAATAAATAGTCATGAGGATGAACAATTTCATAATTTGTATTTGGTATAATATGAAAATTTCATTATTTCATAATTTCATAATGTTTTATGTGATAATATTGGTATGCTTAATTTGATTTTTGGTAGGCTTAATTTGATTTTGAACCAAAAAATATTCTTGGTCGATTTTTCGATGTATAAATAATAGTTCTTTCGACAAGAATTATGTGTTCGACGTCTATTCCGACGAAATGTCATCAAACTTTAGACAAACTCTCTTTGGCATTTCAAAGAGGGTGCTATGTATTCAACGTCTATTCTAACCACATGTTGTCGAAAGTGCAATGGGATTTGGTCGCATAGATAAAAGGTATGATCTAGGTTCAAGCAATCGCTTCGATGAAGATTCGGTCAATAATTCAACCACTATGGACATCAGAATTTTGATGATGATTTTTCCTGTCGTATAAGCAATGAAAAAAGTTTGACAACAGTTTTGGTCATTTGGTCAACCAATTGGTATCAAAAATTTGACTAATCCTCGTCGAAAAACATGCTAAAATTTACTAGTGTGAAGACAACTGAAGAAGGAATTGATTCAAGAAGATCAAATGATGCAACCTTGTCAATATTGGATTGATTGAAGAATAGATTGGATGTAAATGAAGGATATTGTGCCCTATTAGTATGGGTAGATGCCCAAAAGATGGCGGACACAAGCTCACAACACTTAACTATTTTGAAGATTGATTAAAGATTGATGATTTTGACACAAGATGAAAAAGACTCAAAACAATAAATCAGAAGGCTAGACCTGACTCAAAAGACCACTTTAGGAAGATGATTGAATTCTTTTAGTTTGTACTTTGTTCCTGACACAATGATTTTTTTGATAGAATCTAGAAGTAGGCTGTAAAAGTTGGATTTCTGGCAATTTTGACAACTTTCTGGTAACTTTTCAAAAATTCTCATACTATTTTCTGCAGGCTCATATGACAGTGGGTAGGCTCTAAAAAGATAGTTGACAAAACTCATTCGACGATTGCAAAGCTCGCATGACATTTGATATCAAATTTTGACTTTTTGTTAGTGTTTTCTGACAACACTCGTACGACACTATACGAGCTCTCATACAACAATACGAGGGTTCTAAAATGACAACTGCTCAAAACTCATACGACTTTTTGATCTTGTGGGATGAATTTTGACTCCAGAAAGGAATTTTGTGTCAGATTTAGCAATTTTCAGATTTTTAGAATCAGTGTGTTTGCACCGTGTTCTGTCTAGATTTGAAGATTATATCGGGATCATTCATTTTCAATAACCAAGTACGCAAATAAGCATGCTGAATAGCAGGCAAATAATTTCAAGAATGTCTGAAAATAATGAACAAGGGACAAAGCAACCCTATGCATGAACAATCAAGTGACTGAATGTGCTAATCCCTAGGAGTGCTAATTATGTATGTTCCAAAAAGTTTCTCAATAATGCACATAGTCCTAGAAAATGAAAAATTTGGCCTCACTAGGGTTTGCAGTAATGGTCTGACTCTGCAAGTTTTATGATTTCAAGAGGGTGAACTCCAATCCAAGCACACCATGGTTTTGACACAGTCTGAGAATTTAATCAATCAGGAGCTGCTAGGGAGATCTAACAGCCCAACAAGAGACCACACCTATGAAGATTTCTTCCACAAGGACATTTATATAGTGGCTATTTCTACCATGATGAAAATGGCTATTACCGCTTGAGGTTCCGTCCACATGGTTGAACCAATTAAGGGAATCTCTAGTATGGTTAACCCTCTCTAAAGGTGACTCACAAAAGATACCATAGGGGGACTAGATCAGATTCAAGGATCTAGGTTTCTGGTACTATCCAAAAAGGAAGTAGAGCATAATCCCCTAGCCTCTTCACTTCACCAAAACAAAGCAAACAGATTAATCTGACATGCTAAGACTGAAATTATCTTACCAAGATTTGTGATGTCAACAACTTGATGGTCTATCAATCTCTCCGAAGAGAAAATGTATCGATCAAAAGTTGAGGACTACAAACCTAGTAGAACGCAAGATAATCTCAGTATCCTCCCTACCTACAAGGGGATCCTTTGTCAAGAAGAGCTTTTCATGTGTGAACAAGAAAAATAAGCTCACTCTCTCAAGATCATCCACAAATAGTGTTCATAGGGCCTATTTACTATGTGTAACAAAAATGTGAAAAGCAGATCTATGTTCATTTTATAGCCCAAAATGAAGTATGTGATATGAAAGCAAGAAAAGGTCACACAAGCTTGACACGTGAGAGTTCTTTTTAATCTAAATTGAAGTTTTATCAGACCATAGTAGAATACTTGAATTCATCGCAATGCACTTAGTAGATTTTACCTATTTTAGCAATTTTTCTCATGCTTTTCCAATCAGAATTAGCAAATATTAGTCAGAAATAGAAGATCTCAATTGTTAGGGTTAGCTGTTAGTCCAAATCTGAAAATCATATCTAAAAAACTATCTAAAAATCTAAAATGACAATTGAATCCTAGTATCAAAACTTGTACGATAGTAGGTTACCTCCCGGACGACAGTCTGAAAACTCGTACGACAGTGGGTGTCTTCCCACATGACAATGTAGCTCTCAAATGATTATCTATAGTTGATGAAATGAGTCTAGAAAATGTTGAAAGTCGTATGACACCCAGAAGGTCCTGGCATGAGTTTCTGACCAAACACATACGAAAATTGTATGGGCAGAGAATAAAATCACAAAATGGATCAGAAAATGACACAAAATAGATAGAATGTGATAGAAGTGAAATGGAAACCCATTTCAGGGCCCCACGGTGGGCGCCGGAAATGTTTGTGTGAAAATTATACCTAACTGTAGACAAAACACTTCAGTAAAACATTAGAGGTTAGCAAAAATCAAAATCTTGCAAGTAATTGAAACTAAGATAACCAGGTGATTTATTGTCTTCTAGTAGGTGCGAGTATGTATTCTCAAATTAGACTGAGATCAGTGACAATCCAACACCTAAATGAAGTACTTAAAATGATGAAAGCAATGAAATATGAATGCAAATTATTCTATGTTTTTGGATTTTTGATGCAATAAGATGAAAAACTTGATATGAAGCTAATCTAGAATGAAACTAATATGAAAACTATGAATGCAAAACTATAATATGAAAACTATGAAAAACTGTGACCAATAATGAAAGATCTCACAAATCGTCTGTCGCAAGTGCTTAATCCTTCAATCACAAATTCACTAGAGTAATTGCACAAATTTGAGGTGGTTAATTATGAAGAGCTGAGCCTTGATTTTATAGAAATCCAGGATGCATTGAGAAAATCCATAAATCACTCTTGATGAACTCAGGTTGATTTTTGAGTTATCAAGAAATCAGAGATAATTAATTTATAAAACCATGCAAAAGTAGTGTTTAACTCAAAATAGAGTTTAGATCAAATTTCAACTCATCATCAGATGTTGAGTTTAAATTTAAAATTGTTTGTTGATTTCTAGTTGACTATTTTTCTAATTGTGCATGATTTAATTATAAATTAATTTAAAAATAAAGTGATTTATTCTCAACTTAACTGATTTTTGAATTAAAAACAATTGATTTATGGGTTAATCAATTATTAAATCAAACTTTTATTCAAAAACTATATTATTAAAAATTGACAACTGACTTTAATTAATTAAATAAGAATTTAATCAATTAGTCATGGAATATTTCAATTTATTGTCAAAATTAAATAATACAATTTAGGAATAAATTAAATTTAATTAAATAATTAAGTGGCTGGATTAAATCTAATTAATTAAATATTCAGAATTTTCAATTAATCAAACTTTAGGATAAATAATATTTATCGCCAAATAATTATTAGATCAAAGATAATTAAGATAATTTAGGAATATTCCCTGATGCAAAATTAGGATAATCAATTAGGATTTGATAATGTGCAGATGTGCCTTAGGTTAGGACTTCGATGTCAATTTTGTTTGATTTGAAGATGTAGGAGGTTAATGAACCTATGGCCCATTTTTGGGGTATTACATAGTCGAAACCTTGCAGCTTCAGAATTACACAGCGGAATAATCAACTCAACAAATAACACACCAATTTTTTCAAGTAATTTGCATTAACATGCTCGGCTGTAAGGCCTTTCAGGTTAGGGCCAACTACAAACAGAAACAATTCTACAAGATCCACAGATCCAATACAAACTCAGCTAGCCCAACTCTGAAGACAATTAGAAGCTGATAGAAACCCTAAGGTAGATTTAAACTTGATCTCGCAAGCCTCCAAGCAATCTCCTTGTCTCCAAGTGTGCAAACCCCTAGCTCTACTATTACAAACTATCAGATAACAATCTGATCTGCAAGATCATGCAAGATCTTTTCCACAACTTCACCAACTTTAGTTTTCAGGCTTCTCAACCATCAAGTCATCTCAGTTGTTCCCTAAACATCTACCCAAACACCCCTTAAATACTAATCATCAGCCATAAGTCAGCTGGATGAAACCCTTAACTCTTCCTAACAAATATTAAATGCCATACAAGTCGGCTTACAAATTGTATACAAACATTTAATTCAGCATGTCAGCCTGTAACAACAGCTACCAACAATAAATGCACCAAGTCGGCCCAACAAATCACACATTTGTCCAGTCAGTAAGCTAGAACTACCAAGAAACACTGAATTAACTAAGCACGTCAGGCATCACTGAGCACTAGTGTCAACCGAGCACCGCAGGCATCACCGAGTAACACTTTCACCGAGTGCCAGAGACTACCAATTTCCTTCAGTGACCGAGCTTCCTTCAATAACCGAGACCATCGATCAAGGCTGCAACCGAGTAGCACCGACCAAAATACAAACACCCTATGCAGTTTCACCAAGGACAAAGAATGCCCCTACCTCAACCTTGGATGCCCTTGCATCATATATGTTCTGAAACTTCAAAATGAAGTGCAACCTATGTATTACCACTCTACACAAGTTACAATTTTTGTACACATAGAATTCATGCATGCACATGATAGCACAGAGGAGGACATAAAGGTTATAAGAGAGTATCACTTCTATATTAATGATGATCATACTCATTCCTTAGAGCTTGTGCAAGGATGTTTTATAGTCTTCTATAATAGTTTAAGGGAAAGAGACATAAGATTAAAACAACACTTAATATGTTCAAACAATTGCACTGCAAATTCAAGAATGCAAGGATGTTCTACTGGTTGACTAGGATGCATGTGACAAATGATGATGTGGGAGAATGTGTGAAAAGATCTCTTACTAGTGAGGAATTGAAGTATGAAGGTGGAACAATGTTAATAGATGTAGAAACAATTGTGCAATCATGTAACTCTATGATGGGACCAAGTAATGCATGTAAGTCTATGTTTTCTAGATATTTTTGGTTGATACATGAATTTAACATTGAAAACTATGTAGATTATTGTACACTTACAAGATCAAGCGACATACATTCATTTAGAAGTTCAAATGCAACATCATTATCTATTTATACTAGACAAATTACATGATTTTTCTCTTCATGTATGCATTTTGTGTGGGATGAATGTGAATCAAAAGAGTGGGTTAATCAATGGTCTTGTAGACCTTTGCAAACCCTAGATACATATCAACTACCCAGAGAACTAAAAATGAACCAGTTTGAAGCATCAGTGAATTTTGACCATTTATCAGACCTAGTTGAACTAGGTAATTTATCCATATTTCGAAGGTTAAATCAATTTTAAAATCAATTTATTAGTTCTTTAAATGTTGATTTTGGTATTAAATAATTTTTCTATTAAATGTAGGTCATGTACATGCAATAATTGTAGATGAGAACAATGAAGAAGGAACATATTACTTTTTGTGTCATTGTATTGAGCTCAAAAATAAATTGACAACTATAGTCATTGATGGAGAGGGTGTTTAGTACCCAATAGGATCTATTGTTGTCATAGGGAAATGGATTATAAGGTACCATTGTTGTGTCCATTTGTATGTGCATACCTATTAACCTCTTTTTATTACACTTTGCATTGATTTGTATATTAAACTCTATAAAATGCAGGTATCATATCAAGAATTCTAATGTCTGGTTATTTGAGGACTTTGAGACACATAGACATATTCTTCATTACTCTAACCTTATTGTTGCAAAAAATATTCAATTGATTAAGTATCATGGAAGACCTCTTAACAAGAATTTATGGAAAGTTCATGAATCTGACCATGAGGAAATACTTGACACAATAAGGGTTAGAGCTGACCGAGAATGTTCTCTTGATTAATTTTGGGCAATCTAGAAGAATGATTCTACAATATGGTAGAATAATTTTGACAATTTTGTGTATATCTTTGAGGTTCTCTATGTGAATATTTAAAGGCCAAATTTTGTACTTAAAAATGATAATGATATGTAATGTGCATAAATAGATCCAAATTTTGTATAAAAAAAGGGTTTCCATGTGCATATTAAATGCAAACTTTTATTTAAAAGAAGAGCAATGATTTTTCTATTAGATAATTGAGAGGGGGTGAATCCATTAATTCCAGTTATCCTATAGTCCCAAACTCCCAGATGTACATGATCAAAAAATTTCAAACAAATAATCAACTCGATAAGCTTGTCAACAATAACTTTTTGTTCATTTACCGAATACTAATAAATTCTATACTGTGTTTATCAATTAATCCATATATGAAATGTGTAAGTAAAACAACAATCCAATCACACAAATACACATAACACAATGATTTTAACGTGGAAACCCTGCTAATGGAAAAACCACCTGGGACCGGTAACACAAACTATTTCACTCTTCTGAAGTGAGCTTGGTTACGATTTAACCCTGTTAAAGGTTATAATGCATACTATGAGTTGTGACTTGGTTAAAGGATTTATCACTAATAGTTAGCTCTTGACCAACATTCACTATGGGGTCAAAAAGAAAACCATCAACATTCATGGAATGTCATATTGAAATATAAATAAGACTGTTAAGTGTACTCGGTTAAGAGATTTAGTTGTAACAATGGTTAAACTAATACAATAGTGATCTTATTCAAATACAACTAATATTGCAAATTCTTAGATCTATGCTAAGCTCAAAATACCTCCTCTGATCAATAATCACTTCAATCCTTCATATCCTTCAACATATTTAGCTCGATGAATAATACCCTGATGCTCAGTAATGCCAACAGTTCTGCTCGGTCCTGTCTATAACTAGTTTGATCAATAGTGCATAAAAAATTTCTTTCACGCAATTTCTCTTGTAGTCTTCAATTAGCTCCAGACTCAATAATGAATCTCATGTCTCTTTAAATAGATGTCATAAACTATTTTCTTCTCATCCATTAGATTTTGCCTCTTAATCTCCATCATCCATTTTTCCAACCACTTCAAGCTTCCTTGGCAGATGTGTCTATAACACGTTTCATCCTTCTCCATTCGATCAATCTTGAATTTTGTCAGCCATTAGGTCCACATAAAAAACTTTATCTTTTACCTCAGAATCATAAGCAACTTTCCAGCTCATCAATTCACTCAGCTATTATAAAATTTAATTATTTATCTTACTCAGTCAATACAGAAATGTGTCGATGAATACTAACTCAGTTATTATTGATACTCGGTATACACTGCACTGGCTCAGTGTATACAAAAATCTTCAATTACCGACCACATTAACTTGTTGAGTTCTAATCTTCAATACATAACAAATTCATGTAATACAATCAAGTCAACAAAATGATGCCATAGACTCATCAATAAGTTACCAAATGCATACCTTATCCATATCTCCATATCTATCTCATTTCATGTAGATATTTATTTCCTTTACCATTTTGCTTTTTTAGATGTTTGTAACCATCATCATAAGTATAGTCAAAACTAGTTGACATCAATGACAATACATTTTGACTGATTTAATTACCTTACATATCACTTTAGCATCTTGATGATCTCTAATCATTGTCTTTCACTTGTCCATTCAGTTCATCAAGTTATTCAATCAGTTATAGATTATCAATCTCTCCCTTTGGTATTGATGGCAACACAATATGAAATATGCCATAGAATACCAAACATCTTTACTACAACTCTATCAGTAAATATTGTGGCTCGGTAAGCTCTCCCTAGCTTGATCATTTAATATGTTTAATCACTACATAGCATTTCAGCATTTCAGGAAGACTCTCCCTATGGATTTGATCTTCTTCTTCCTTTTTGATATTTCTCTCCCACTAGATAGATATTAGACTTTCTCTCCCTTCTTTTTGTTCTCTCTAACTGATATTTCATATGAATATTTCTCTCCCTTTGAAAACAATGCCAAAATGAATAAACATATCTCCAATAGCCAAAAATGTCTTTGTTGTTCGGTTCAGATTATGTACCTTAATGTACAAATATAAAATTTTCCTGGTCCAACTTTCATAGCCTTAGGAAACCTAAAGTTTGAACAATATGCATCAACATTATTTGATTTTCTGATAAAGTATAGGTTGATGCAACCTCCTGATCACCTTAGTGACTGAAAGATAGGGGATGGACCCCTAGTCTAGTCCTCAAGTACTCAAATGTTTCATTCAGTAAGGGTTTAGTAAACATGTCTGCAAGTTGTTCTTTAGATTTCACAAACTCCAGTTTCACTTTATTTTCTTGTACTTGCTCCCTCAAATAGTGATACTTAATAGATATATTATTTGTCTTAGCATGCATCACCGGATTCTTGGAATTTTTTATAACACTTGTGTTGTCACAATATATAATCATTGGATCATTGATCTCCTCATTCATGTCTTTCAACAGTTGTTTTATCCATGAAATATTTGAACAATTAGCAGCAATAGAAACATATTATGCTTCAACACTAGACTGAGAAATATATGCTTGTTTCTTACTTATCCAAGTAACTAACCTTTCTCCCAAAAATAATGCTCCACTGGTTGTGCTCTTCCAGTCATCTATATTTCCAGCCCAATCTGCATTGGTGTAAACCTGTAGTTCAAAATTGTCTTGTTTCTTATACCATAAACCATAATTATCTATGTTTTTCAAGTATCTTAGAATCCTCTTAACAAAATTCATATGTGATTCCTTAGGATTATTAAAATATCTTTCTACAATCTCAACAACATGTGTAATATTCAGTCTACTATGCACAACATACATCAGTTTTCCAATCATTGATCTATATAATGTTTGATTTACCTCGATTGACTGATCATCCTTTGTCAATTTACATCATGTGACCATCGGTGTACCTACCGGTTCTGAATCTTCTATTCCAAAAGTCTTTAACACTTCTTTGATATACTTTGATTATGTTATGAATATCCCTTCATTTTGTTATAGAATTTGCAAACCTAGAAATAATTTAATCTCTTCAAACAGTGAAATCTCAAATTCCTTTCTTGTTTCAACAGCAAATGCTTTGCAAAGATTATCATGTACTCCAAATATAATATCATCAAAAAATATTTCAACAATACGAATCTTGTCATCATTTTCTCCTTTTAAATACAAATTTCTATTGTTACTTATCCTCATAAATCTAATACTAGAATAAGATATGCATGCAATCTTTCATACCATGCTCTCAGTGCTTGTTTTAGTCCATATAGTTCTTTGTGCAATTTACATACCATGTTCTTCTTATTTGGGTCAACAAAACCTTCAAGTTTTTTAATATAAACCTCTTCCTCAAGTATTCCATTCAAAAATACATATTTAACATCCATTTGATATACTTAAAATCCTTTGTGTGCAGGATTTTCAAGTAGTATTCTAACTCCTTCAAGTCTAGCAACTAGTGCAAAAGTCTCACCATAATCTATACCTTCTTCTTGTGCATACCCTTTACAAACAAGTCTTTATTTGTTCCTAGTGACTTCACCATTCTCATTCAACTTGTTTATGAATATCTATTTGGTTCCAATTACATTTTTATCACTCAGTCTCGGTACCAATGTCCATGTTTTTTTTTCTCTATTTGTTCAATTTCTTCATTCATGGCTTTAATCCATTCCTCATTCTCAAGTGCATCTCTAACATTTTTAGGTTCAAATTCACAAACTAAACATGTTCTCTATCTCAACTTACTTCATGTCATCATGTCAGCTTGCTTGTCTCCAATAATTTGGTTCTATGGATGGTTTCTTCTCACAAATTTTGCTAACACTTTCTCTCTTCTTTGTTCATCAGTCGGTGCAGGTTCAATTTCTTCCTCGGTAGCAATTTCATAATTCTTGGCCTCTATAGGCTAATGCTCAGTGTCTTTATTTTGTTTCTTGATAGCTTCTACCTATTGCTTGGGTAGAGGGTCATGTATCTCAATGAATGTATATCTATCATAGTATTCTGGTTCTTTCCTACTTTCTTCATAATTTATCTCAGCAAACTCATCAACTTTCACATTAGCACTTTCAATCATTTTGTTAAAAACATTATTCAAACATTTGTAATATTCTCTTAGTAGAGTATCCAAAAAATATTCCTTCATCACCTTTAGAATCAAATTTCCCATTTCTATCATCTTTCAGAATGTAACATCTACTTCCAAATTTTTTGAAATAACTTACATTAGGTGTGTACCCAAACCATAACTCATAAGGTATCTTGTTTGAATATTTCTTTAGTTGTACTTGGTTCAATGTGTATTTTGCAGTGCTAACAGCGTCTCTCTAGTACATTTGTGCAACATATTTCTCAATCATCAGTGTTCTAACACAATCAACTATAGATCTATTCCTCCTTTCAGATATGAATACCACCTCAATGTCTTTATCAGTGTCATTTTCAGTGTCGGTGTCATCATCATCATCTCCAACAAGGTAACATGCCTTCTTTCCTTTGTCTTTTTAGACTCAGTTGTTTCTTCTATTATAGTTTTGGTTTCCTCTACGATCTCAGTTATATCTTATGTCATTCTTCCTTTCACCAAATCAGTCATTGTCTTTGTCATCATCTTTTCTGTTAGGACATCTAGCTACAATATGACCAATTTCTTTATAGTTAAAACATGCCAGAGGTTATTTTTCTTTATACCTTCCTTTACCTTTCCTCAACCTTCTAGCCATAAGTGCTTCAAGTTCATCAAGTTCATCTTCATCACTATTACTGTTACTATCACTGTCACTTTCATTCCTTATCATATGTTTACTGCTTGATTTTCCACTTTTTAAAGATGACATAAATGCAAACTCAACAATCGGTACAATAATGTTATCATAGTTATTCAACTCAAAAGTAGTCAATTTACCAATTAGACTATCAAATGTAAGAACATTACCTGGTGCAGATCTCATTTCATGAATTATAGAGATTCTAATAGCATAGATTGGCAACAAGGTTCTAAAAATTTTACTCACAATAGTGTCTTCATCAATAACACCTCCCACTCCTCGGATAGCATTGAAAACCTCCTTGATTTGGTTAGTGTATTGTGAAATTTTTTCACCTAAGTCTTTCATCTTCATGTCATCAAACCTTCCTCTAAGGCTTTCAGCTCTTTCTCTCATCACATTCACATCTCCTCCGTAGACTATTGTTAGTTTGTCACACATTTCTTTTTCTGAAGTACATGCTTCGACATCTTCAAATTCTACATCAGATAAGGCAACAAAAATCTCTATAATTGTCAAGTTATGTTCATGTCTATCTCTCAGCTGATCAACAGTCAAAGGTCTGATAGACATTTGTATGTACTCATTAGTCAGGTAGAATAATGCAGATTCTCCAATTCTAGATATATGCAATTTCATTCTACTTTTCCATGTTGTGAAGTTATCTTTTTTCAGCTTTGGCACATCTCTCTTATACATCTTGTGATATTTAGCTCAAGTCCTTAAAAATTCCTTCCAAGCACACAAGCTTTGATACCAATTTTTAGATAACTAAGAGGGGGGTGAATCAGTTAATTCTAGTTATCCTATAGTCCCAAATTCCTAGATGTATATGATCAAACTTTTTCAAACAAATAATCAACTTGGTAAGCTTGTCAAAAATAACTTTCTATTCATTTACCGAATACCAATAAATTCTATACTATGTTTATTGATTAATCCAAATATGAAATGTGTAAATTAAAACAACAATCCAATCACACAAATACACATAACACAAGGATTTTAACATGGAAAACTTGCTAAGGGAAAAACCACCTAGGATCGGTAACGCAAAGTATTTCACTCTTCTGAAGTGAGCTCAATTAGGAGCCAAACTTGTTAAAGGTTACAATGCACACTGTGAGGTGTGACCTGGTTAAAGGATTTATCACTAACAGTTAACTCTTGACCAACATTCACTATGGGTTCAAAAAGAAAACCATCAGCATTCATGGAATGTCATATTGAAATACAAATAAGTCTGTTAAGTCCACTCGGTTAAGAGATTTAGTTGTAACAATGGTTAAACTAATACAATAGTGATCTGATTCAAATACAACTAATATTGTAGATTTTCAGATCTATGCTAAGCTCAAAATACTTCCTCTTATCAATAATCACTTCAATCCTTCATATCCTTCAACATATTCAGCTCGGTGAATAATACCTTGATGCTCGGTAATGCTTGCAGTTCTGCTCGGTTCTTTCTATAACCAGTTTGATCAGTAGTGCATGAAAAACTTTCTTCCACACGATTTATCCTGCAATCTTCAATTAGCTCCAGACTCAATAATGAATCCCATATCTCTTTAAATAGACATTGTAAACCATTTTGTTCTCATCCCTTAGATTTTTCCTCTTAATCTCCATTGTCCATTTTGCTGCTTCAAGATTCCTTAACAGATGTGTCTATAACATGTTTCATCCTTCTCCATTCGATCAATCTTGAATTTTGTCAGTCGTTAGATCCACATAAAAAACTTTATCTTTTACCTTGGAATCATAAGAAATTTGCCAGCTCATCAATTCAGTCAGTTGTTATAAACTTTAATTATTTCTCTTACTCTATCAATACATAAATGTGTCAGTGAATACTAAGTCAGTTGTTACTGATACTTGGTATACACTACACTGGCTTGATGTATACAAAAATCTTCAATTACCAACCACATTAACTTGTTCATTTCTGATCTTCAATACATAACAAATTCATGTAATACAATCAAGTCAACAAAATGATGCCATAGACTCATCAACAAGTTACCCAATGTATACCTTAGCCATATCTCCATATACATCTCATCTTCATGTAGATATTTCTTTCATTTACCATTTTTCTTCTTCAAATGTTTGTAATTATAGTCAAAACTAGTTGACATCAATGACAATACATTTTGACTGATTTAATTGCCTTACATATCACTTTAGTAGCTCGATGATCTCTAATCATTGTCCTTCACTTGTCCATTCAGTTGTAGATTATCACTGTCATGTGCATGTTAGATGCCAAATTTTGTATAAAAAAAGGGTAGTGAGCTTCCATGTGCATATTAGATGCTATTTTTTATGTAAAAAAAAGGCAATGAATTGTCATGTGCATGTTAGATGCCAAATTTTGTATATAAAAGGTGTAATGAGTTTCCATGTGCATATTAGTTGCCACTTTTATGTAAAAAAGGGAAATGAGCTTTCATGTGCATGTTAGATGCCAAAATTTGTATATAAAAGGTGCAATGGGCCTGATTTGTAAATATATTATTGAAATACATGTATTTAATCCCTACCTTACAAGAATTTGGCATTTACCTTTGAGATTTACCTTTTATTGTGTACATTCAACAATAAATAAGTGTGAAATCTATTTAAAAATTTATAACTTAAATATTAATTACCATTAAGAACATGTTTAGGCATATCTTTAAAAAATCTATTCTTTAAACTCCATAACATGGATGTGACTATAAAATAATATGTCATATGAAGCAATTGAATGCATTAAGCTGGTGAGATAGCAAGTGTCAATATTGGAATTGATTTAATGGCTATATATTGTTATGCAGACTGTTGGTGGGGGAGCACCCAATGAATCATGGAGGTCCAACAAGCCAATGTCCACTTCAAGGTTTCCCAACCCAATTCAAAGAATGACTAAATATATAATTTTTCATATATTTCAAATCATTCACTGTGGGATCCAATCATCTACTCCATTAGCTCCATTTGGCCAGGTAAATGCTAGTAACAACTACATTTCACCCATAGAGTCCCTCAAATGTTCGCGAGAACACCAAACCAAAGTGTCCCTAAGGGTTACTAAGAAACATTGGACAATGATATTTCTTGGGGCATATCTCAGAGATCGTGCAAGGTATCGATGAATCATCAAGTTCTATAAGACCATGTTATGGAGGTCTACAATTACTCATCTCAGTTTTGGGGATTCCCCTTCATTTTAATTTGGCATCTGTATCTCAGTTTAGTAATGTTGATGGGCTCCTTCATGGGTGAGAAATTCTAACAAAATAGAATGGTAGAGAATTTGTAGGAAGTCACGAAGGAAGTTGTAATAGGTAAAAGACAATTAACACAAGTTAATAACCCAAAGTTGATGACAAACACTACACAAGTAAAAATGCATGTATTCATATCTAAATCCATATGTTTAACATATATATATATATATATATATATATATATATATATATATATATATATATATATATATATATATATATATATATATATATATATATATATATATATATATATATATATATATATATATATATATATATAAGTGCACCAAGATGGTGAATAAAAAGGGGGTATAAGTGGCCATTTTTTCCTGAAATCAGGGAAGCCTTAACTTCATAGAGATATTTGAGGGTCATGCACTCAAAACTAGGAGTTGTGTAAAGAATAAGAATTGTAGTACTCTGATTCTAGTTTCTAAAATACTAAAGATTTTTAAAAATGGATAAGATTAAGAGGTTCAAACCTCTCATGCACAAAAAATTGTTCCTGATATTTTCAGAAAAACATAACACAGTTGTTTTTGTGCACTTCACAAAATCTATAGTTAGATTTAGAATTTTTCAAAACCCTTTGGTAGGATGATAGGTAAGAGTGAGATCTATAAGTTTTGTATTTTTTTGTAATTTTCTATTGAGTATTTTAGTTTTTATGATTTTTTGAAGTGACCACATCCTGAAAATATGGTCCATGTTTGTGCGTTGGGCATAACTTGCATCAAAATAATCCAAATTGCAAACTTTTTTTTAAAAGTGTAGAGCAGTAATATGTAATTGTTTTTTTTAATTTGGTCAAGTAGATCAAAAGTTATTAAAAAAATGGTAGACATACGTCTATGAGGACTGTGAAGACACTGGTAAAGAAAATTAAAGCTTACTATGCTAATGCTGTCCAAAAATAGAAAAAAATATATGGTCAGAAATCTTACAAGATGTGTGAGATGATGGTAGTAATTTTAGAGATACCCACTTGATCATTTGTAAAGTTGATGATGATGAAGTCGATAAATCATGTTGAAAGAAGAAAAAATGTGTAAATAGACAAAATTGGAGGGGAAATGGGCTTGCAAGCCTTAGGGTCGTATTCCAGACCTTTTACCAATCCATAACCCGTACAGGTTATGCTATACAAAATAACCTGCTCGAGTTTTAATAAGAAAAGTCACAATTTTTAGTTCTACAAAACCCGCACAGGTTTTGAAGACATAAAACAACATTTTCAGTTTCACATAATATGTCTTCAAAAACTTGTACGGGTTATGAAGACATCAAAACAAATTTATTATAAATGTGTAATACAATACACATTTGTATAGATTTACATATATGATATATTTCTATGTAAGTATATATGCATATCTATAGTTATATATACATATATTTATATAGATATATGTATATATATCTATATACATGCATGAGTTCTCTCTCTCTCTCTCTCTCTCTCTCTCTCTCTCTCTCTCTCTCTATCTCTCTCTAGTTTTATATAACCTGTACAAGTTATGAGAATTTGTGAACATTAGCATAAGTTTACATAACGCATACGGGTTATGGGAAATTATCATTACTTTACATAACCCATATGGGTTATGAGGAAATATTTTTGTTTGAGTCCCAACGGCCTAAAAGCTAGTAGCGCAAGTTGTTTGAAGACACCACTGTTGTTGCACATGATTTTCTGGGATAGTAAGAGTCAGGTTTTGCTTATTTTATTGTCAATGTTTCTTTGAAATGATTGATTTATCTTTTTTTTAATTGTTTTTGAAATTATTTTATCATGGTTACTTTAAATTATAATAAAATGATGCTCATTTGTTATTTTTATGCTATTTAATTGTGGATTGTCCTCATGATGTTACGTGGAGGACAATCAATATCAACAATGGGAAAGAACAAGAGAGGAATAATTGAAAAATGAGAGGTAGCAAGGGAAAGACAAAGGGAGCGTATGAGGAGATTATGTGAAGGTACATTGTCTAATGCACCTAATGAAAATGATGAACATTCAACCTTTGAAATTGATATGATGAATGCACCAAATCAAAATGATCAACATACACCAATTTAAATGCATGAGATGAATCCACCTAATGAATGTGATGAACATAGACCATTTGAAAATGATGTAATGAAATGATATGTTAATTAAATTCAAGAAGATTTGTCATTTGAAGAAAATGATGTAATGAATGCACCAATCTTAACACTTCCTAGAATAATTTGTAGAAAACCAAAGTTTCTAATAGACATTGATGAAAATATTTTGAGGCCAATGCATGATAAAAATTTTGAGAGAACTTGTAGAAGAATGCTTATAAGAATTTTGAATAATTATTTTCAAAACTTAAATCAAAGTGCAAGATACCAATTAGTTGTTGAAATGATTACAAATATGAAATTTAGAGAGACAATGAAAATTTTGGGGTTAAGAACATCTAAAAATAATAGTGAAATAACCATTGTGAGAAATATTTTTGATGGATGCCAATCCATTGGTTCAAAATCATGCTCTAAAGATGCAAATGTTACTCGTTGTATCCTCACATCAACCATAATGGGAAAGGAAATAAAAAAATCTTATTTAATAAGAAAAACAAGCAAGTCATTAAGGATAAGTAGAAGCACATTACACCATGCTTTAGATAGGCAAGACTTAATTGAGGATCCTAATAATAATTCTCTTTGGGCATTCTCGAGTAGACTCGCACTCAAGGACAAGGTTGTTGTTGATGCACTAAGAATATTAATTCAGAAATATTGGCATGAAAACACAAAGGTTTCACCAAACCAAAGAGATGTTATTAGAAGGAAAATTGGAATTAGAAATCATGAGCCACATCCAAAACACTACTTAGATATGGGTATGTGTAGGATCATGGTATGCCAAAAAGTGGCGATGTGAAAAAGAAGTCCTGATTGATACTCTTTGAAAAACAACTATAACTTTCAAACAATATAACATTTTTAAAATATGAAATATACATCACATTTTATGTTTCACCTAATACAATAATAATAAACAATTATTTCAATTTGATGAAGTTTAGACTAAGTTAAGGTGGTCAAACATGAGAGTTTTAATATTCCAGAAAATTTGTAGCAGAAAAATGATAATTAATTATTTACTTGGAAAAAAAAAACCAAAAACTATACATCACATCCAGACATGAGTCTACTAATTTTATCTAGAATCTTATAAAAAAATATTATCATTTGATTTTGTTTAATGTGGTCAGACATACACCTACTTGTTATCTTTCTAGTCCTGATTGATAGACTTGTTGAAAAATAGCTATAACTTTCAAATTGTATAACATTTTTTAAATCCAAAATATGTGTTGCATTCTATACTTTTCCTACTACATGAAAAATAAAATAAGTTTTCAATTTGATAAATTTTAGACTAAGTTAACGTGATCAGACATGAGAGTTTTTGTATTCTGGAAAATTTGTAGAAGAAAAATCATAATTAATTATTTACTTGGAAAAAAATTACAAAAAAATATGTGCCACATCTGGACATGAGTCTACTACTTATATCTAGAATCTTGTAAAAAAAATTATCATTTGATTGTGTTTAAGGTGGTCAGACATACACCTAGCACTCATTATTTTTCCTGAGATTTTTGTACTACTACATTGAAATTTGAAATTTTCAACATATAGAATAATTATTTTTCAAAAAGGGCCAATATCTTAGAAACTAAATTCAATTTTCTACAGATTCTCTTGCATATTTTTAATATAATATTTATAACTTGTTTAATTTTTTATGTTAACTTGCCTAAACCTAATTTTATGAATTTTCATTGCCACTTAAGGGCCTAGTTTGGCATACCATGATCCTGCACATACCGATATGACACACACAATTTTATTAAATGTTTCTTCAAAGCTTTCCTTAGATTAAAATTAGTCAAAGATTTTTTGAGATGACAAAACCATTTTATGTTAAGATTAATCATGCACATACTACATGGTGTAGGGTTCATGTTGATTTTTCCATGCATTATGAGATTTATCGCTATATATGTGGTACTTTGCACACGAACAATGTTTTACAAGAATGTGGTCTAGAAGCACCTCCTAAGTCACTGAGAGACTTCATTTCAAGTGTACTCTATAAGTGAGATTATGGGTGCATTTATTATAAGATGATGTGTTTGAAAGGATTTTGTCCTACATGTGGTGGTTTGCAAAAGTTGCATAGATTCTTACATCTCGATAACACACATGAAATTAGGCAAAAACTAGTTTCTTTTGGAAAATACAAGTCTGTCACATATGGTGTTAAATATGGAAAAGAATTAAAGAGGTGTGAGTTGGTGAAAAGGGATATATGCGTAGCTAATTTTATGAAGATTTTTTAAGACAAACTAGTTTATGAGTTCATAGGTCACACATAGAGCTAGGTGGTTAGATGAGAAATTCAAGTTGTGTAAGGACACTTTTCCACTTGGTACTATTATCTCTATTGTTGATTTTGCAGAGAATTATACACTAAAAATTTGAGATGAAGTACAACCTATGTATTATCACTCTACACAAGTTACAATTTTTGTACACATAGTATTCATGCATGCACATGATAGCACAAAGGAGGATAGAAAGGTTATAAGAGAGCATCACTTCTATATCAGCGATGATCGTACACATTCCTCAGAGTTTGTGCAAGGATGCTTTCAAGTTTTCTATCACAGTTTAAGGGAAAGAGGTATAAGATACAACCAACACTTAATATGGTCAGACAATTGCACCTCACAATTCAAGAATATAATGATGTTCTACTAGTTGACTAGGATGCATGTGACAAGTGGTGTGCAACATTTTTGGAATTTCACTTAGGCGGGTCATAGAAAGGGAGATCATGATGGTGCAGGAGCATGTGTGAAAAGATCTCTTACCAGAGAGGAATTAAACTATGAAGGTGGTGAAATGTTAATAGATGGAGAAACAATTGTGCAATGATGTAATTCTACGATGGGACCAAGTAATGCAGGTAAGTCTATGGTTTCTAGATTTTTTGGGTTAATACGTGAATCTAACATTGAAAACTATTTAGATTGTTGTACACTTACAAGATCAAGTGACATGCATTCATTTAGAAGTTCAAATGCAACATCATTAGCTATTTATACTAGATAGATTGCATGCTTTTTCTCTTCATGTATGCATTTTTTGTGGGATGAATGTGAATCAAAAGAGTGGGTCGACCAATGGTCTTGTAGACCTTTGAAAACCGTAGATACATATCAACTTCCTTGAGCACTACAACTAAACTAGATGGAAGCATCAGTGGATTTTTACCATGTATTTGACCTAGTTGAACTAGGTAATTTATCAATTTATTACTTAGTGAATTGTTTTTCTCATCTTGTATGCATTTTAAGGTTAATTTATTAGTTCTTTATGTTGATTTTAGTATTAACTTATAGCCTTCTACTAAATACAGGTCATGTGTATGCATTCATTTTAGATGAGAACAATGAAGAAGGAACATATTACTTTTTGTGTCGTTGTATTGAGGCCAAAAAGAAATTGACAACTACAGTCACTGATGGAGAGAGTATTTAGTACCCAATAGGTTATGTTTTTATGACAAACACATAGCTTAGAAGGTACCATTGTTGTGTTGAGTTTTATTGAGACATCTTAAAATCAATTTATTACACTTTGTATTGATATTGGCATTAACTTATTTTTATAATAAAATGTAGGTACCCTATTAGGAATTCTAACACCTGGTTGTTTGAGGACTTTGAGACACATAGACATATTCTTCATTACTCTAATCTTGTTGTTGCAACAAATATTCAATTGATTAAATATCGTGGTAGACCTCTTAACAAGAATTTGTGGAAAGTTCATGAATCTGACCACAAGGCAATACTTGACACAATAAGGGTTAGAGCTAATCCAGAAGGTTCACTTGATTGATTTTGGGCCATAAAGATGAATGATTCTACAATGTGGTAGAATGATTTTGACAATTTGTATATGATTATATGTGCATATGAGTTATAATGTGCATTTTTAGATGCCAAATTTTGTATATAAAAATAACAATCAACTGTAATGTGCATAGTTAGATGCCAAATTTTGTATATAAAAACAAAAATTGATCGTAATGTGCATATTTAGATGCCAAATTTTGTATATAAAAACAACAATTGATTGTAATGTGCATATTTAAATGCAAAATTTTGTATATATAAACAATAATGAGTTTCATCATGTGTATTAGATGCAAAATTTGAAATATAAAAGTGCCTATGGGGTTGATTTGCAAATATTAAGAGCCCACATTTTGTATATCTTAATTTGTACCATTTGATTATAAATACATATTTAATTTTGTATCCTTACATTTGTATCATCTTAATGCCATGTAAAGTGCAAAAATTGTGATTCCTTACTGTCAATTTTGTATCCTTATGTTTTTATCATCTTAATTTTGTATCCTTACATTTTTATTGTCTTAATTTCATGTACATTTGTATTGTCCAATAATGTAATAGTCAGTCATTGATTCAAAATTGGTCAAATGTGTCTGAAGTAAAATGGTGATTACCTAGGATGAAGGGATAGTGTTGAAGGATTACATCCTGGCACTGAACGGTCTACACCATTATCTCCAATTGGGTGGGTAAATGCTAGTTACAACCCCATTTCACCTACGGAGTCACTAGAACATTCACAACCATGCCAGACCAAAGTGTCCCCAAGGTGCACTAAGCACGATTGGGCAACATTATTTTGAGGCTTGTATCTCAGACCCCGTGAGAGGTATTGATGAACTGTGAGATGCTACATGATCATATTTATAAGGCCTACAATAACCTCTCTCCATTCTATTAGATTTGAACTTGTTTGAATTTGGCATGCCAATCTCGCTTGACACCAAAACTTTCAGTGAGGGTCAGTTGAAAGTTGCACCACTAGGTTTATTCCAAACCGTTCATCCTAGCACCGAATGGTCTATGTCATTAGCTCCATTTGGGTGGGTAAATACTATTGACAACCTCATTTTGACCACAAAATCACTAGAATGTTCACGACCATGCCGGACCAAAGTATCCCAAGGTGCACTAAGCATGATTGGGCAACGATCTTTCAAGGCTCGTATCTCAGACCCCATGAGAGGTATTGGTGAACCATGAGATGCTAAAAGACCATGTTTTTGAGACCTACAATAACCTCTCTCTATTTTGGGAAATTCAATTTTTTTGAATTTGGCATGCCAATCTCGTTTGATGCCAAAATTTGCAGTGAGGGTCAGTAGAAAGTTGCACCACTGGGTTTCTTCCAAACCGTTTGTCCTAGCATTGAATGGTCTATGCCATTATCTCTTTTTGGGTGGTTAAATGCTAGTGACAACCTCATTTTGACCATGGAGTCAATAGAACATCCATGACCATGCGAGACCAAAGTGTTCCCAAGGTGCACTAAGCACAATTGGGCAGCGATATTTTGAGGATCCTATCTTAGACCCCGTGAGAGGTATTGGAAAACTATGAGATGCTACAAGACCATGTTTTTGAGGTCTACAATAACCTCTCTCTATTCTGGGAGATTCAAAAAAAAATTAATTTGGCATGCAAATCTCGCTTGACACCAAAACTTGTAGTGAGGGTTAGTTGAAAGTTACACCATTGGGTTTCTTCCAAACCATTTGTCCTGACACTAAATGGTCTATGACATTAGCTCCAGTTAGGTAGGTAAATTCTAGTGACAACCTCATTTTGACCACGGAGTCACTAGAACATTCATGACCATGCCGGACCAAAGTGTCCCCAAGGTGCACTAAGCACGATTGGGAAATGATCTTTTGAGGCTCATATCTCAAACCCCATGAGAGGTATCAGTGAACAATGAGATTCTAAAGGACTATATTTCTAAGGCCTACAATAACCTCTCTCCATTCTGGGAGATTCAATTTTTAAAAAAATTTGGCATGCCAATCTCGCTTGATGCCAAAACTTACAGTAAGGGTCAATTGAAAGTTGCACCACTGGGTTTCTTCCAAACTATTCATCCTGGTACTAAATGGTATACACCATTAGCTCCCATTGGGTGGGTAAATGCTAGTGACAGCTTCATTTCACACATAAAGTCACTAGAATGTTCGTGACCATGCCGGACCAAAGTGTCCCCAAGGTGCACTAAGCATGATTGGGCAGCAATCTTTCAAGGCTCATATCTCAAACCCCGTGAGAGGTATCAGAAAAATGTGAGATGCTACAACACCATGTTTCTGAGGCCTATAATAACCTCTCTTCATTCTTGGAGATTCAATTTTTTTTGAATTTGGCATGTCAATCTCGCTTGACGCCAAAACTTGTAGTGAGGGTCAGTTGAAATTTGCACCACTGGGTTTCTTCCAAATCATTTGTCTTAGCATCGAATGGTCTATGCCATTAGCTCTTTTTGGGTGGGTAAACACTAGTGACAACCTCATTTCAAACACAAAGTTACTAGAATGTTCGTGACCATGCCAGACCAAAGTGTCCTCAAGGTGTACTAAGCATAATTGAGCAACGATCTTTTGAGGCTCATTTCTCAAACCCCGTGAGAGGTATCAATGAATTGTGAGATGCTACAAGACCATATTTTTGAGACCTACAATAACCTCTCTCTATTATGGGAGATTCAATTTTTTTTGAATTTGGCATGCCAATCTTGCTTGACGCCAAAACTTCTAGTGAGGGTCAGTTGAAAGTTGCACCACATGGTTTCTTCCAAACCGTTCATCTTGGCACCGAATGGTCTGTGCCATTAGCTCCCTTTGGGCTAGTGAATGCTAGTGACAACCTCATTTCAAACACAAAGTTACTAGAACATTTACGACCATGCTAGACCAAAGTGTCCCCAAGGTGCACTAAGCACGATTGGGCAGTGACATTTTGAGGTTGTTATCTTGGACCCCATGAGAGGTATTGACAAACCCTAAGATGATACAAGACCATGTTTCTGAGGCCTACAATAACCTCTCTCCATTCTAGGAGATTAAAAAATTAATTAATTTGGCATGCGAATCTCGCTTGACACAAAAACTTGTAGTGAGGTTTAGTTGAAAGTTGCACCATTGGGTTTCTTCCAAACCGTTCAACCTGGCACCGAATGGTCTGCACCATTAGCTCCCATTGGGTAGGTAAATAATAGTGAGAACCTCATTTTTAACACAAATTCACTAGAACATTTTCCACCATGCCAGGCCAAAGTGTCCCCAAGGTACACTAAGCATGATTGGGCAGCGATCTTTCAAGACTCATATCTCAAACCCCATGAGAGATATTGGAAAACCATGAGATGCTACAAGAAAATATTTCTAAGGCCTACAATAACCTCTCTCCATTATGGGAGATTCAATTTTTTTTGAATTTGGCATACCAATCTTGGTTGACGCCAAAACTTGTAGTGAGGGTCAGTTGAAAGTTGCACCATTGGGTTTCTTCCAAACCGTTCCTTCTGACACCAAATGGTCTACACCATTAGCTCCTATTGGGTGGGTAAACATTGGTGAAAACCTCATTTGGAAAACTAAGTCACTATAATGTTCATGAACATGCTGGACCAAAGTGTCCCCAAGGTGCGCTAAGCACCATTGGGTATGTCAGCGAGCGTTCTAGTGTGTCAAGAGGCAAAGTGGGACCTTAGGGGAAATATTTGGTTTGAGATAGAGTGTTTAAGCCTTATAAAAGGATCTAAGAAAAGATATATCTTGTGAGGGTTGAGTTGACAAAGTTACTTGTCAACTTGACAACTTCTTAAAAAAACTTGTAATTGTTAAGAGTCAGTTTGTGATTATTATAGGTAGTTTTAGAGTTAGTTGATGTTGGTTTTAGAGTGTTGGCAGATCTATTAGAGGAGATCCATGTGAGTATGGTTTATTATGTAGAGTGGTGTGATAGAGAACCAATGTAAATGGTTCCAAATCAATAAAAAAATTTATATTCTTGCAAACTAGTTCACTGGCCTGTGGGTACAATCATTAAATCATGGCATTTGAATGCATTGTGGATGTGTTTGTGATTGCAAATGGAGTAAATTGATTTTCTATTGTCTTTTATCACTTAAATGTACGTATTTCATCATTTTATTAGCATTCGAAGGAAAGTAATTAACTAGTGTCTTGTACAATAGTGTTTGGTTGTAGGGATATGCAGGATACGGTGGTGGAGAAACCATAAATGGTGGTAAATGTTGATTGAAGGTGCATGAAGCAGCACTAGTCATTGTTGCGCTCATATACTCCAAACAAGGAGTATATTTTTTGATGGATCTATGCTATTAGGGTCCATACGGATGTGTTAGATTCATTGGGGGATCTAGAGAGATTTGGAAGAGTCTTTTTGAACAAGCCCTAGCCTACAAACCCTAGAAAGGAGGGTTTGGTACCTAGAATGATAGGTCATTGTTTTCTCAATAACAGTTTGACAAAATATTGATTTAGAAGCATCATTCCATGAATGTTCTTACTGATTCTCATGGAATGATGTGTCTTTGACATGTATAATAGAGTTCTAACATGATACATTACAGAAGAGTTGATTTGACAAGGTGATCACCGAATTTGTGAAGTGAAATTTGAAGGATTTGCTTGGTTGAGATCATCAGATACGCATGAATACAATGTATCACATAAAGAATGAATTCACTTAAATGATGAATTACACATGTGAACACACATAGCACATAAATTTTATTAAGTCATGAAGCATACATGTAACACATAGATTATAAAGAATACACATGAATTCACTTAACTCATGCACATAGCCCATACACATGAATTTAGATTATGAAAAATGGACTTGAATACACATGAATATACTTAAGGGATACATCTTACGCATTATTACATACACACAAGCATATTTACATACTAACAATGAACAAATGAACACACAATTAACAAATTAGATTGAATATCAAGTTTCATATATATCAAAATGAATAATAATTCTGTACATATCAAAAAATGGCATACATGCCAAATCAATAATAGAGTTACAAAAATGTGGCATCGACTATGTCAAGGTTGATATATACAATAAAAATGTCAAATATATACAAAATTTGTTCATTCAATAACCACAACTAGATCTGTATATCTCTATTAATATCTACGACTCTGCTGGATCATCAAAATTGAGCCTCTTCAAAGCAGTAGGTGGCTCACTAGGTGTCTGCACAAGAACAATCCAAATGGTAAATCAGATATCTTTTCTCAAAATAATATCAAAATAACTAAATACATGATTGTAATACATTGGCATTTGAATTGTTGGTTACCTCATCTCTTTCTTCTACAATTGGGTCGTTCCCTAAAGTTGATGGTCCCCATCTTGCACGAGATGGACTCCTAAAAAAATGTAAAGACAGATGATCCATGAGAGGTTTTAAAGAGGGTTTTAATAGGTAAAATAAAATCAAATCAAGTTAATAACATATATGTTAGGAAACACTAAAAAAATTATAAAATTACATATACTCTAAATGCATATGTTTAACATGTATATAGAAAAATGCATACCGAAACCTCAAATGGCTCTCCTGTACTCTTAGGAGGCATCGCCACTGATGAGGTAGCTATGACTAATTCCTAAATGAACAATCATAACATATGTCATATTCATAGAGGAATGATTTCTAAGAGATTTAGAATGATCAAGAATGCAATTGAAAGTAAATATAAAAATGTTACCTCTTCTCTCTCCTAAACATTAATGACATTAGGTGCATTCATTAATTCTATAAAACCCAATTTTTTCTATACATAGAAAAATAAGTCAGGTGCATTCATCAATATAGACTACAAGTACATCCTTAATCATGAATAATACATTTCAACAAATAAACTTATAATCTATTGAATTACCTTTTGTCGTTTGGGTGTCCTCGAGGATTTCTTTCTCTATTCTGGTGTCCTCAAGTAAGGTGAAATCCCCTAGAAAAAAAATTAACATAAGATAAATGAATATGATACCGCATGGGTTCAATTAAAACTATAAACAAGAGATGTGCAAAATATTATACCGCAAAGCTTTCAAAACCAAAGTCAATGGCAGAAAGGGTGATATCATCAAGTTCGGAAATTTGAGTAGCTGACAAGCCCTATAAAACATCAACTAAATATGTATATATTAACAAAATATATTTTGAAACATACATATTATTTCCTTTTAAGTAATATTTTAAAAGAATTACCTCAGGTGTCAAAGCTACACATGTACGAGTATGTCTACTTGAACGAACACTATGTGGTGTGTTCCTTTCACTTGATGCACCCTGCAATGCATATTATTCATGTATTAATTTAAATTATTCTCTAAATAAAAAATTATTTACTTTTATAAGATTTAGGTGATTAATTAATAACATGTCAAAACATAAATAAACAAACTTGTCTCTGCTCTCTAGAAAATACAATCATCATCAAGTCGTCTATGAGGGTTGTATCCTCAACATTGAATGCATGGCATCTACCCCCACAATGTGCACATGAATGATATGTCGAACCATCCTCATTCACATTAGTATCTATCCCAACACATATACCTTGACAATTGGGGCACATATGCTCAATGGGTTGGGCTGATCCAAATGGTCCCTCTGATGATGATGGAGGTGGCGCGGGTGCTAATGCAAATGGTGCATCTGATGATGATGGATGTGGCACATGTGTTGATCCACCCTCTTCTTTGACAAACTGTGTTTCATGCTCAATGATGACATTATTCAATGATGTGGTTGCATGAAGGGTTAGTAAATATATGGCCTCCTTCACAACTATTGGGACTGCAACATGAACCATGGGTTTTTTAGCTAGAGGCCTCCTATGTTGTGGTTGTACCACCCTACGGGCCCCAGGTCTATACTACGTAGAGCCTCTCCCTTTACCCTGGAACTGCCAGCTATCAAATTAATTTGGCTTCTCACCGAGGATAAAATTACTATATAGCTTTCTCAAGAAATATAGAGGCACCTCCCAATTATTGTAGGGTTCTTGGTCAAAGACCATATACCACCTATCCCAAAAATATGCTTTCATCCTATTGTGAACACACCAATGCATAGGAAACTGAGTCATATTTAGTTCTAGGGTGTTACTAGTACTAGGATCAATAAAAAGAGCACATATATCACTTTTAAGAATGGTCTTCTTTTTCACTTCATCATATGACAAGCCATCCACATAAAATGCATGACACCTATCCCTCCATGAACCCAATTTGGTAACCTCTCTAGAAACCTCATTTGCACTATTGGCCATTCTTTCTAGCATTGAGGTGAGGGTCGAGTGGTGGTCAAGACTAGAGGACCTCAACCTATTGACCAATATAAAAATTTGGGCACTATTTTGTGTAAGGTGTTTAATGAGATCATCTTGTGTGGCATCTACATGATCTAATGGAGGACATCGAGGGTTTACGGGTGGTGGTGGTTCTGGAGGAGGATTTTTTGGTTGTTGTGGAGGAGGATTTTGTGGTTGTGGTTGTGGTTGTTTCTCATGTTCAATATTTTCTTTTGTTGCTTGTGTATGAGGTTTTTGTTTTCTTTTTTTGGGAGGGGGGAAGTCTTTGTAGAATTTGACATCAAAATTTAAAAATAAAACATAAATCAATTAAAAAAACCCTAGTTCAAATAAAATACAAATAAAAACATTCGAAACACTAAAATCTTATCTTTTTGACAAGGTGCCATTATTGCCAGTCAATAAAAAATGCAAATAGAATGAAAACACACTCCCGTTTTGCAGAAAAATGGCTTCCTCAAGTGTATGTTCCTTCATTTATGGCATTAGAAATGGTTCAAAGCCATGATTTTTGAGGAATATAATGTTCCTTAAAACCCGTATGCATTTTGAGGAATATTTTTGTTCCTCAAAACCCGTACACATTTTGAGGTGCTATTGGTGTTTTTTAATATTTTTGGCTAGGTTTGGTAAAACTAGGCCTAGCACAATTTTGAATTTTGTATAACCCGCATGGATTATGAAAAATTTCAATTTTTTTTGGATGTGGCCACTAAACTATCCACCATCTTGGTGCACTTAACCATATATATATATATATATATATATATATATATATATATATATATATATATATATATATATATATATATATATATATATATATATATATACACACACACACACACACACACACATGCACACACATATCAGAGCCTCAGATAGCTCTCATGTACTCTTAGGAGGGATCGTCATTGATGAGGTCTCTATGACCATTTGTTGTATGAAAATCATAACATATATAGTCATAGAGGAAGGATTTCTAAGAGATTTTGAACAAACAAGAATGCAATTGAAAATGAATATAAAAATGTTACCTCTTCCCGGTCCTGAACATCAACAAAATTTGGTACATTTATTAATTCTTTAAAACCCAACTGTTTCTGTATATAGAACAAATAATACATGTGCATTCATCAGTATACATGTACATGTTTAATCATAATATATTTAAATAAACTTAAACTGTACTAAATTACCTTTTGTACTTTGGGTGTCCTCGAGGATTTATTTTTTTGTCTCGGTGTCTTGGAGCTAGGTGGGGTAACCTAGCATAAACAAAATTAACATAAGAGAAACAAATATGATAACACATGGGTTCAATTAAAATTATAAAAAATAGGTGTAAAAAATATGATACTGCAAAGCTCTCTAGGCCAAAATCAATCGCAAAAAGTGTCACATCATCAACTTTGGACATCTGAACCACCGACAAGCCCTATTAAACATCAAATAAATATACATATTAAGAAAAGATATCTTGACACCAAGAAATTATTCTATTTTTATGAATATTTAAAAACTATACCTCAGGTGTCAAAGCTACCCATGCATGTCTATTCGAACGAACACCTTACGGTGTTCTCATACTATCACTTGCTAAACCCTACAATGTACATTATTCATATATGAATTTAATGTGTTCTCTAAATAAAAAATTATTCACTTTTATAAGATTTAAGTGATTAATTAATATAACATGTCAAAAGACAAATAAACATACTTATGCATGTCTCGTAGAAAATACCATTGTCAATAGGTCATATGTGAGGGTCACATCCTTAGTTGTGAATGCCTAGCATCTACTCCCATAATGTGTACACAAATGGGATGTAAATCCATCCTCATTCACGTCGGTATCTACCCCAACACATATAACCTAACAGCTAGGGCACATATGCTCAATGGGCTAAGCTGGTCCAAATGGAGTATCTGATGATGATGGAGGTGGTGCGAGTGTTGATCTACCCTCTGCCTTGACTATCTATGTGCCATGCTTAATAATGACATCAATCAATAATGTAGCTTCCTGAAGGGTTTGTAAATACATAAAATCCTTCACTACTACTAGGACCACAATATGAACTATGGGTTTTTTAGCTAGGCACCTACTATGTTGCAGCTCTACCACCCTATGGGTCCCAGCTCTATCCTACGTAGAGCCTCTTCCTCTACCCTAGATGATCTGAATTAAGAAATAAGATTACAATACCTAGTGTGATACCTGCAATATTGTCAAGTTCAATGTAAAGAACTAAGAAGATTAACAATAATATTGCAAACCAAAAAGTGATCCATTCTATTTGAAAGTGGAGTTTATACAAATATGATTGATCCTAAGGGTCACAAGAATCCCTTAGAAATGAAATGAAGAGTCATCATAATGTTTATTACAAATAAACTATTAAAACTATCAAAATTTATCAAAAAACTATATATAAAAAATAGGTCCACTTGGAGAAAGCATAACTTTCTAGTCCTAGCTCCAAATTGTGAGCCGTTTACTTTGTTGGAAAGGTATTAAATAAATCTCAAATCAAATTTTGGAGGTAATGTGAACCATCCAAGCCTAGAAATGCTCTGAAGACCTTCAAATATGTAGTTTGTTGAAACATAGAAAAAATTTAAAATTTGTATTTCAGTATTTTCCCAATTTAATCCTGATCATTCCTCCCCCCTTGAGAGGCAATGGGCCCCATTGCACTAATCTGCTACAATAGATGAGGAAATTTTTCTTCAATCTACTCCTTAGTAAACCACTTGCCTTGATGAGAATGTTGACCAACTCAAACCACCCGATATAGAGGAGTTCTCTGATTCTCAAAGTCTTTAAAATCTCTTCAGTAACATGGTCACACTGGACTAGAGTAGTAGTAGATGGATTTAACTCTGTAGCTTGAATGTGTTCAGTAGCTTTGGAAATGTCCAACAAAGGAGGAAAGTAGGGTCTCAACAATTCCACATTGAAAATTGGATGCAGTCCCAAAAAGTGTTGGCAAGTTGACTATACTATTGTATATGACTTAATATAGTGTTGTCATTATGGAAAAAAAGTCATATACTATTTTGGACTCAGCGCACATGATAAGAAGATCAGAAATTGGCTAAGTACAAAAGACTAGATAGTTAGTAGAGCACCAGTAGTTCAAAGCATCAGCACACGTGCGTATGACCGAGTTATGGTATGCAACCTAGAAGATAAGTTAGTAAGAGTGTATTCATGTTTAGTCTATGAGCACATGATCAAATATGCAAGTATGACAAAGTTACAAATAACTAAAGTTACATAGCCAATGAATGCCAGAACATAATAGAGTATGCAACCAACTAATGGTAATTTGATTAGTGACTATTTTATTGTTTTGTAAAGGCTATGCGCCTATTGTAATTAGGTTATAGACATGTAATTAACTTTTTTTGTAAACATGCTTGAGCCAATTCACTTGGAAGCATTGTATGTAATCAGTTAAAGGGCTGACCTAGTTAATCATTTTGTATGCGCATATAAATATTAGATGCGCCCTTGTAATTAGATATGGAAGTTGTTATAGAGTTGAGATAAGAAGAGAAGAAGTGTGCAAAGAGTTTTTAAGATGTATTAGAGATTTGCAAGAGGTCAAAGCATCAGCACATCAAAGGAACTGATCAGACAAGCAGTGTCACAATGCCAGTTCATCCAGAAGATATAGTGTGTATCTGAGATCAAAAGGTTGTAGCCTTCACCACTTGAGCAGTGAGCTCTAGGACAGTGTGTCCCCACCCCTAATAGGGTTAATTGTAAAAGGCTCCTAATAGGGTCTGACCCTTGACAAGGTCACTATACTAAAAGCATTGTAAAGACAACTCCTAGAAGGGTTAAGGATCTTCTAACAAGGATCATAAGACACTAGTACATATTATTAGTGGGTGTCAATTCTCACTGGTGTTTTTACCTATTTGGGTTTCCCCATAACCATATTGGTGTTATGTGTTGTGTTAATCTATCTTGTTTATGTTAATGTTCATTTCAGTACTTAAGCATTCAAGTTAAGTTTAAAGAGTAAAGTGAAAAGATTTAATATAGTGAGCATTGATTCACCCCCCCCCCCCCCCCCCCCCCCCCCCCGCCCTCTCAGTGTTCCCATTCCTAACAATTGGTATCAGAGCTCTAGTCCTTAGCAAAGAATTTTAACCACTTGAGGAGATCATGGACAAAGAAGAAATGAAACATCTAAAAAGAAATCTTGAAGCTACTCTTGAAGACCTGGACAAATCTGAAAAAGAAATTGAAGAATTAAAAGAAGAATTCAGTGATGCTCAAGAAGTCATCAAAAGGCTATGAAAAGATTTCAAAGAATGATCTACCAGTGATTTAGGGACAATGATAAAGAAGATGAATGAAGAAAATTCATCTCTGAAAGAACAGATTGAAGAATTGGATGATAAGCTAACCAACAATCAAGATGTCTATGAAGAACAGATCAAGGAGAACCTTCAATTGAATGAAGAATTAAGGCAAGAAAACATGGAAATCTTGGAGTTAAGAAACAACAAAGAAATCTTGGAATCTAAATTGAAAGAGGATAAGAATCACATTGATAAATTACACAAAAGCAAGGATCTGATTGAATCTCAACTATATGCTCGAAAGCTTAAAGGAGATACCAGCGGCATTGGATTCAATGAAGCACAAAATCAGATTGATGACATGCAAGCAAGGATGAAAGCACCAGATGACACCGTAGATACTAAGGATATTGGAAGTTAGACTAAAGATAATGTTGAACCATCCAAAGATGAGCGCAAGATAGTAGACCAAACTTGTTATGCATGTAACAAGCATGGACATATAGCAAGGAACTGTAAAGAGGTAAGACCTTTCAATGGTTACTGTTATTCATGTAATAAATTTGGTCATAGAGCTATGAATTGTAACCCCAGTCAAAAGAACAAGACTCGGCATAATCAGAGAAATCAGAATCAACCAAATGTAAGAAATTCTTAGAATGTTACATGTCAGATATGTAACTATAATGGTCACTTAGCTAGACAATGTAAAATGGTAACCCATGTCAATGCGCCAAGGAATATAAGGCCTCCAATTATTTGTCACTCATGTAATAAGGCTGGAAACATCTCAAAGTTCTATAGATCAAGAACACAAAATCAGGAAAGCCCTAAAAAGCCAGAAGAATCAATACTACATACCGAAGGTGAAGTCAAGTTTGTGAAAGCTTCAGAAGATGCAAGCATGATTTGGTTAGAGAAGAAGAAGGATAAGATTAATGAACATGTATTAGATGTATACGCAGTGGATGCAACCTCTACATCTGGATGAATGGCCCTCAAGGTCATAGGGGGAGATAATTTGGGTCTAGACCCCTACGTGGCCAGTATACTCACCCTCAGAGTATATACCTTTGGATTTAAAATTTTGGAGACTAGTAGAAGTTGTGTGCAAGAGCACACAACCTGATTGATTACATAATGAAAGTTGAAAATTTTTAGTGACAGACTAGTTTATGTGGTAAGCATTAATGGAGAATTTTTTACTTTAAAGTACATAGAAGCTTGTAGATCACTCATTGCATTCAAGTTCAGAATGATTGAAGAGCAAAAAATCCCTAGCAGTTGATTGTGAAGGATTGCAGATTGATTCACTAGTGAAGCAGTGTGATTGATCGGTTGCAGAAGCCCTAATCCGTCGTGTCAATTCAAAAGTTCTTGGAAACCATTAGGAAAGCAATATACAAGTAAGTGATGGCTACTCCTATTGTATTTGATGTTGCGGAGAAGAAAAGATATGTATTTAAGAGGTACCCATTCAAATCTACATTGGATGACCTAGAAGGGGCATTCTCTCGCACTCCCATGGGTTTTATGCATGTCGAAGACATCCGTGCATACACATACTGCAAGAAGGAACTAGTAGGACTTGACAGGATAAGAGCGCATTTAGAAACCATGATGAAACTAGATAAAACCCTCCTAGATGAGTATGTGCAATTTGAAAACCACCCGATAATTGAATATGCAACTGCATATGAGTTCTATGAGTCCAAATGGATAAAGATTCTACTTAGAAAGATTCATGATGACCTATTCTAGATAGGTGCAGTGTCAGTCAGAATAACAGGAGACCTAATACATGAGATGATAGGCCTCTCAAGAATAGGCCTCATTCTTCTAGTGGGTAAGGATGTAAGGAAGATTGTTGAAAAAACATGCAAATCAAGAAGTGATAGGCATGGAATGACTATAAAGCCTATAGAGGAGAAAGACATCAAATTGATGTCTATGATACTAGGGTATAGGTTTCAACACACTAGCAGGGTGAACAGTGTGTCAGCGGCCACAATTCTTTCTGCAATAAGACTTGTGAGAGAGAATGGAGAGTTCAATATGTGCGAGACCCTACACGCACAACTAATAGACAACATTAAGGCCATTAAACATGACAAGACCAAAATATTCAGATTTGGGTCTTTGATCATATACATGTACTTCCATATAGTTGGAAAGGTCTCAGACTTGTATTTGGACAAAATCTTACCCACAATGCCATAGATATCTCTTAAGGCATCTACTCAGAATACCCTAAAGGACTACATGACACTAGAATTGAAGACATTTAGGGCCAAAATCCAGATGAGATACAGGATTCCAGAAAGCATTGTTGAAAAGTACAAAGATAGCATTTTATTTATGGTAGAGACTAATACAACATGCATGGAAGCAGTTGAACCAAGGACAAAGTGGATTCATCCACTTGGATATGAGGTTGAGGAGCCAATCCTAGAGGCATATGCTCAAGTACTGTTATCAGCACCTAAGGACCCTAATGAGCCAAGATGGGGGACTTATGAAGAGAAAACAAGAGAAGTTGATGTTGTTCTGAACAACACATCAACTAAAAGAAAAGTAGCTAAGGTTACTTCTGAGATAGTGAAAATTCATGGAGTAACTCAAGCAGACCTGGACAAATAAAGACAATAAAATATTTCTTTGGGAATTGAGAGTGCATTAGCAACAGAAGCAAAGGAAGATGATCCAAAATTGAAGAAGTTAAAAGTGGAGAAATCTGATGATCTGAAGGGTAAAATAGATGTTTCCCCTCCTTTGTCCATAGAAACAATTGACCTTACTGATCCTCCTAAGTATAAGGTAATGCCTAAGAGGAAGAAAGAGATTAGCACTAGTCATCCATCCTCACGAGCAACAAGAAGCAAAAGGAACACTCAAGCACCTCCAGAAGTGAGTTTCAAACACAGTCTCAGTGTGTTGAGTACAAGGATTGTTGATGAAGGCAGGATAGATCAAGTAGGAAAGTTCTATGAGAAATATAGTGAAATAGATAAATCAAAAATTCATGGAATGATTATCAAACACATGTTGAAATTTAAAAGAACAGTCCTAGAACTAAAGACAATGATTCTAGATAATGTGTGGAATATCTTAGAATTCCTAAAAAGATAGGCCATTGAAGAGGATCAAAGGATAAGAGAAAAGACTCTAGATGAAAGTCTTCCAGTATGTTCTCTAGAGGAGAAAACTTTGTTGTTAGATTTGTTGAAACCGCACCTCCGGACTAAGACAAGAACACTACACATCATGGATAAGAATTATGAGTTGGTGGCTAAGTAAATAGAGAAAGGTTTTGAGAAGGTATTCTTGAATAGACACATGTATCCATCCACTGCACCCTCAACACAAGTGCCCTATAAGGAATTCAAAGTGGTAGAGCCCACTAATGTACCATTTACAGTTCCTCAGGATTCAGTGCCCATAGTTGAAACTCCTGCAGAGGTAGAAAAGTTTGCACCCATGATAGAGTCACTAAAGGATAGCACCATCATTATTGATAATGTTGAGATTGCAATGGTGACCACAGATAAGGACTTGGACAAGTTCAAAGAAGCTTTTGTAAGCACACAAGAGGCTGAAACACTATGCGGTGGTAACTCACCTAAGATAGAAAAAGAAAAAGAGACAGAAAAAGAAGAAGGAAAAGAAACACAAAAATAAAAAGAGAAAGAGACAGAAAAAGGAGAAGAAGAGGTAAAAAGAAATGAACCAATAGATGAACCATCTGTTGAAATGAAAATCAAAGTAAAGAAAGAAGTAGTGGATAGAACTCCTAACTCTCCTTTTGTATCATTGTTGTCAAGATTGACACCAGACACCACTAGTCTGGATTCTTGGGAAGAAGAAGACCTGATCAAGATCAGTGTCTTAGCTATGGAGAAGGAAAAAGAGAAATAGGTAATGAGGAACCCATTGTTTGTTGAATCAGTCAACATATTGAATAGTCTACTTCCTTTAGACAAGAAAGTGTCAAAGGTCCATTCAGTTTATGATGTTAGCAACATCCTCACAACCTTCAAAATCAATTTTTCTACCTTGGAAGAGTCTACATCTCAAGTTGAAGAAGAGAAGTATAGGAAGAAGAGACTAAGTGAAATGGTCAGTAACTTTTCTCTTGACCTAAGTTCCCTAAAAATTGGTCAAACATCTTTGAAGGAGTTTGTAGCAAAGGGTAGAAAGATCATTGCAGATTGTATGGACCAAGATAAGTTGACTGATGATCATTTCAAGAAGATACAAGAGCCAGAAGCAATGATAGAACTAGTAATGAAATTAGTAGGAGACCCCTCCACTAATGTAAATATGTGTAATAATCTATATCAAGGGCAGACTGACAAGATTGAAAGATTAGAGAAGGAGATGTCCAAGATAAGGGCAAGGCAAACACAGCTCAGGAATGCTCTTGCACCCTCCCTAGATGTGCTCAATCAGAATATCAAGGAGATCGATGCCACCATGGTGACATATGATCAAGGTCCTAGCTCAGATTTGGAGAAGATGAAGAAGCTTAATTATGCATTATGCGGCCATCTCCAAATAGTCAATGCACTGATTGCATTTTGGAAGCAAGAGATCCACAAGTTACAGATAGCATATCTAAATGTACTTTCCCTGTAAGTACTTGTAGATATAGTTTTTGGAAATACCTTTCTCATTAATTTCAAAGGGGGATTATGTATAGAATATGGAGTTATAGATATGTAAAGAAGATGTATAGTAATAATAATAAGGGAGATATAAGTTAGAGTTTTTGTATAAGAGGACATACAGTAACTTTTCCATATTCCTTTATTGCCATCAATGACAAAGAGGGAGATTGTTGGCAAGTTGACTATTCTATTGTATATGACTTAATATAGTGTTTTCATTATGGAAACAAAGTCATATAGTGTTTTGGAGTCAACGCACATGATAAGAAGATCAAAAATTGGCTAAGTACAGAAGACTAGACAGTTAGTAGAGCACCAGTAGTTCAGTGCGTTAGCGCACGTGCGTGTGACCAATTTATGGTATATACCCTAGAAGATAAGTTGGTAAGAGTGTATTCATGCTTAGTCTATGAGTGCATGATCAGATATGCAAGTATGACAAAGTTACAGACATATGAAGTTACACAGTTGGTAAATGCCAGAACAGAACAGAGTATGCAGCCAACTGATGGTAATTTGATTAGTGACTATGTTATTGTTTTGTAAAGGCTATGTGCCTATTGTAATAGGTTATAGACATGTAATTAACTTCATTTGTAAACATGCTTGAGCCAATTCACTTGGAAGAATTGTATGTAATCAGTTAAAGGGCCAACCTAGTTAATTGTTTTGTATGCACATATAAATATTAGATGCGCCCTTGTAATTAGATATGAAAGTTGTTATAGAGTTGAGATAAGTAGAGAAGAAGTGTGCGAAGATTTTTTAAGATGTATTAGAGCTTTTCAAGAGGTCAAAGCATTAGCACATCAAAGGAACTGATCAGACAAGTAGTGTCACAATGCCATTTCATCCAGAAGATATAGTGTGTATCTGAGATCAGAAGGTTGTAGCCTTCACCACTTGAGCAGTGAGCTCTATGACAGTGTGTCCCCACCCCTAATAGGGTTAATTGTAAAAGACTCCTAATAGGGTCAGACCCTTAACAAGGTCACTATACTAAAAGCATTGTAAAGACAACTCCTAATAGGGTTAAGGATCTTCTAACAAGGATCATAAGACACTAGTACAGATTATTAGTGGGTGTCAATTCCCACCAGGGTTTTTACCTATTTGGGTTTCCCCATAACCATATTAGTGTTATGTGTTGCGTTCATCTATCTTGTTTATGTTAATGTTTATTTCAGTACTTAATCATTCAAGTTAAGTTTAAAGAGTAAAGTGAAATATTTAATATAGTGAACACTGATTCACCCCCCCCCCCCTCTCAGTGTTCCCATTCCTAACAAAAAGGATGGAAAATTAAGTTCAAAAGTATTCTCACCAACTTGTTTCACAATAGTATATGATCCATAAAGAAGAGGATGAAGCTTCCTATTTGGTCCATGCAGGCACTCTTTCTAAAGATGTAACCATACCTTGTCACCAATCTGAAACTGATAAGAAGTTCTATGTTTATCATGCCTTTCCTTATACTTCTAATTACTCTGCTCCAAAATCTCATAAAATTCTTGTTGTAGGTGTCTAATTTTATCAATGAATTTTTCTTCTTTATCTACCTCCTTGTCACCATTCAATGGACTATTAGATTGTAGAGCCAGTATTTCTACATCCATAGGTGCCAATGGCTGGTACCCAAGACAAACCTCAAATGGACTATGTCATGTAGTACTATGGAGTGCACAGTTGTATTTGTATTGCACATAGGGTAAGCTTTCATCCCATTTGTGAGGATGTTTTGAATGATACATCTATAAAATATGAATAATTATTCGATTCACCACTTCTATCTGCCCATCTATTTGGGGATGGAATATTGTGGACTTTGTCAACTTGGTGTCCATTTTAGCCCATCGTGTAGACCAAAATTTGTTGATGAACCTGCTATCCCTATTAGAAATAATGGTTTTTGGTAGACCAAAATGAACCCAAATATGTTCAAAAAATAGCTTGGCAATCTCTTTGGCAGAAATCATCTCTTTACATGCCACCATGATAGCCATTTTAGAAAACCTATCTACCACAACATATACACAATCATGCCCCTGCCTGGTAGTTGGAATCGTAGACATAAAATCCATTGAAAAAGACTTCCATGGCTTATCAAGAATAGGTAATGGTAAGTATAGACCCAACTTATGGTTTGTTAGCTTTGCAATTGCACAGGCTGCACAAGCTTGTATATGTGAAATGATATCCTGTTTCATTTTTGGCCAATAGAAATACTTTTGAAGGATAACAATAGTCTTACCAATACCAAAATGTCCCACACCATGACTGTAGTGAGCTTCCCATATCATTTTCTTCTACTCCTTGATGGGTACACATATATGACCAATATGGAAAAGCAACCCATCTTGCAAGTGAAAATCAGAGACAGACTTTCCTTCTACCAAATTACTATAGATGTTAGAAAAATCGGGGTCAGTACCATATAGTTGTTCCCAAGTGGATGATTGATTACCACATGAATCTGACACTATTGTCAAACCTGTAATTTGAGGCCTACTCAAATAATCTACCACTTTGTTATTGATTCCTTTTTATGATGAATGTTGAGGTGAAATTTTTGTAGATAAGCTTACCACATTTGATGTCTATCATTTTGCAACTTCCCTTATGTTTGCAAGAATTGAAGTGGTTTATGGTTTGTATGTATAACAGTTTCCTTTCCCAATATATAATGTTTCCATTGTTTGTAGGCCTGAACAATGTCATACAACTCCTTGTCAGAGGTGGGGTTCCTACATACTATATTAGAAAAAAAATTATTGTGATAGGAAATAGGATACCCATGTTGCATGAGTACCGCACCAAGAGCATAATCAGATGCATATGTTTCTATCTCAAATGATTTTTTTAGATCTAGGAGGACCAATACTGGTGCTAAACATAATATTTTCTTTAACCCATCAAATGCTCATTGTTTTTCCTATATCCACTAAAAAAATTCTTATGCTCCACCCCTTAGTGATTGATTAAGAGGTCATGATATGTGTGAGAAACCAAACACAAATCTGTGATAGAATTTGGCTAAGCCCAAGAAGCTGCGAAGCTCTATGAATTTTTTTGGAGATGGCCAATATATAATTATTTGAATCTTTGTTAGGTCAACATGAACACCCTCAGTATCAATGATATACCCTAAGTATTGAATACTCTTCATACCAAAAGAGCACTTCTCAATGTTGGCATCAAGTTTTTGTTTTTATAGAGTTGAAAGCACTTATTCAATATGTTGCAAATGCTCAGACCAATTCTTTCTAAAGATGAGTATTTCATCCAAATAAACAACCACAATGGAATTAATGAATGGTCTAAACACATCATTCATTAACCTAATAAATGTGGCTAGGGCATTTGTTAGGCCAAAAGGCATGACTAGCCATTCAAACAAACCTTCCTTAGATTTAAATGCAGTCTTCCACACATCTACTAGATCAATTGGTACTTGGTGGTATCCAAAATTCAAGTCAATTTTTGTAAAGAAATTATCCCCCCTAAGTTGGTCCAACAAATCATCAATACGAGGGATTGGATATCTATTTTTTACATATATTTTGTTCAATGCCCTATAATCAATGCAAAGTCTCCATGTCCCATCTTTCTTTTTAGCAAGGACTATTGGACTGCTATAGGGTGAAGCACTTGGACAAATGTGTCTTTTCTGAATCAACTCTTGAATTTATCTCTTGATTTCATCATTTTCCAAAACTGACCTCCTATATATTGGCTCACGCGGTAGTGGTGTTCCTTGGATTAAATCAATAGAGTTCTTGACTTGACAGTGTATTGGGACTCCCACTAGTGGTTTAAACACAATGATATTCTTTCAAAATTTTATCCATATGATTTTGTTGATTTTCATTATGGTTACCTTAGTATGTTTATTAAGGACAACTGACTTCATTTTTTTAGGGAAAATCATGAGTATAACAAAAGCTCCAGTTTGAGCAATCAAGCATTTACATTGTTTAGCAGTAATTAAAGAAGTAGTTTGTGTTGGACATACCTCTAGTATTTGATACCTCTTCCCACCAAGCTTGATTGTAACACTACATGGCCTAGAATCATACACCCCATGCCTTTGATAAATGTATGGCTTCCTCAGAAAGACATCACATACATCCAACAGTGCTATATCACATATCACTTCATCCTTTAAAGGCTTGATTAAATATGGTAGATGACATTGTTGATTTATTTGAATATCTTGTCCCTGATTTACCCATCCCATAGAGAATGGTTGTGGGTGTCTTGTCACTTTTAAATTTAATCTTTTTACTATCTCCCTAGAGATCAAATTCTTTTGACTCCCACTATCAACAATAAAATGCAAAGGTTTTCCATCAACCCACATCTATGAATTAAAAAATCTCTCTTCATCTTTGTGAGGCAATACTTTAGTAGTTGCAACTATGACATATGGGTTTTCTTCTATGATGGAATCATTTTATTTTTCCTCAGAAGTATCTATTGGTGATGATTGAAGTTCCACTTTTGCTCCTTGTATTTTTGTCATCAGATTGTTAATACTTTGACAATCCTTTGTATTATGGATTGGGGACTTATGCATCTCACACCACATGCCTATATCTATTTGTGTCTTTTTAGTAGCTCACCATGTGTTCTTAGGTCAATTTGAATGAGGTTCCTTGGTTACCATTTTTCCTACAAATTTATTTCCACCTTCAGCCCTTGGTTTATTATTTGCAAAGTAGTCCCACTTCCTTTTCTGCTTGAATTTCTCTTCAATTTTTGTAGAATATTTGTAGGCAGTTGCCAATGTCTCAATATTCAAAAATTCAATCTATGTTTGAATATACTTGTGAAGTCCACTACGGTATTTCAAAATTTGATGCTTCTCTAGATCCTAAAAACCAAGTTTTGTTGAAAGTGAGTGGAATGTATTAGTGTAATCTTGCACAGACTGGTCCCTCTTTTGTTGAAGCAACTTCCATTCTATGTATTTATGTTCATATACATTCTCAAGAAAGTATGCTTCTTTTATGTATTCCACAAATTCTCCCCATGTGGGCTTCTTATCAAGAGATTCTCCAAAGCCATCTTCAACAGGTTATCAACTTTGATAACCAGTTATCAACAGCTTCAACATCGACTTTTCCTTCAAAATTTGGGATGTCAAAATTTACCTGCACTTTAAAAGGGGTATTCCCATGAAATAAAGTTCCTGATCCAAAGGATTTTTTATTTTGTAGAAGACATGAGAATTGACTCATTATCTCCTCTCATTGCATATTTAAATCATCTTCTACCAACTGCTTAATAGAATCATCTGACATCTTTGATCATATGCATCTCAAAGGTGGATATTTTGACAAATCTTGTGTATCCAATCCTAATCTTTCATAGGAAGACCTTGTGTAAATTGGCATAAAGGAGCATTCCCACTCTAATACCACTGATCTGAATTAAGAAATCAGATTACAATACCTAGTGTGATACCTGGAGTATTGTCAAGTTCAATGTAAATAACTAAGAAGATTAACAAAAATATTGCAAGTCAAGAAGTGATCCATTCTATTCGAAATTGGAGTTTATACAAATTTGATGAATCCTAAGGGTCACAAGAATCCCTTGGAAATAAAATGAAGATTCATCATAATGTTTATTACAAATAAACTATTAAAACTATCAAAATTTATCAAGAAAACTATATATAATAAATAGGTCCACTTGGAGAAGGCATAACTTTCTAGTCCTAGCTCTGAATTGGAAACGGTTTACTTCATTGGAAAGGTATTCAATAAATCTTGAATCAAATTTTGGACGTTAGGCGAACCATCCAAGCTAAGAAATTCTCTGAAGACCCTAAAAAATATAGATTACTGAAACATAGAAAAATTTGACAAATTGGATTTCAGTATTTTACCAATTTAATCTTGATCACTGGAATTGTGAGATGTAAAAGTAATTTAGCGTCTTGCTGAGGACAAACTCAAAATATAGCTTTCTCAAAAAATATAAAGGTGCCTCCCAATTATTATAGGATTCTTGGTCAAAGACCATATACCACCTATCCCAAAATGCATCTCCCATCCTATTATGAACATACCAATGTATGGGAAAATGATTCGTAGTTACTTCTAGGGAATTACTCCTAATAGCATTAGTGAAAAGAGCACATATGTCTTATTTAAGTATCTTCTTTTTTTTCACTTGATCATATGAAAAACCATCGGCATAACATACATGACATGTATCCCTCCATGAACCCCATGTTGTAACCTCCTTAGACACCTCATTCGCACTATTGTCCATTCTTTCTAAGGAAGTGACAAGGGATGAGTGGTGCTCAAAACTAGATGACCTTAACCTATTAACCAATATAGATATTTGGGCACTATTTTGTTAAAGGCAGTTGATAAGGTACTCTTGTGTGGCATCAACGTGACCTATTGGAGGATGCAGAGGGTTCAGATTTTGGTTTGGCGGTGGGTTTGGGTTTGGCGGTAGATTTGGGTTTTGCTAAGGTTTTTCTTATTGTGGGGCTACATTTTGAGGCTTCTCTTGTTTCTTATTTCCAACATTATCAAGATTTTTATGTGTCTGAAGAGGTCTTTTTTGTCTCTTTTGTGGTTGGGGATTGTTTTCCAAATCTAACATTAAATTAATTTTTTAAAAAAATCACTTCAACAAACCCTACTCAATTGAAATTGAAAGAAAAACAATTAAAAAAAAATCTTACCTGTTCGACAGAGTGGCATACTTGAAAAATGATCAATATGGAAAAAAATCCAATAGCAACAAGAACTCGCTTGTTTTTTGGCATTTCCCTTCCTCCTCTCTCCTTCAAACTCAGTTTTGGCATGAATAAAAACAACCAAATGCGGGTTTTTAAAAAATGTTTATGACAGTCAAAACCTGTACAAGTTTTGAAAAACTTAATTTTTCTTTTATTATTTTTTGTGGCTTGGCAAAGGCTCGGCTTTTCCAAGCCTAATTTTTTCAAATTTTGAATCACCCGATCGGGTTATGAAAATTTTTGGGTTTTTTTAAGGAGGTGGCCACTTTTTTGCACACCATCTTGGTTCACTTACCCAATATTATGTCATGGATGTTGATATAAAATTAAGAACAATCCAAAACATATTCCATATTTCTTTAGAAAATACACAATCTAAGAAGATATGTGATATTGATTCAAGATCTCTACAGACAACACAAGCAAGGTTTTCCATTGGGGAGACAAAGTGGTAATTTGTGTGGGAGAAAAATCCATTAAAAAACATCATTTTTTAGGTTCCACTAACTTGTACCAAATTCTATCAAATTTTTAATACCAAATAGAGACATCAAGTCTTAGTTTCCAAGTTTTGTTCATGTGCAAGAAAATAGAGTAATTGTCAAACAAGGAGGCATATATCATTTTGGATTTAATGCTAGCAACAAGAGAACCATTAGACCATTTTCCATATGTATGTCTAGAGTCATTAATGGAGAAGTTTCTAGGAAGGGATAAAAAGATGCAAGCATCACTAAGCATAGAGTAAGTCCTCCATTGGGTGTGGGGACGAGAAACATTTAGTTATAGTTCCTTCCACCTAATCAAAGCCTCATTCTTTATAATATGAACTACAATTATTAAATACAACTGGTAGCCCACAATTTGGTAGAACATCCTTGTAGTTGGGCTAGCCACTTATCCCCATGTTTCGAACTCCACCAAATGGATCTCTTACCACAAAGCTTATTATCTGATGCAATGAGACCATTAGAGTTGATGAATGGCCTCACTTGATCACAACATTTCCATATGGATTTAAATACTTTTGACCCATGACCCTTAATAGAAAACTACCCAACAAGCAAATCACATAAGTGAAGTCCTTTCCAAGAAGGACCTTTATGGGGAACAATAGTGGCAATTTTATTTCTAACCAACACCTTCCAAGGCTCACTACCTTCCAAATATCTAAAAATATACTTAGCAACAACATAAATCACCTAAGTTCTTAGATCCTTCAAACCCAAGCCTCCTCTTTGCTTACTCATGGCACACCATGGCCATTTAATTAACAAAATGGCATTTTTTGTAATGTCCCCATTTTAGTAGGCTCCTTTAGCTAGGAATGGTCAGTTCATCATTGTGACCCTTGTGAGATGACAGTGAGATTAGAGGGTCTCTATGGTTGGTTTTCTATTTTTAGTAAGCCTATTTTGAGCAGTTTCTATTTTTAGCAAGGCAGTGGAGGCAGTTCAGAGTTGTGAGCAGTTGAGTGCATTTATTGAGTATTTAATGAGGTTTATTAAAGTTATTTATTAAGTTGAACTTATTAAATAACTTATCTTTATGTTCTAATTTTAAAGTGTAAATGAGAAGCCTCTTAAGTGAAAGGTGTGTGGAAGAAGCCACATCTTTTTAATGATTTTTAAAGAGCCTTTGGGAAAAATCGAATTCATTGAAGAATTGTGAAAAAATTTATGAAGTTTTTCTTGAAGTGGAGAATTGGCTAGGGTTTGAGGAATGATTCCTCTCTTGTGCAATTGAGTCATCTTTCTGGATAGTGAATTTTGCTACTAAATTTCTTGGAAATTCACTATTGGTTCTATGAATTTGAATTTGATGTTGAGGTATATCAAATTGAGGTGAATAAAGAAATTATCGAATTACAAAGGTGTTTTTGTTTGGTTCAATTTTATTCCAGAGGTACATAAAATTCTTGGAAGGTCATTGTATCTTCCAAATTGGTTGTGTTTGCATCATAGGATGGTGTAGCATATTTAAAAAGCTACAAAATTTATTAATAGAGTTTTGTCAACCTCAAGAGGGTTGTGTAATGCTTATGAGAGGCTACGGTTGCTTTTTGAAGATTGTGTAACATTCAATGAAGGCTGTGTAACATTTATTGGAGGTTGTGATAGTTATTTGGAAGCTACATGTGATGTGTTGGAGGTTGCATCATTTTATTGGAGGCTATGTGTGATGTGCTGGAAGATGCAATTTTCATTGGAAGGCATAACACCTCTCCCAATAGTAGCGCTCACTACCTAGTAGTTGTGCTTTATTCTTGGCATGCCATGTTTTATTTAAAAGGTGCTCCTTTGTCTATTAATTCATGTAATGTTATTCAAACATTGTCAAATGATTGAATTTGAATATTTGGTGAAATTGAGAATTGGAAATAATTGGTTGTTCATTGTTATTCATAATCTAGAAATAGAGAGGCTAGGGATGTGTTCAGGAATTTGGTAGATGGCCAACATCATATGCCTACTATATTACAATAGTTATATGACACTCTACAGTGCATTTCACTACCTAGAAACTATGGTAAAGAGAGAGGTGCTAGGAGTGTGTCTGGTAGTTTACATAGGTCCAGAGAAGATAACATGTCTAGAGATGGTGACAGAATGAGAGCTGAGGACTGGACTAGAATCACTAGATATGATGATAGATTTGATAGGACTGATCATATGGGTGTTTATGATAGGACACAATGGCCTACATTTATGAGACCTAAGGTTGATGTAGTTATCATCGAGACTAATGTTGCACCATTTAAAGAGGACATTGTTACTCATTATGCTAAATGGGATGGTCTACCACATTCCATCAAGAGAAATCTTAATTTTGATAGATTTCTTACACAAAAGCGTGAGCATTCTAGAGGTAGGCATGCACCTGAGAGATAGAGGCCTAGGTAGATAGATCTATGACAGGAAACCAACAAGATGTCCTTGGACCATTATGATGCCAGTGGCAAGGTTACAGCAAGAGCTTGGGTTCATAAGCTCGTTACTTATCTAGCTTTGCATCCCATGATTAAGGAGGATGCCATCCTCCTTTTTGTGTTGCATCTAGATGGGGTAGCTCATGATTAGTGGTACCATGGGCTAGTGTCACTTTGACACAATCAAGTCATCTATTACCAGGAGTTCATGGATAGGTTAATAGAGCGGTTTAATAGGAAGGAACCTGAAACCTACTTCAGAGAGTTGGGTTATTTGAGGTAGACAGGTGGTCTTGAGGTCTTTATCAATGAGTTTCAATGGTTGTCTATTATGGTTTATGACATTTTTGAGAGGAGGAGAGTTATGCTCTTTATAGAGGGTTTGGTTGAGCCTCTTAGATGGTGGGTTAAGTCTTTGGATCCACCCACATTGTAGGAAGATATGAAAAAGGAAAGGAATTTGGAAGCATCTACTCTACAAAATAAGTTTTTTGCGACACCTTCTAGTTCATCTTACGATAGGACAGCACCAAAAAAGGCTGATAGAGCTCAATTTAAGCATCCTACAGTAGCCCCTTTAGATCAAGAAACCTTGAATGATCTAAGGAGGAAAAAATTATGTTTTCATTGTAGGGGACCTTATGATTTGAACCATGATTACCCTATGAAACCAAAAGGGAGAAATAAGATGATGGAATGGTTTTATGATGATGGAGATAATTCTGATTTTCAGGGACAACAAGCTGATTATGAGCATGACACACATGAGGTTTCTAGTGTTGGTGATGAGAAGATAAATGATTTTGATTTCAAGTTTGTTTACCTTTCTAGCATGAGAAAGGAAGGTTCTTCCAGAATGGATGGACTCTTGGTAGGGAAGCGTGTTATTTCTCTTTTTGACATAGGTGCTACACATAATTTTATTGATTCGCGCTTGGTTACCAAGAGAGGGTTTGAAACTAAAGAATTTTAAGGACTTAGAGTACAGGTGGCTGATGGTTATGTTAGAATAACTGAGAGGGGGGGTGAATCAATTAGATCAGTTATCCAATAGTCCCAATTACAAAATGTATCACTTAAAACAAATTTAGCAAATTTCTGCAGCTCGGTAACATAAAATAATAAACTGACTGTGCATTTACCAATTACCAATCAAATGACTTACTAAAATTACCGACCAAATCAAATATGTAATATGTAAAGTATGATAACCAAAAAATCACCACATAAACACATAACACAAGGATTTAACGTGGAAACCTTGTTAAGGGAAAAACCACCTGGGACCGGTAACCTAAAATATTTTTCACTCTTCTGAACAGAGCTTGGTGAAGAGCCAACCCTGTTAAAGGTTACAAAACACACTATAAGGTGTGACCTTGTTAGAGGATTTAAGACTAACAGTTATTGTCCAACCAGCATTCACTATGGGGTTGATAGGATAACAATGTACATTTTATGAATGACATAGGGAAATCACAAGATAGTTAAGTCCACTCGGTTAAGAGATTTTTCTATTACAATGGTTAAAATAAAATAGTAGGTGATCTGATTACAATACAACTTGATTTTGCAAATGTTCAGATCTATTCTAATCCCATACAAATCCTTTGATCAATATTTCAATTCAGTTCTTCAATATTCAATAACTTACTATCACTCGATAATAGCTCTCTGACACTCAGTTAACTCTGTAGTTCAGTTCTCCTTTAACCAATCTAATCAGGCATACATGAAACTATGTTCATGTGAAATCTATATAGTCTCCTTCTTCTAGCATAGTTTCAACAATGAAACCAATGTCTCTTATATAGACAAATAAACCATTTTATTTTTATCCATCAGATTTTGTTACTTAATCTCCTTCACAGATTTTGCCACTTTAACCTTCCTTGGCAGATGTGTCTATAACTCATTTCAATTCCATCCTTTAGATCTTCTTCGAGTTTTTTTAGTCTTTGATCTCATAAAAAAAATTTATCTTCAACCTCAAAATCATACACATTCCAGCTCATCAATTTATGTCGGCTAAACTCAACATTTAATTCCTTTATTCATACTCAATTAACAAAGAAATGTGTCGGTGAAAACAAGCTCAGTTGATACTTTCACTCGGTATACACTACACTTAGCTCGGTGTATACTGAAGTGCTTCATTTACTGACCACATTGCTTTGTACAGTTTTGCTTCCTTCTTCATCATAGATGAATTCAACATAATCAAGTCAATAACATAAGGTCATAGACTCATCAATAAGTTACCCATAGTTTTCCTTATCCTCATCTATCATATCCATCTTCCTAATACAGATATTTTTGTTCTTCATCTCTTTATCCCTTCTACAGATGTTTAGGTATTTGTAACTTACAAGATAAGTACTGTCAAAACTAGTTGACATCAATGACAACATATTACTAATTTAATCATCTTACATACAATTTAGTAAATTGGTGATCTCTAACCACTGATCTTCAAGTTATTCAGATATTCAATCGGTTGTAGTTCATCAATCTCTCCCTTTGGCATTGATGGCAACATAAGAAATATGAAATATGCCAAACACATACCAAACATATGTTCCACAACTACATAAGTAAATGTTGTAGCTTGGTAAACTCTCCCTAGCTTGATTTTTAATATGTTTAATCACTACATTACATAACATGTGCAGACTTTCCTCTGTAGACTTGATCTTTTTAGCTTCAGATTGTCTCTCCTTGACTTTCTCATTTTATCTCTCCCTTAGATAAATATCTCATGATCTCTATCAATACTGATTTCTCTTTCTTTGTCAACAATCTATTGACATCTTTCTCTGTTTCATATTGAAATATCTCTCCCTTTGACAACAATGCCAAAGAAAAATATAAATCAGCTCTGTAGTAACCAAGTAACTCACTGTTGTTCGGTGTAGCCAATTGTATCTCAGTATACTAATTTGCAAATTCTCAAATCTTTCCTTCACAACTCCAAACAAAATCCAAAGTGTGAGCTATGTTGCATCAACATGAATGATCTTCTAATAAGATTAGGTTGATGCAACCTCCAAATCACATTAGTGACCGGTAGACAGGGGACGGACCCCAAGTCTAGTCCTCAAGTATTCAAATGTATCCTTCGGTAGAGGCTTAGTAAAAATATCGGCAAGTTTCTCCTTTGATGTAACATATTCCAGCTTTACTTGCTTCTCTTGTACTTGTTCTCTTAAGTAGTGATACTTAATAGATATGTGCTTTTTTTTTTAATGCATCATTGGATTCTTTGAAATATTTATTGCACTAGTGTTGTCACAATATATAATCACCGACTTAGTGATTACCTCATTCATGCCTTCCAACACTTGTTTGATATATGCAATATTTGAATAGTTTGTAGCAGCAGCAACATACTCTGCTTCAATTTTAGACTGATAAATACAAGGTTGTTTCTTACTTGTCCAAGTTACAAGTCTTTCACCAAAGAAAAATTCTCTTCTGGTTGTGCTCTTTCTGTCATCTATATTTTCGGCCGAATCAACGTCGGTGTAGACTCTTAGTTCAAAATTGCCTTCCTTTGGATACCATAATCCATAGTCTTCTATTTTCTTCAAGTATCTCAAGATTCTTTTTGTAGAAACCATGTGTGAATCCTTAGGATTGGCATAAAATCTAGCAACAATCCCCACTGCATGTGCAATATCAGGTCAACTATATACAACATACATCAATTTACCAATCATAGATCGGTACAGTGTTTGATTGACCTCTATGGATTCATCATCTTTAGTCAATTTTCAGCCTATGACCATCGGTGTTCCAACTGGTTTAGCATCTTCCATGTCAAATTTTCTCAGTAATTTCTTAATATACTTTGATTGTGTGATAAATATCCTATCATTCTGTTGAATAACCTATAAGCCTAGAAAGAACTTAATCTCTCCAAGCATAGAAATTTCAAATTATTTTCTCATCTCATCAACAAATGATTTACATATGTGATCTTTTCCTCCAAAACTTATATCATCCATAAATATTTCAACAATCAAGATAGTGTCATCAGACTCTCCTTTCATGTACAAATTTTGGTTTTTACTAGTTCTTACAAAACCAATACTTAACAAATAAGTATGCAATCTTTCATACCAGGCTCTCGGTGCTTGCTTTAGACCATATAAATCCTTGTGTAGTCTACATACCATGTCTTTCTTATCTGGATCAACAAACCCTTCTGGTTGTTCTATGTAGACCTCCTCTTCTAGTATCCCATTCAGAAAAGTAGACTTAACATCCATTTGATAGACTTTAAACTTCTTATGTGTTGCATAGGCCAATAACATGCGAACTCCTTCTAGTTTTGCAATAGGTGAAAAGGTTTCACCATAATCAATTCCTTCCACCTGTGCATACCCCTTACAAACTAGTTTGGCTTTATTCCTTGTAACCTCTCCATTTTCATTCAGCTTATTTTTGAAAATCCATTTAGTACCGATAACATTCTTATCTTTAGGTCTAGGTACTAAAGTCCATGTCTTGTTTTTCTCTATTTTTTCTATCTCCTCATTCTTTGCATTTATCCATTCATCATTCTCCAGTGAAACCTTAACATTCTTCGGTTCAAAATCAAAAACTAAGCATGTACCTTATCTTAACTTACTTCTTTTCTGCATGTCAACTTGCTTGTTGCCAATGATCTAGTTCTTAGGATGATGTCTCCTGACAAATCTTTCCAGCACCTGATCTCTCCTTTGTTGTTCATCCTATTCAAGTTCATTTCCTTGCTCGGTAACCTCTTCTTGATCCTCAGTTTCCCTTTCTTGTTCCTTGGTGTTGTTTTCCTGATGACTGGTTGACACGGCATGTGACTTTGGTAGGTACTCTAGATGTTCAATGTAAGTGAATCTACCATAGTCTTCTAGTTCCCTATGTACACACTAAGTAGTGCACTTCTCTAAATCATTACTTCCAAGAGAGTCCATGGATTGGAAACCTTGAGAATGTGATTTAGAGCTCCCTAGGCACGGAGTGCAAGGGTGTTTAAGAATGCTCTCAAATAGAGCTATAAAGCCAATAACCTTACTTGTAAACCATGCAATGGGAGATTCAAATAAAGACAATGGCAAGAATGCCAATATCCTCAAGAATAAAATGAAATGAAATGCAAGCTAGATTAAGATGAATATGCAAGCTAAACTATGGAAATGAAAGAAAAAGTATTACAAAGCCTCCTAGTTAAGCTAGATTAATTAATCTAAAGCATAAAGGAAACTAAGCTAAGTATGAAGCTATGGATGCCATGATAATGCAAGAAATGCAACTATGATAACATGTAGATGAAAAAGCCAAAAATGCTCCAAATCTTCAAAAAGCTCCAAAGTGACCTAGAAAACCTGCAGCATAACAATAGCATAAAAAGTTGGGGATCTAGAATGAAGAAGAGAGCTCTCCTTTTATAAGAAATGAGAAGGAATGGACCATGGAGATTAAGAGGAAAAATATTTAATCAAGGGTGGAGCTTGAAAGAGGAGCAATCCATGTGCACAAATATCCTCCAATGAGAAAATAAGAGTTGACTTTTGTGTCCATATGAGACAAAAAGTGATTTTTCCCTTTTGTAAAATAAGAATAATGCTTTATTTGTGCAACTTAGGATAGGAGGAAAAGTGGGGGCTTTTTATTTAATAAAAGGGGAGGAAATATTCCTTTTAATTAAATAAAGACTTTAGGATAAGATGGTTAGCCCATAGAAAATAATCGAATAAATGATAGAATTAGGATTTGATCAAGAATAAGCAATTGATGATTTTAGCAAAAATGCTAGCAAAGGGGCTAATAGTCTAGATGACCATTTTTAGGTGTATACACCCTAGTGCTTTCTCCATCATTTTTATCATCAAATTCATCAACTCTGACATTAGCACTTTCAATCATTTTATTAGTAACTTTTGTAATACCCTCTCCTATGGTGCTACTTGGACTTTCTGATTTGGACATTCTATTATGATGGTTAGAACTATATAATTTACATCTATGTTTTATGGATGATGATATGTTTATCAAATGATTGATATGCTCATTTATGGTTATCATTTATATGTTTATGAAATTAGAAAACCATCTATCTTTATATGTTTTATGGAGCTAACCCAAGGATTTGAATCTAACCATTATCATGATGTTTTATGTTTCATGGATATGTGTCTGATGTGTTTTCATGACTCGGGACGAATTCATAGTTACTCACTTAGTTGAGGTCCACATGATGTATCGATCCTAGTCATTTGTTTGCATATATCTGAATTGTATGTATATCCATATGTATACATGTATCTCTTCTTGGTGATGTAGGATTGCAGGTACCGGGTATCATCTCTACCTAGCTTCATAGGTCTAAGTGATCCCTCAAAAACCTTGATCATTGTTGTTGTTACGGAGATATCACCAAGTTCCACAGGAAGGAACTTTGCCTCTGATCCTTTTACCTTTAGGTGGGGAGTTCCTGAGTCAGTCCCTTGTGTGGATGATGTATTTTTGTGTCCTCTCAGTTTGTTAGTTTTGTGGGTCTTGTAGATAGTTTCTTGTCTTTTGGATTCGTTGAGAATGAGGTTTTGAGTATGGTAGCTCTAATTGTCTTCATGGTATGTTCAATTTTTATTAGTAGATTATTGATGTGAATTATTCTTCATATGAGGGTATGATTTAGTAATTTATCTTTATTAGTAGTTACTTATTTGTACAAGTGTATCTTGTTAGGAATGAGTTAGTATGTGATTAAATCATGTGATTTTAATATCAATAATAATAAAGAATTTATGGTATTAATAATGTTTTAATAATAGTGGTAAATTCCAACTTATGTTAGTAATTACCATATATATATATATATATATATATATATATATATATATATATATATATATATATATATATATATATATATATATATATATATATATATATATATATATATATATATATATCACTATTATATTTTGTAAAGAATATGAATTAGTAGTGGGTTTAAATTATAATGTATTTGGTTTAAATAACAATTTTCCTAATATTTAAATATTTGTAATATTAATAATAATGTGTCTTATGGTATATGTACCATAAGCATATGGGTGCACACATATGCCTATGAGTACATATATAAATATATATATTATTATATAATAAATTAATTATGTGAAGGAAATTATTATGAGACTATGGTAAGTCTATGTTATTTTTATATGTGGGAAATGCCTTTGGTAAATTACCATAGTTAGTAAGTTAGTAAAAGTATTCCTAAAATCTTTATTATCTATTTTGTCATCCTCAAATTTAGGAGACAAAGATTAAAATCTTATTAAATAAAATTTATTTATCCCTTCACAGGAATGGTTCTGCAAACCATATTATTAACAAATAACTAATATAGTTGGGATGGTTGCATCGGTTGGATTACCCATGCAACCACCTCCTCTAATCTATATATAGGAAGGATCTCCTGTATGAGAGGTGGTTGGATAGGAGTTGATTTGAGAAGAAATGATAATAAGATGAGTATTATGTTTGTAGGAAAATTATATTTGTGAGGAGAGGATTCATTATTCTCAAAGATTGGCATTTGGTTGTTTCGGGTAGAGGCTAGAGATTGCATCCAGAAGGATTTGAAGGAGTGCTGGAAGAGATTGAGAGGATTGGATTCTTCTTCATCAATCGATTCCCGTAGGACTCCAGGTTGGAATCCATCCTGAGAGATAATTCTCTTCTCTATTATGAATGTTTGTTTTTAGATCTATTTGAATGCCTCTCTATATGTTTTGTTTGTCTCCATATGTTGCAAAATGTTTATACAAATATAGCCAATCATTTATACATATGTCAGCCGTTTAATGTTTATGATATATTATTTCATTCTGTGAGCTGTTTATACATTATTATATTCTGTGAGCCATTTTTACAAATATAAGTAGCTATATCATTGTATTATGTGAGCCGTTTATACCTTATTGTATTTATCAGTCGTTTCTATATCATTGTAGTCTTTCAACCATTTATAGAAATATAAGTTTCTATATTATTGTATTATGGCAGCCGTTGTATTATGCCAGTCATATATAAAAATATAATATTATTGCATTATGCCTACCATTTTTGATATATTATTGAACTATGCCAGTCCCGAGTTAGGATTATTTATATTTAAATTTTCTGTCATTAAGTAATATGCGCAGCATTTACATTTATTCTTCTGTCATTAAACTATTTCTGTCATTTGGTAGTTTTCTATCATTACCTGTCATTCTACAAACAATCGTGTAGATTGGTGATGAAATGTGCAGTGTGCAGTTTGATTTAATCCTGAGTTAGCATTGTTCTTATGTCATGTTTGGATTGGGGTTTTTAATTTGTCATTATTGATTCAATCTCGAGTTGTATTTAATCCTCAATCTCGAGTTAGTATTATTTGTGAGTTGTATTTAATCCCTAGTTAGTAGTATTAGGGTTTGTTTAGACAAGTATAACATTTGGTTTTATTATAGAAGTCATTATTGATTCAATCTGGAGTTGCATTTAATCCTCAATCCTGAGTTAGTATTATTCCTGAGTTGTATTTAATCCCTAGTTAGTATTATTAGGGTTTTCTTAGACAACTATAACATTTGGTTTGTTTATAGAAGTATAACATTTAAGTATAAGTTTGATACTTTAATTTTTAATTTCTTATACTTTAAGTTATACTTGTATAAAGAAATTAGGTACCTTTCAAGATGTTTGAGATAGGTTTAAACTCCATAGGAGATAAGTTGCAACTTCTAGATTTTGAGTTTTCAATTTAATTCAAACTTAGTTAAAATTTCAGGCACGGGAGGTTTTATGGAGCATTGTGTTTTGGCATATGGAATTTTGTGTAAAATTTATATATGTTCATTACTTTTTTGGTGGAGGTTATATGGTGCATTTAGATGCCTTAATAGGGTTAGGATGTGTGTAGGAAGCAGGATTAAGGTTTAGGATTGTCTAGAGGATCATGACTATCCTCGGCCTCCCTAACCGCTCCTAATTTTCCTAAATGTCCTTAAACTCTCCTATTCTTTTTTGTTCTTTGATGTGAGTTCTCAAAAGTGTTTACAATGTGTTTTATTTCATGTATGTTGTATTATGATGTGTGGGTTAAGGGTAGAAAACCTAAGAACACTGAGTGAGTGGCTCTCAGTGCGGGGTCGGGGCCCTAAGTGGCTAGTACTAGGATAACCAACTGAAGAGTTATTTAACAAGTGATAATTTAATTAAAACTTATGGGAATGGGTTCAAACACTAAAAAGATTAATGTATACTTCGCCCATGCCATTAGTGCTAGTAAAGGCTATGGATGGGAGTGGGAGAAGTTTCCTATGCGTAGGTACAATCAAATGGTGCGTGTCTGTATGAAAGGCATTTGATTCCGCATGTGCCTACTTGGGGGTCGGAGCCCAGAGTGGCTAGTACTAGGACAACCCAAGGGGTGAGGGCTATGCAATGACACTCACTTAGCCTGTTGCTTAGAGTTTCTACCAAGCCTTAGAACCTTTGGGAAAAGATTTATACTTTGAACTTATTTTCATTTGCTATTTGGGAAAGGTTACCCAACCCTAGGTATGGCCTAGATATCCCTGTTTTGTGGACCTTGATGTTTATCTCCTAGCATGGGGGAGTGGGAATTTTGGTATCCACATGGTTGGGTGGTAAATCTTTTTATCCAGGTACCTTTTGCGGATGCAATGCTTAAAGATTCATGCTTGCATAGTGTTCCAATTTTGAAGAATGAAGACTTGTATTTATCTTTCATGATGTAAAATTATTGTTACCTCCCAAGGGGAGATGAATGTAATGTAATAATTAATGTATTTCAAAATGATTTATTTGGAATGGGTAGACTTAGGAAAAAGGAAAAGGGAAAGCATGAACTTTATGTATATGATGTATGTTGAAAAAGAAAAGGATTTTGTAACATTCCAAGTAAAGTAGTATGTTTCTCATTATTGATTAGGTGAAAATTTATTGAAAAAAAAAATGTAATATTTGCAATGTATCAAATGTTTAAACGATTCTATGCTTTAAGTGTTATATTGTTAATAAAGGATACTTAGGAATATAGATAGATTTAAATGACAATTGAAATGAAAGTACCTTGTATTTATTTATAAAGAATTTACAAATGTTTTGATGTATTTTTCTTAAGAAGTAAATCAAGTTGTTAGTACACTAAATGGACTTAAATGAATTGTGCATTAAATAAGAAGGGAACCTTGGAGGAATCTAAGTTAAACTATGCTTTCTTTATATGATTCTTTTAAAAATTCAAATTTTCTTTCATAAAACTTTACTTAGGTTTTCTTTTACAAAGAGAATCTTTGTTCTCTTCCCCAGTTCCCTTGCGGGGCATGACAACTTTATTCAGACACTTATAAGTTTTTCTTTTAGTGGAATATCCAAGAAATATCCCTTCATCACCTTTAGAGTCAAACTTTCCATTTCTATCATCTTTCAGAATAAAAAATTTGCTACCAAAAATTTTGAAGTAACTTACAGTCGATTTGTGACCAAACCATAACTCATAGGGTGTTTTGTTTGTGTCCTTCTTCAATTTTACTCGGTTCAGAACACATACAACTATGATAACTTCTTCTCTCCAGTATGTTTGACCCACATTATTTTCTATCATCAATGTCCTTGCGTAATCAACAATTGATCTATTCCTCCTTTCAGCAATCTCATTCTGCTGAGGTGTTCTCAGTGCAGAAACCTATCTTTTTATACCATGCTCACTACAATAGTTAGTGAATTGATCAAAAATAAACTCACCACCTCTGTCAGATCTTAGACATTTCAATTCTTTCCTGGTTTATTTCTTTACTTTTTCTTTGTACCATTTAAACATCTTAAATGCTTCAGGTTTATCCTTTAGAAACATAACAGTCATCAATCTAGTGTAATCATCAATAAACAGAATGAAATATCTATCTCCATAGTAACTCTGAGTTCTCATGGGACCACATAGGTCAGTGTGAACTAACTCCAAGATTCTCTTTTTTGAATAGTCTTTACTCTTAAAACTAGATTTTGTCATCTTACCTTTCTGACATTGATGACACATAACATGATCCGGCTTTGCTAGGCTAGGCAGACCTCTAACCTTTTTCTTTCTACTGATTTTAATCATGTTATCAAAGTTTACATGACATAACCTTTTATGTCATAACCATGCATCCTCATTTTTCATCATTAAACAGGAAGACTCAGCATTGTCAAGATAAAATAAGTTACCTTTGGATTGTGCTCATGTTCCAACAAGTTTTCCTCCATCATCAAATATATTTACCTTCTTTCTCTCAAAAGCTACTCAGTGACCTAACTTTTTAAGTTGTGCCACACTTAGAAAATTATAATTTATTCCTTCTACCCAATAAGCATTATCACATTTGATTTTATCATTTATCAATAAAGATCCTTTTCCTCTAACCATACAAGGTGTATCATTACCCATTTTTACTGAACCTCCATTATATTACTCAAGATGATCAAATTTTTCTTCATTACCAGTCATGTGATGTGTACATCCACTATCAATGATCCATGTATCATTTTTATTAACTTTAGAAATAATTTTTGTCTCTACATACCTTTCTTCTTCCTCATAATCATCCTTCATCACAACAAATACTACTTCAACATCATCATCATCTATGTCAGTATCAATATCATTCTCTTCATAAATGTAACATACTTTTTTTCCCTTATCATTGTTTTCTCGGTTATCCCTATTGTAGTGTCGGTAACTTCTGTTGTTTCTCCTCCCATAGCTTCCTTCACTAGATTGATATTTATTTCTATCATCTTCTTTCTTGTTTGGGCATCTAGCAGCAATATGGCCAACTTCTTTGTAGTTAAAACATGCTAAAGGCAATTTACCCCTATATCTACCTTTATCTTTACGTAACCTTTGAGCCATAAGAGCTTCAAGCTCATCAAGCTCATCATCAGTATTATTGTCACTATTATAATGTCTATTGCTAGATTTACCGATCTTCAGAGAAGACATAAAAGTAAACTCAACAGATGGTACAACACTATTATCAAAATTGTTCAATTCAAAATTTATTAGCTTACTGATCAGATTATCAAGGGTAAGAGTATTGCCAGGTACAGACCTCATTTCATGTATTGCAGATATTCTGATTGCATAAGCAGGCGATAAGGTTCTCAGAATCTTTCCTACCACTGTATCTTCTTCAATGATACCACCAGATCCACAGATATCATTAACTACCTTATTGATTCAATTTGTATATTGCATAATGTTCTCTCCTTCTTTCATTTTCATATCATCAAATCTCCCTCTTAAACTTTCAGCTCTGGCTCTTTTCACATTTGCATCTCCACCATAAACTTGAGAAATTTTAGCCCACATTTCCTTTGAAGTAAGGCAATCCTTGACATCTTCAAATTCGGCATCAGATAGAGTAGCAAAAATCTCCATCATAGTTATATTATGCTCATGTCTATCTCTCAATTGATCAAGACTCAAAGGTCATATAGGCGGTGCTAAGTAGCCATTATCCAATAGGGTGAGGGCATAATTCTCAATTCTAGATATATGAAGTCTCATTTGGCTTTTCCATATTGTAAAGGTGTCCGTGTTCAGCTTTGGCACATCCCTCTTATACATTTTGTGATCTTTCTGCTAAAGTCCTTAAAACTCTATTCTAAGAAACCAATGTGCTCTAATACCAATTTTTAGAATAACTAAGAGGGGAGTGAATCAGTTAGATCAGTTATCCAATAGTCCCAATTACAAAATGTATCACTTAAAAAAAAATTTAGCAAATTTCTGCAACTCGGTAACATAAAATACTAAACTATTTGTGCATTTACCGATTACCAGTCAAATAACTTACTAAAATTACTGACCAAATCAAATATGTAATATGTAAAGTATGATAACCAAAAAATCACCGCATAAACACATAACACTAGGATTTAATGTGGAAACCCTATTAAGGGAAAAACCACCTAGGACTGGTAACCCAAAATATTTTTCACTCTTCTGAAGTGAGCTCGGTGAAAATAAAACCTTGTTAAAGGTTACAAAACACACTATAAGGTGTGACCTTGTTAGAGGATTTAAGACTAATAGTTATCATCCAACTAGCATTCACTATGGAGTTGACGGGATAACAATGTACATTCTATGAATGACATAGGGCAATCACAAGATGGTTAAGTCCACTTGGTTAAGAGATTTTTCTGTTACAATGGTTAAACTAAAATAGTAGGTGATCTGATTACAATACAACTTAATTTTGTAGATGTTCAGATCTATTCTAAGCCCATACAAATCCTCTTATCAATATTTCAATTCAGTTCTTCAATATTCAATAGCTTACTGTCACTCAATAATAGTTCTCTGACACTCAATTAACTCTACAATTTAGTTCTCCTTTAACCAGTCTGATCAGGCATACATGAAACTATGTTCATGCAAAATCTCTGTAGTCTCCTTCTTCAGGCATAGTTTCAACAATGAAACCATTGTCTCTTATATAGACAAGTAAACCATTTTCTTTTTATCCATCAGATCTTGTTGCTTAATCTCCTTTGTAGATTTTTCCTCTTTAACCTTCCTCGGAAAATGTGTCTATAAATCATTTCAATTCCATCATTTAGATCTTCTTTGAGTTTTGTTAGTCGTTGATCTCATAACAAACTTTTATCTTCAACCTCGAAATCATAAGCATTCCAACTCATCAATTTCTATCAACTAAACTCAACATTTAATTCCTTTATCCATACTCGGTTAACAAAGAAATGCGTCGGTGAAAACAAGCTCAGTTTATACTATCACTCGGTATACACTACACTTAGCTTGGTGTATACTGAAGTGCTTCATTTACTGACCACTCTGCTTTGTACAATTTTTCTTCCTTCTTCATCATAGATGAATGCAACATAATCAAGTCAATACCATAAGGTCATGGACTCGTCAATAAGTTACCCACAGTGTTCCTTATCCTCATCTATCATATCCATCTTCCTCATGTAGATATTAATGTTTTTCATCTCTTTCTCCCTTCTATAGAGGTTTAGGTATTTTTAACTTACAAGATAAGTATTGTCAAAACTAGTTGACATCAATAACAACATATTACTGATTTAATCATCTTACATACAATTTAGTAACTCGATGATTTCTAATCACTGATCTTCAAGTCATTCAGATATTCAATTAGTTTTATTTCATCGGGTTACTCTCTTAAGTGTAACAAAATGATTTTTGAGCTTCCTGTAAAGTTGAACAATTATTCCTTCAAGGAAGATTTATATGTGGTTGACATGGGCAGCACTAATATAGTTCTTGGCATGAGTTGGTTGCATACTCTCAAGGACATTTACATGAATACCAAGAGGATGGAGTTGAGATTTATTAAGGATGGAAAAACTCACATTCTTAAGGCTATCAAGTATTGCGATATGAAGATGATTTACTTCAACCGTATGCAGCATTTGGTATGAAATGATGACATTGTTGATTGGGTAGCAGAGTGTAGGATGTTTCCTACCTTGGATAGTATAGATGGGCCATCTTATCATCTAGATATTTAGTAGCTCATAATTAAATACTCTAAGGTGTTTAATGATTTGCCTTATGGAAGAGCACTGGATAGAGGGATTGAACACATTATTTAGTTAGAGGAGGGTGCTAAGCCCATTATGATTACTCCTTAATAGCACCCTAAGAAGCTAAAGGATGAGATAAAGAATTCCTTTCAGAAGCTTCTCTCTATGGGACACATTCGGCCGAGTAAGTCTCCTTTTTCTTCATCAGTTATTTTGGTGAAGAAAAAGGACGGGAAACTCAAGATGTGTATAGAGTACTGGATGTTGAATAAAAAGACTATTAAGAACCAGTATCATCCCTTAGATTGATGATCTTATTAATGAGTTTCATGGGGAACATTGCTTCTCCAAGATTGACTTGAGATCAGGGTACCATCATATCAGAGTCAGAGATCAGGATGTGGAGAAGACAACATTCAGGTGTCATTATGGCCACTTTGAGTTTCTAGTCATTCTCTTTGGCTTGACTGATTCCCCCACCACATTTCAGTCTACTATGAATAGAGGCTTCCATAGCCAGTTGCAAAGATTTATTCTTGTGTTTTTTCATGATATACTAGTTTATAGTAATACTTGGGGTGATCATATTGCACATCTAGATGTAGTTTTGGGTATTATTGATGGGGCCTCCTTGTATGCAAAGGATTCCAAGTGTGCCTTAGGCATGATTGAGTTATTGTATTTGGTGCACATCATCAGTCTAGAGGGAGTTCACATGGACCCTGATAATTTGCATGCTATTCTAGACTGGCCTACACTGGGGAACCTGACACAACTGAGGTGATTCATTGGATTATATGCTTTCTACCATAGATTTGTGGTAGGGTTCTCTAGACATGAAACTCCCCTTACTGATCTGACCCATAAGGGTTCTTTTGTGTGGACTACTCATGCACATGAGTGTTTTTTGAAGTTCAAGATGATCATGACTTCATGCCCAATTTTAGCATTGTCTGATTTCACGAGACCTTTTGAGTTGCATTGTGATGCTTCAGGAGAGGGTATTGGAGCAGTACTTTCTTAGGATCACCATCCTATAGTTTTTGAGATTCAAAAGCTCAGAGGTCCTAAGAGATTATTTAGCATTTATGATAAGGAAATGTTGGCCATTCTGCATGCCTTGGCCAAATTCAAGCAGTACTTAGTTGGCAAAAATTTGTGTATCAAAACATATCACAATAGCTTGAAGCATTTCCTTGGATAAAGGGATCTTAATGAGAGGTAGTAGAGGTGGGTTATTAAGTTAAAATCTTATGACTTTGATATCTCCTATATCAAAGGTACTCATAATGTGGTTCATGATGCTATTTCTTAGAGACCCCACTTGTGTGTGATTACTAAGATAGTAAAGGATTGGAGACACTTGGTCATTGTAGAATATGCTCGTGATCAGTGGGAAACTGGTATTATTGATGGTAGTATACATGATAGAAGCTATACCCTTGAAAATGAGTTGATCATTTACAAGGGGAGGATATATTTAGTTCTTGGGTTAGGTGTTAGACAGATTATTTTTTAGGCCTTTCATGATTCTCCATTGGTTGGACATCTCGGGTTCTTTAAAACCTATAGATAGATTCAAGAGAGATTCACCTGGAAGGGCCTGGAGACTGATGTTCAGCAATATGTTCAAGATTTCTCTATTTGTCAATAGAACAAACAAGAGCATACCTATCCTACAGGGTTATTATAGTTGCTTCCCATTCCTGAGAAGAAGTGGTCTTGTTTGTCTATGGATTTTATTGTGGGTTTTCCAAAAGTCCAAGATAGGGACTATATTTTGTGGTGGTGGATCGACTCACCAAATATTATCACTTCTTTCTGATCACCACCACTTTTTTAGCTATTCAAATAGCTGAGCTATTTTTCTAGGAGGTGTTTAGATTACATGGTTTACCCCAGTCTATTATGAGTGACCATGATAGTCATTTCATATGTCATTTCTGGTAAGAGATTTTTAGATTATGTTGGACATAATTAACTCTGAGTACTAGTTACCTCCCTCAGACTAATGGTCAGACTAAGATAGTAAACAAATGGGTGGAAGGCTATCTACGGAATTATGTTTCATCTCAGTAGCGAGCTTGGGTGAAGTAGATATACTTGTGTGAATATTGTTATAATTCCACTCACCACATGACTATTCAGATGTCTCCATTACATGCTCTATATGGGTATGATCCTCCTAGTTTTATGGACTTTTGTGCAATGACACTCAGGTACCCAATGCAAGTGATTTATTGTAGGATGGATAGGATATCATGAGGACATTGAGAGATAACATTCAAAGGGCTCAGAATCAACATAAGTAGTATGTTGATCTAAGGAGGATTGATCATTCATTTTAGGTGGACGATATAATTTATTTAATGTTACAACCTTACCGATAGTCTTCCATCAGGAAGAGTGGAGATGAGAAGCTCAAGACCTATTACTATGGACCTTTCCATGTAGTCATACATGTAGGGGAAGTTTCATATGATTTGGATTTGCCTCCCAATAGGTTTCATAATGTATTCCATGTATCGTGCCTCAAGAAGGGGTTAGACTTGCATGTTGTGTCGTCTTCTACATTACCTCCTCTAGATGATGAGGGCATATTAGAGTTGGTCCCTGAGGCTATTCTAGTTACTAGGGAGAGGCATTTGCATCAGAGTATTATCAAAGAGTTTCTAGTGAAGTGGCGGGGACTTCTAGATGAGGATGCCACTTGGGAGCCTGAGGATATACTTAAGCACCCCAGATTGTGATTTCTTGGGGGCAAGTAATCTTGAGGAGGTAGGACTATAATGTCCCCATTTTAGCAGGCTCCTATAGATGGGAATGGTCATGAGTTCATCATTGTGACCCCTGTGAGCTAACAGTGAGATAAGAGGGTCTCTGTGATTGGTTTACTATTTTTAGTAAGCCTATTTTGAGCAGTTGTTATTTTTAGTAGGGTAGTAGAGGCAGTTCAAAGTTGTGAGCAGTTGGGTGCATTTATTGAGCATTTAATGAGGTTTATTATTATTAAAGTTATTTATTAAGTTGAACTTATTAAATAACTTATCTTTATGTTCTAATTTTAAAGTGTAAACGAGAAGCATCTTAAGTGAAAGGTGTGTGGAAGAAGCCACATCTTTTTAATTCTTTTTAAAGAGCCTTAGGGAATAATTGAATTCATTGAAGACTTGTGCAAATTTTTATGAAGTTTTTCTTGAAGTGGATAATTTTCTAGGGTTTGAGGACTGATTCCTCTCTTATGCAATTTGAGTCATCTTTCTGGATGGTGAATTTTGCTACTGATTTTTTTGGAAATTCACTTCTAGTTCTATGAATTTGAATTTGATGTTGAGGTATATCAAATTGAGGTAAATAAAGAAATTACCAAATTAAAAAGGTATTTTTGTCTGGTTTGATTTTATTCTAGTGGTACATAAAATTCTTGGAAGGTTGTTGTATCTTCCAGATTGGATGTGTCTGCATTAGAGGATGGTGTAGCATATTTAAAGAGCTAAAAAAATTATTAATAAAGTTGTGTTAACCTCAAGAGGGTTTATTAATACTTATGAGAGGTTTCATGTGATGTTTTGGAGGTTGCGTCAATTTATTAGAGGTTGTGTGTGATGTGTTGGAGGTTGCAATTTTCATTGGAAGGTGTAAAACCTCTCCCAATAGCAGTGCTCACTACCTATTGGTTGTGCTTTATCCTTGGCATGCCATGTTTTATTTAAAAGGTTCTCATTTGTCTTTTAATTCATGTAATGTTATTCAAACATTGTCAAATTACCGAATTTGAATATTTGGTGAGTTTGAGAATTGGAAATAATTGGTTGTTCATTGTTATTCATAATATAGAAAATTATAAATCAAAACAAAAAAACTCAAACAATTCAAAAAGAAACATTACCTTCAGTTGAGAGCCAACAAGTCTCTTTACATTTTTTGTTACCTTTTTGCATTTGACCACAAGAAGTCCCTAATCCTTTTTTGGATAAAATTAAATTGAGGGTGATTGAGCAACCAAGAAGAGGAATAGTAAATTGTATAACATGGGAGTATTTTCTGACACACTTAAACCTTCAAGCCAAGGAAAGGTATCTCTAATTCCATTTACCTAGTTTTTTCTCCACCTTATTCTTCACCCATTCCCACATCTCTTTCAAATTGGGATTGATCGCAAAAGGGATCCCCAAATATATAACTTGATGCCTAACCCCTCCCCAAGTAAGATAAAATTTATCAATCCAAGGAGGGAGGGTATCCTTGCATCCTAACAGAATGGATTTGGCAAGTGAGATCTTACTCCCTGATGCTTCACAGAAGAGGTTTAATTTCCTCATAAGTTAATTTACATTCTCTTCTTCTAACTCAATAAGGATTTTAGTGTCATCTGCAAACTATATGTTAGTCAATTTAGAGTCACTGGGAAAAGTCACTCCCTTTACCTTTGTTTATAGAGATGTGTCTCTCATGAACAAGTAAAATAATGCATTGAAGTTGCTATCAAAAAGAATGTAGGGGCAAGGGGGTAGTCCTTCTTGATAGATTTGGAAAGGTCAAAGTGCCCAGATCTATGCCCATTAACTTCTACCTGAGTCCTGGTGTCCTTCATTAGTGTTTGAACCATTTTGTGGAAGAACCTAGGAAACCCTAGACTTTCAAGAATCATGTTTAAAAAGATCCATTCAATTTTATCATAGGCTTTTTCATAGTCTATAATCAAGATGTTTGTATCCCAATTCATGGCCTCCCAACAAGTGATAAGGTTCTCAAGAATGTACCTACCTTTAACAAAACTTTTTTGGGTAGGATTGATTACATTGGGGAGGATATTTTCCTTCCTTAAGGCAAGGATCTTGTATGAAACATTGAGTAAGGTAGCAGACCTCCAATTTTTTATTAAAATCCTATCTCCATCTTTAGGCATGAGTTTTATAAGCCCCAACTTAATTTATGAGCCCAAAGGCTATTTTTGAAAGGCTTCCTCAAATACTTGCAACAAATCCTCACTTATGCAACCAATATTTTTCATATAAAATTCTACAGGCAACCCATTAGGCCCTGGGGCCTTATCATTAGCAAGGGCTAGAATTGCATTCTTGATTTCATTTGTAGTTATGTACTTGTCTAAGGTCTCAACGTCATCTTTAGATACCTTGGTGGAGATGATGTTGTGGATGTCATGAATCATAAATTGTGCTTGTATGCGTATAAATTGGCTCAAATATTGATAAATCTTTACTTAAATCATTATCACTAATAATATTATTAATTCATAATTAATAATCAATACTCTAATCAATACCAATACTGATAATTAATCAATAAAGAAATGATTAATATATACTTAATTAATAGTTAATTGATATAATGCTAGTAATCTATGTAATTAATTAATAATATATTATTAATATAGATTAATCAATATAAAATTAATATTATTTATCAATAACAATAATATTATTATTAAATAATATCATAATATTAATGATAAATGAATATTAAATATAATCAAAATTACAAACAATATTAACAAATTAAAAATTATTATAAGCTTCAACTTAAATGAAAATAAATTGTTAAATAAAATAAATGTAAACAATTACAATAGTATTTTTAATATATTATAATAAATTAAAATAAAATATTTAAATTTTTTTTAAGATATAATTAATTTATACACTATATTTTATATATATATATATATATATATATATATATATATATATATATATATATATATATATTTACAATATAGTATTATATAAAATTAAATTAAAGAGAAAAAACATTTAAATGTATAATTTTATAATTGTATAGTATTAGTGTGGTTAGTATTTCTTTTATATAAAATAATTAAATTTAATCTATCATAATAAATGCAAAAGAAACTATTAATAGATACTACTATTAAATCGAATATATATTAAATAAATAAATAAAATTATTTTTAACTTACGTTTAATAACTTATTCTACCTGTCCATAAAAGAAAATACAAAAAATCTCTCCAGATGTTCTAATATCTTTCCATTTTTTAGGCTAAAATTAATAAATTTGGCTTATCAAGTGTGGGTATGTTTAAGGCAATCAAAAATAAATGAAAGATATGATACTTTGTAAAATGGAAAAAGCAAGTTGTCTGATGAAACAAAATAGAGTGGCTAATATAGTTTTGTGTATGAGAAACTATAATAGCCTTCATTCTTCGCCAAATGGTGCCTCATACCGTTGGAAGAATTCTTCATAATCTTTAATCTTTTAGCTTGCTCAAATTTACAAAGCATTCATTATTCACAGATCTGGCAAATTTAAGTCCACTACTCTTATGTAGATTCATGTAGCTTTTCCTAATTTTAAATTTCAGATGTTTTAAATCTTTATGGCTCCATCAAAAAAATTAGATCTGTGTTATTTTTTAAACTTATGAAGTGAGCGGTGGTGTAAAGTTCATTCCCAATTTGTATTCACAGCAATAACATAGGCGGCCATGATCTGAAGTGACATTTGTAGAAGTATGTGGAAGATAAGAGTAGTTGTGTGCTCAATAATGGATTACATAGCTGAATCTAATTAATGTAATGTGATGGAGTTTTGCATAGCAAGTAGATAAACCTTATTCGGCCCTATGATATTAGTACAAGTTCTTTATCGCAATAGCCCACAATGTACTCCTGGTAGGACGAGGGTGCCTCCTAGGTTTTGTAGGCCATCCCTCATTAATTGCAGAGGTTGTGCAGAAGTCTCTATGTAGCTGGTGCCTTTGTTAGTTAGGTTGCTTGGACAGTTGTTATTTCACTTGCTAAACAATATTAAATAATTATCTTTCTAGAAGTTAGTGTAGATACAATTATTTAATGAATTCTTTGATTTCTCTAGGTGACACCTTGCAACCTATTTTGTTATTGGTTGTTGGGTTGTGTATTTATCTTAGCCGTCGATTGAGAATTGATCTCAGTCGTTGGTTCTCCAATGAGGGTAGTATAAAAGGGGGTCTAGGGGCATTCAAAAAAAAAATAGACACGAGTTGAAGAAGAATTTGCAATGATAGCAAATAGTCTTGCAGAATATCAGCAGGAGAAATTGGGAGGTTGTTGAAGCTCTGCCAGTAAGAGGCAAGAATTTTTTTGTATCTGTTAATTTGCTAAAGATTAATATATTTCTCATCTGCAATATTGGTTTTCCCTCTAGGATTTTTCCAGGGACAATTGTCTGAAAATATTGTGTCATTATTTTGCATATTTCTTTCTATGTTTTTATTTGGTGAAGTCGCAGTTGTATTATTTTTTAATATTAGTCGTAAATTAATTTTTGACAGTTAAATAATCTTTATAAGATATGAGATTAATAATCAATGATTGCAATAGATTTTTCACGTGGTATCAAAGTAGGTTGAGGGTAGAAAAGATTTACCCTAAGAAAGGAAAGGAAATCGACCTCTTTCAAGTTATTATTTCTTTGATATGGCCTTAGTTGGTTTCAAAGATCGGGACAGATTGGATGGAGCCTCTAATTTTGGTGTCTGGAAAGCCAAAATTTCTTTATTGCTAGAAGAGAATGGTATCAAGGAATATGTGACTAGTGTTGTAGTTGTACCTACAAATCCAACACACCTTGCAGCATACAAGAAGGATGATGCCAAGGTGAGGAGGATAATCCTTGATGGTATCAAGGACCATATTGTTCCACATATCGCAAATTTAGATACAGTGAAGAAGATGTGGGACATCATTTTGAATCTGTACCAGAATGCTACCACCAACGAGAAGTTGATTCTCAAAGAAAATTTGAAGAATACTCGGATGAACAAGGGAGAAGACATCATAAGTTACCTCACCAGGCTTAGACTTGTCAAGGATGAGTTAGCAGTTGTTGGAGATAGCCCCAGTGATGATGAGCTAGTAAGAATAGCCCTAAATGGGTTTACTAAGTAGTGGGATGTCTTTGTGCAAGTTGTCAATGGACGAGACACCTTACCGATTTGGGATCGACTATGGAGTGATTCCACTCAAGAGGAGTTTAGATTAAGTCTTGTCAATGGAGCCAACAACAAGAGTCATAAAAGTGAGGTGGAACAAGAAAATGTTACCCTAGCAAGAAAGGGAAAAGAAAAGGAGTCTAGCAAAGGATCGAATTCACAAAGTGAGAAGAAGAAGAATGACCTATCTAAGTTCAAGTGCTTTGGTTTTCATGAGTTTGGCCACTATGTCAGTGATTTCCCGCAAAGGAAGAAGAATGAAAATAATGGCAAGAAGTAGGTGGCAGCTTTAGCAAGTGCAGATGACCTCTCTAGTGGATTGGAGGATGAGTTTTCACTCATAGCTTGTATGGTTAGCTTAACCTCACAGAGTGTTTGGTATATAGACAGTGGGGTGTCATTTTATATGACAGGAGTTAGAGAATTCTTCTCTAGTTACAAGGAGGACACCAGTATCCATATTTCTATGGGAAACTTATCCAAGCTCAACTTAGTTGGAAAGGGACTGTTCAATTTTAGAGAGAGGGAGTTTGAGAACTTGAGTCAAGTAGAATTTCCCATGGGAATTTAGGTGATGCCCCTATGCCTACAGATGAATACTGAACATTGTTGAAAATCACTCTTCTCACACTCCTCATAATGAGAATGACTAGTGCAGGTGCACCTCAGTGGGTTAAGACCTCAAGAAAGGTCATTTAGAAGGTTTTGAGTTAGTCTTATGTAATAAGGCCATCAAAAGGTCATTCGTAATATTTTTTGAGTCATTAAAGTTTAATTAGGCAGCTATTGTAAAAGTTACAAATTGACAAAAGTTGTCAAATTGTATTATAATTGATTGTATTGTTGGCTATTATGTGTCTATTTTCATTATATATGGTATCTTCATTCTTTCTAACTCGCAACATCTTTTAATTGATTTATCATCATCATTAATTCCTCCTTGATACCTTTTAGGTTGGTAAATGTACAGATAAATACATCTTCATATTCTTTGAATACCTTTTCCAATAGCATTATTTGTCCTTCCTCCCAATAACTGTTGATCTTAACTAATTTAGCTCTTCCTTGTAGAACTACATGTTTTCCTTCTTCATCCTCAAAGGTTGGTCAAAGTATTCATATTTTGGCACATTATTTGAGACTACCTCCCTTTCACCTTCATTGTCTTCATCATCATGTTCCTAGATATCCTTTTTATGTTATAGTATGATTAAAAAGTACATCTACTTATCCACCCAATTTACTAGTTTCTAGATCCCTTTTTCTCTTTGGTGGTATTGTTTTCTTCTTCTTCTTACCATTGCTAGTTTCTTGCACTTCTTTTATTGGTACAAATATTTTATTACCATCATCCTTTATAATGTTTCATTTATAAGTTTACATCCAAGTTACAAAATGAGAATATTTCTACAAAATTCTTTTAGCAATACTTCTAATCTCTAGTTACTACCCTCTTTTCATGATCGATATAACATGTTTTATTTTTTCTCATCTCCAAAAAGTTCGTGCACTTTTTTTGCTAATAATAGTATAAATTGCTTCATCCTTTATCGGTGTCATTTATAAGTTTGCATGGGTTGTAAAATGAGATTTATAAAAATATCTTTGAAATTTCTCACTCTCTACTTTTTGTTCTCTTTTTTTGCTTGATATACCCTCTAACATCTTACTTTCAAATACAACTAAAAAATGAAGATGTTATGTTTACTCACAAAACTCACTCAAAATCCAAGATTTGCAAAAGAAAAATTACATCGTAAATCACCTAACAATAATGGCTAGAATGCTTTCTGCTGCTCCTATGGCACTATTAGTGCCAAAAAGTTGTAAATGGTAGCAAGATGAGTCAATGTATACAAACTTGCCAATGTGAGGCAAGAGGCCTATAAAGATCACTATGTAAAGGATTGATGGGTTTGTAATCTTTAGGGGGTTTGAAGGGAATAAACATATAATAAAATTTGGTCATGGAATAATGTAATAAGAGTCATTATGATATAAGAGGCTCACTACTGTTGTGTGCAATTTTGTGATCATTGTGTATTACAGAACCAAATCTGCATTTCATGTGTATGAATGGGCATTGATTCAAATGGGTTGAATGCCTTATTTGTGCTTCCATTTTTAGGGAACCTCTAGAGTTGGCATTCTTTAAAATATATCATTTATTATACTTTCTATTTTTCCTACGTTCCTATTAGGGCATCTACAAGAGGAGTCTTTTATTCTTACTCTTTTGAAAAATGTTGTTACATAACCTCAATTGATAGGAAGCGAGATCATTGTAAGAGGCCATTTGATCAGCTTCAATATTGAGTTCTAGACAATTTAAAACTAATTGTTGCAACTTATAACTTGGATGTCAACAGTTATAAATTACAACAGTTAGTTTTAAATTGTCTACATTCAGTTTTAAGTGTAGTTTTAGGTTGTTGTCAGGTATTAGAAGTATGAGGATCTATTTAAATGTTGGATTAAAATTAGGTACTTTCATTTCCATACTAAGTGTGTATTGTTTTATGGATTTTTGAGACAAACACTAGTACATTTGACCCACTTTTTAGACCAACATTTCCGACCAAGTTATAAAATGATTTTCCATGGTCCGTTTATGGTTGTTGTCGGGTATTAGAAGTATGAGGATCTATTTAAATGTTGGATTAAAATCAAGTACTTTCATTTCCATACTAAATGTGTATTGTTTTATGGATTTTTGAGACAAACACTAGTACATTTGACCCACTTTTTAGACCAACATTTCCAACCAAGTTATAAAATGATTTTCCATGGTCGGTTTATAGAAGAAAATTTTGATTTTTTTAAACTTATATTCCCATGTTGGTGGGAATTACGACCCTAAAGAGTGGTTGTAATTCCGACCAACACGGGAATAGAAGTAAAAAAAAAATTCAAATTGTATACATACATCCCGCCTACCAGCACATTTCATTTTATTTCATTTTGGCATAGTCCGCGAGCAAAGGAGTGCTGAAGGAGGCGGTATAAGGAGGGAAGTTGTATGTCGACACCCCCTATATGCATCTAGCCTATAAGTTTTGGCATCTCCTTCTCTTCCACATTACTATTCTCACACCCGAGCAAGCATCAAGAGGAATAGGCATTTGATTTCAACCATTTCATTGTAGCCTTGGTAAGAGATTTGATTTTTTTGGCATTTGCTTAATGAAGTGTACATTTTTTTATTTTTTTCAAATTGTTTTTATTTGTCACGGGTTTGAAACCCTAATCTCTGCACTTCTAATGGTGTTCACACCACCATTAGAAGTGGCATGAACACCATTAGAAGTGGCCCATGAATTTCCACTTCTAATGGTGTTCAATTTCTAGAGATACAAAGCAACCAGTCAACTAAGGGTGGGTTCTTTGTTTCCTCATCAACTGAGTTCAAGGTAAAATTGATGCTACTTTTGGTTTCATTGTAAAAAAATGTTGAATAAGTGGTTGAATATCACAGAAGTGCGTAAAATAAAATCTAAAACATTGATGAAGCCGTCTATTGATAGAAGTGGCATGAACACCATTAATTCTGTATATTTTAATCATTGATGTATTTTGAATTTGAAAAACCTATTAAAAACTCAATCGCAAGCCAACAAAACTTTGTTTAACTGTGAACTGTTAAAAATTTAGAATAAAACCTCTGTTAATTGTGTGCCCTTAGCTGCAGACAGAAAATAATGATGTGCTCTTAGTCCCTAACATAAAATTATGTCCTTAACATGGAAAAAAAAAACCCCCAAAATGTTTACAATGAATTCAAATTTACAAGGGGTATTGGGACACATTTTTGATGAATTTTGCAAACAAAACCCCACATAAGAGGGAATTTTTGTAGAAAAATCACAAGTTTTTAGAAAACTTGGTGACGAGTTATTTGGAAATTAAGTGGCTCATGTTAGACCTATGACTGCCAGTATTATGGGTATTCACAGGTTTTCGCATCTTTGATCCATTAGTCATTGTCCTATCCTTAATCTACTTAAAGTTGTGGTGTCAACTTCAACCTATTAACGGTTGGGTTTCTAAGTCAATCTTAAATTCTTCTTCTCACATATGTATAATCTATCTCTGCTTGCAGTTAATTGTGGCATAATTTTTTATTCATCTTATTTCTACTTTTGTGAATTCATTGCAACAATATCTTGGTTGAGTTTCCTTAGGTCTATCTCTTACCATCAAGATGTTTACTATTGTTATGTCTGAGATTTCAGAAGATGCTTCAGTTTGATATAGTAACTGTAGTTTTGTCTTTTGTAGGCCCTAAATAGTTTCATTCTTTAGCTTGCATAATTTGAAAATGGTTTGTTAGATTTACTCTGAATTGTCCATTATGGTTGTTTCATATGATGTGCCACAACATTATATCCTTTTATCTTCAAAGTGCTAAGACTAATTTCTACACACAAGCTAATAAGCACCATATAACTCTTTTTTTGGAAATGCACAATCCTTGTTGTAGATACATACAAATATCCTTATTATTAATCATATTTCCTATTAATTGAATGGATATTTTGGTCTATTTAATTAATTTATTAATATTTTCTCTATTAAATTTGTTTAATTCTCCTATTCTATCTAATCATTAAAATCCTTTTTGATATAAAATTATAAACATTTTCCATGCTCCTAAACTCATCCTATTTACATTCTTCTAACCCCACCATTAACACTCATTTAGAAAATGTGGGATAAATTATCTCCAACTACCTCCAACCACCTTCTATAATCCTAAATTTCTCCCCCACTCTCTTACATTTGAGGACACCTATAAATGCATTGCCCCTCTCTTTACTAAGCCTCTTGCACTTTTAATCTCTCTTGCATTTTCAGTATCTCTTGCATATTTACAATCGTTTTACATCAAAATCATATCTATGTTTACATAATTCCTTTTGGCTTTTGCATTCATCTTATAAATCTCTGATTCTTCATAGTTTCTTGTATATCATGTTTCTGAGAGCACTCAATATAACACAAGATCTTGTTAATTCAATAAAAGGACTGAAATTTTTTGATTTTAAGACTTCAAAACAATATAATTAGTACATGGAATGATCAAAACTTAAAATACCAATCAATGAATTCTTTTCCTATCAATGTTGCATTGAGTAGAGAGTTTAATAATATAAACACCAGACTGTGCCTTCACAAGCAAAAAAGTGACTATTTGTAAAGAATTAAAAGTTTATTGATTGGTAGTTCATTACATTGTCTTCTTCGACCATACACACCTCCACACAAGAAGGACTAAAACCAAACCGTAGGATGGTCTAGGAATTTAGAAGACATCCTTTATTACAAAGAAAAACAAAATATAGAACTCAAGTCCCAAAGTAAAACTGAATGGCCTAGTTGCCCTGCACCAATACACCCCCCATGTAAGTAAATATTCTGAAGTCCTTGAATCCAAGCAAATTTAAGTCAATAACACCAAGTATATCACTTAGAAGTCTTGTGAAGAGTCTTGGTGAGTTTAAGCCTTTTGAAGCACTTTAGAAATATTGAATACATCATTGCTTGCCAGTTATTTGACAGAGCCTAGGAAATCATTGGTTCTTCAAGACAAGGATTGTTTGCACACCAAGCAATGTACAGGAATAGTCAATAAAAGGACTGAAATTCTTTGATTTTAAGACTTCAAAACAATATAATCAGTATATGGAATGATCAAAACTTATAATACCAATCAATGAATTATTTTCCTATCAACGTTACATTGAATAGAGAGTTTAATAATATAAACACCAGAGTGTGTCTTCACAAGAAGATCACATTGACCAATACACCCACCATCCACACCCATCCACTCATGTCAAGATCTTGTGAATCCAAGCAAATGTAAGTCAATAACACCAAATATATCACTTAGAAGTCTTGTGAAGAGTCTTGGTGAGTTTAAGTGATATATTTGGTGTTATTGACTAACATTTTCTTAGATTCAAGGACTTTAGAATATACTCCAAAAGTGATTATGTAACGAAGGAAGTGAGAGGGAAGGATCTTGCTTTAGGTCAATGGATATTTCAACATGATTTTGGACAAGATCTTGACATGAGTGGATGGATGTGGATGGTGGGATGGGGGGTGATTTGGTGAAGAGTCTTGGTGAGTTTAATCCTTTTGAATCACTTTAGAAATATTGAATATATCATTGATTGCCAACTATTTGATAGAGCCTAGGAAATTATTGGTTCTTCAAGACAAAGATTATTTTCACGCAAAGTACTGTATAGGAACAGTCAATAAAAGGGCTGAAATTCTTTGATTTTAAGACTTCAAAACAATATAATCAGTACATAGAACGATCAAAACTTATAATACCAATCAATGAATGCTTTTCCCATCAATGTTGCATTAAATAGAGAGTTTAATAATATAAACACTAGACTGTGTCTTCATGAGAAAATCACATTGACCAATACACCCCCCATCCCACCATCTACACCCATACACTCATGTCAAGATCTTGTGAATCCAAGAAAATGTAAGTCAATAAAACCAAATATATCACTTAGAAGTCTTGTGAAGAGTCTTGGTGAGTTTAAGTGATATATTTGGTGTTATTGACTTACATTTTCTTGGATTCAAGGACTTTAGAATATACTCCAAAAGTGATTATGTAACGAATGAAGTGAGAGGGAAGGATCTTGATTTAGGTCAATGGATATTTCAATATGATTTTGGACAAGATCTTGACATGAGTGGATGGGTGTGGATGGTGGGATGGGGGGTGTATTGGTGAAGAGTCTTGGTGAGTTTAAGCCTTTTGAAGCACTTTAGAAATATTGAACGTTTCAAGGACCAGTAGTTCTACAATTAAATCATCATAATTTTCCCATTACTTAACCATCACACATGGCATTGACTATCTTCATACTGACAATACATTGCATGTGTAGTACAAAACTATTAGTAATTGGCAGATTAAATGCAAATAATTACTAATAGATTAAGCATATTATTACTAATAGATTAAGCATATTATTGCTATGCTTAATGTTCCATTTAAATGCTAGTATATAAAGAACACTATCAGACAACAATGAATATTTGTCTAACCAATAGTCTACAGAATTAGACCTTTATTTTAAATGCATTTAACACAAAAAAAAAATTTACAAAACTGAACCAATGGCATGTTTACAACAAAGAAATAGAATGATCATAATAGGTTGAAAATTCTATTTTGTTTAATACACACCAAAGGACCAGTCCCAACAATTATTAAACATACTTTATCTGATATGATGAATTCTTTAATAATTGTTTAAGAATTCATCATATCAGATAAAGTATGTTTAAGAATTGTTGGGAGTTCTATTAGACCTTTTTTGTAAACATGTCATTGGTTCAATTTTGTAATTTTGTTTTTTGTGTTAAATGCATTAAAATGGAACATTAAGCATAGTAATAATATGCTTAATCTATTAGTTAAGATTTAAAATGAAGATTTTATTACTCACCGGTCCGCACTTCTATGATATTCAACCACTGGTTCGAACTTACTTGCATATAGGCACGCGATGTCAACCTAGTGCAGCTTCCCACCTTATACCACCTCCTTCAGCACTCCTTTGCTTGTAGACTATGCCAAAATGAAATAAAATGAAATGTGCCAGTAGGCGGGATATATGTATAAAATTTGACCTTTTTTTTTACTTCTATTCCCATGTTGGTCAAAATTACTTTATCTGATATGATGAATTCTTAATAAAGGTCTAATTTTGTAGATTGTTATCACAAAGGAAGATTTGACTTAGCCAAATCTTCCTTGTACCACACAAAAAACTGTGTGATAACTATGTCTACTCCAACCTTAATTGTTTAAGAATTCATCATATCAGCTAAAGTATGTTTAAGAATTATTGGGAGTTCTATTAGACCAAGACTATTTGACAAAGCAATGATGTATTCAATATTTATAAAGTGCTTCAAAAGGGCACTTAAACTCACCAAGACTCTTCACAAGACTTCTAATGTTTGTAAGCTATACTTGAAAAAAATTGCAAGTTTGTTGTAATATCTTGGTAGTGATGTTGCAGTTACTATTTTCCCTTGTTAACACCAAATTAAAAACTTCGAATGAAGGTTTCATATTCAAAAACATTAGTAGTGAAATAGAAATGTAATTTAAAATTTGGAAGACAGTCAATGTTCCTTGCCTCCTTTCACCTTCCCTGCATAAACACTTATATGCCCAGGTAATACAAGGCAATAAAAGGACTGAAATTCTTTGATTTTAAGACTTCAAAACAATATAATCAGTACAAGGAATGATCAAAACTTATAATACCAATCAATGAATTTTTTTCCTATCAATGTTGCATTGAATAGAGAGTTTAATAATATAAACACCAGACTGTGTTTTCACAAGTAGAGAAGTGACTGTTTGTAAAGAATTAAAAATTTATTGCTTGGTAGTTCATTACATTGTCTTATTTGACCATACACACCTCCCCACAACTTATAAGACTCCTCTCCCATAAAAATCACGTACAAAACTGACCAAAATCCCCTTACAAACTAATTTTCAACTTCTTCTTAACTTGCATAGTCAGTTATATGACTGTTACAGTTAGTTATTCGTTTGCATTGTTGTCTAGTTGTCAACTTCGACCACTTTAATCTTTATTGCATCATCTTTAACCTTTCAAAAGGTTTTAGGTTCCTATCCTAATCCCCTAAACTCCCTAAACCTCTACTAAACCCTCATTTAGCCCTTTAGGCCATAATTGCATAAAAATGCAATTTTACATCTTTTTGGCATCTTTTCACTTTGAAGTGCAATTGATAATAATGGCATCAATGGCCATATAACAAACTTAGATATACCTATAGGTACTTGACCCTTACATAAATGCTTGGTCAAATCTAGATGTTTGTCAAATGTAAATGGAATACTTTATGCCTGACATACTTAAATGGAATACACCAAGAAGTACCAAATGATGAATGCTCAGTTGTTGTAATGGCAAAGCATTAGAACCGTCCATTTCTAGAACTTGATTTTTCTATAGTCCTAATGATTTTTCTTATTTTTTGTCTTTTTTTCCTTTTTGATTTCATATGTGTTTGGTGATAGGATTTTGAACATTGTTGACATACTTAAATGGAATACACAATACCAAATGATGAATGCTCAATTGTTGTAATGGCAAAGCATCAGAACCGTCCATTTCTAAAATTTTATTTTTTAAAGTCTTAATTATTTTTCTATAGTCCTAATGATTTTGAACATTGTTGACAAAGAGTGTTTCTTTTTGTGATTATAGTCTTAATGTTTTTTCTATAGTCTTAATGATTTTTCTATAGTCGTAATGATTTTTCTTATTTCTTGTCTTTTGTCCCTTTTTTATTTCCTATGTCTGTGCTTCGTGACAAGATTTTTTCACCTTCTTTTTATGGTATATTTCATTCAGTCTATGTGGAATACTATTGTGTTCACTATTTTATTTCAGCTTGATATTTCTTTCATTTTATATATATACAGAGACTACACATGCTGATAAAAAAATGAGCTATTTGATTTAGGTTTACTTTTCATGATTTTAAATGGTTAATATTTCTAATGGTACTCCTTGGTGTATTCCATATAAAAATAATCAGGTTTCTATGGTATGATAAATGTCCCTTTGCATTGAGAAAATTAGAGTTGGGAAAATGGTTTCTCAGTGACGATTTGTATCTACAAGTTGCAAACAAATCATCCGTCTTCCACCAACAAGTCATTCCATTCAAGAAAGACCATGTCTGATGATATCAACCCACAACAAAATAGGGAGATAATTTCTAGATTATGGTCTAACTTTAAAAGAAAAGGTGAAAGAAAATGCTATTGTCCCTACAAAATTTGTAAGGGCTTAAAGACTCGAAGATATCTAATCAAAATAGTCGAGGAACATTGTAGGAAACATGGTCACATTGAAGGGGGAAACAAATTTTGTCCATTGGTATGTATTTTAATAATTTATAAAATACATAAGACATGATTTGATAATGACATCATGGTCATGGTTAATTTAAGGTCATCATTTTGATATAGGTCAACCACCCTAGGTTTCATGTTATGGACCATGACAATCTGGAGAATGTGGATTTCCAAATGAGGGAACATGGAGGTGTGAATATAGAAGTGGAAGGTAATGATCTCATGGAAGGAGATCACGATGATTAAGAAGATGATGATGATGATGATGATGATGATGACCTTGATGTACCTATACTTGAGAAGGCATACGAGCCCCTATACGAAGGCTCCCAAACAACTTTTCTTGTCATATTTTTGTTGGTGAACTTGAAGGTTATGAATGGTTTATCCAATGTAGCAATGACATGTATGTTAAGGTATGTCATCTTTTTTCATTTTTTTAGTCGTAATTCCCTTACAGTTAACAAAGGGTGAATCATGTAGCAATTAATATTCTTTATATTAACAAATTATATTTTTGGTCGTAGGTTGATAGGTGAGTGTTTGTTACCACCATCAAACATTCTACCTCACTCGTACCGAGAATTATCTGCCATTGTGAAAGATGTTGGAATGGAGTATCAAATAATAAATGCATGTCTAAATGATCATATTATATATCATAAATAGCATGAATTTGCAACATAATTCTCTAATTGTCATATTAGTAGATATCGATCAGATCAAATAACAAAAAAGGTGCCTCACAAGGTTCTTCGGTATATTCCCATTATTCCACATCTGCAACGATTATTCAAGTGCAATAGCTTAGCATAATGTATGGATTACCATGCATGCAATAAAAGTCAAGATGACATTATGCGAATGCCTTTGGATGGTTTGAGATTTAAGGAAATAGAGGAAACTTGGCCACACTTTAAAGAAGAACCTCGTAATTTCAAGCTTTCATTGACAGCGGACGGTGTCAATCTATTTGGAGAGATGAGATCTGTGTACTCGGTGTGGCCTATTTTTGTTATCAACAATAACATTCCTCCTTGGATGTCCATAAAGAGGGAGCACATAATGTTGGCAATGATTGTTCCAGGTATTCTTTCATTTAATAGTCATCTAAATTAATTTATTATAAATCATCCATCAAAATGGTCATAATAATTATGTAATATTTTTGTTCATTAAAATAGGTAAGTACCAAGTTAAAGATATCAATGTATATATTGAGCCCCTTATCGACAAGTTGATGGTGTTATGAAATGGGGTCACTATGTATGACATCTCTAGACTAATAGGACAAAGACAATTTCAATTCCATGAAATGCTTGTATGGACAATACATGATGCCCCTGGACTAACACATTTTTGTGGTATGTTCTCTTCTTAACACCTCTTTTTTGGTATGTTATAGTGCTAACACAAAATTAACATATTTAATCCAATTATACATGATCTTGTAGGTCTTCAGACAAAGGGAAATTTTGCATGTCCAGTTTGTGGTCCAAAGATGAAATCTCATCATTCAAAAAGTTTAGGAAAGCAGGTGTTCGATGAGCATAGACACTTTCTCCATAGAAATCATAAGTACCGAATTGCTGAAAAACATATTTTCAATGGGAAAGAAGAGACTACATCAAATTCATAGAGAATGACACCTTGCCTATGGAAGTTGGAACACAATAAAATAAATCATCGAGGTAATGTCATTCCATTTGATGTTTTTTGTTTAAAATTTATATTTTGATATTGTGTTTTATTTACTGATGATGTAATTGATACTTGTGAAGGTCGTCAAGGCATTAATGACCAACTTCCAAAAGGACTAAAAATTTATCCTGCGTAATTTAGTAAGTTTTTGTACTATGAGAAACTCTCAATCGTGCATTTGTTTGATGCTATGCATATTGGAAAGAATGTAATAGAGACATTATAGAAAATATTGGATGGAAGGTGTGACAAAGACAAAATTGTTAAAATTTGTAGTGACATTGAAGAATCCAACCATGCAATGAAAAATGTCATTCGATCAAATAACAATGGAGACCAAATTGATACAAGTGCCCATACTTGGTTATTGTCAGAGCAACAGAACAATGCTATAAAAGAAGTCATAAAAAAATATGATTTCCTACAGGATTTGTTGCAAACATAAACAATCTCATATCAAAGAAAAGTGAATTTGGGCCAGGGATGAAAACACATGATTGGCATACATTTATGAAGGTAATTCATGTTATTTTTTATTCACTGTATATTTGTATACTGCATGTAGTTTTCATTGCATTCTTTTATAAAATATTGATAAGATCATTTTACAAATATTGCAGTACATTCTACCTCTATCTCTCTCACACCACTTTGACAACAGTGTCAAACAAGTTATATATGATCTTGGAAAATACATGAGGTGGTTTTCATCAAAACAAATCAATAAAGAAGATATAAAATATTGGAAGAGAAAAATTCCTCATCTTATGTGTGAAATGAAAAAGGGGGGTCATGTTATTATGATGATGAGACCAAAGGAGACATCAAGGTGCCCTTTCAGTACACACATCTTGAGAAAGAATGGGTACCCAATGAGCTACCTCCAATTAACACTAATTTTTGTGTTAATGAGAGGATATATAGCATAGCTCCATCCTCATTACATGGTTTGGGCCTATTTTCCATGGATGGGATAAAGGTATGTTACAACATAGTTGTTGAGTTGATGAAGTATGTCGGTCCTTGTTACAATTACAATGATTGGATGCGGATTGTTCAATATAAAAAAAGTATGCGTAGGTATGCACTATCAGCAAATTATATACAATGGAAAGAAAATGATCAAAGTAAAAGATTTTCTATGTACATTGATGGGAGACCAAAAGCAACAGGGAATGTTGTGGGGTTTATAAATAATACGTGACCTTCCTCAACTAATAAACAACCCAATTTCATATTTGAGGTGCATGAGGGGAATCAAGTTTTTGTATGTGCGATAAAATCAATAAGTGTAGGGGAAGAACTGCTAATAGATTACAATTTAAATCACGTAGATACAAACAAATTTACTATCATGAGGGTGGTAAGTACTATATACCATTTAAACTAACCTCAAGTTTATGATTCCAATATAACATTTTATTAATAAGTTTTTTTTGCTAAGTCTATTACTTTCAATTCGCTGAAGTTTTTATATTTAATCTTTGTCACAGAACGATATGGATCCCCCACATGATAGAGGCTGTGGGGATGCTCCTCCCACCCATTCTTTAGCAACGGTAAACCTTATTGAAATTGTACAAATTAGATAGTTGAAAAATGTTATATTATTATGTTATTTTATTTAGGATTTTGGAGTTATTATGATAGTTTTACTGATATTCTTGTCACAATTTGATGTTCAGAATAGGGGAAAAGAACTTGCAACAACAGAGGTAATAGTTGTAGATACAGATGAGGATATCCCAGAAATCCCTAATATAATAAATATGGTGAAGAAAAAACTAAAAAGAGTCAATGTATAAATTATTAGCATTTTGGAAGATGCAAATCCAACTGAGGAGATGCAGAAGAGGATAGATGAATTGATGGCACGAGCATGTCATTTTGAAGTAGTAATGAACCTTTAGTTATAACAAAAGTTCAATAAAGGTTTATATTTTATACTCTTTTATGTCGTGAACTAAAATATGTATGTGTTCTTGTTATAGGATTTTTTGCTTGCTCAAGTACTTGGTCATTGACATCACAGTGAGGCTAGTGGTAGCAGAGCTCTGGCCACCTCAGGTAAAATAATCCTTAAGTTGACAAGTTACAAGGAATTTTTTCTTTGGAACATTCAAAAAATTCTTAAGTTAACTCTTTTATTATTTCAGAATGTCTTTGCTAACAATGTATTTTTCAGGTGAACAAGTGTAGGTGACTCCTCCTAGGAGGTCAACCGATGTCCATCCGAGATTACTGAGTGCAATGTCGACAACAAGGGGCATGCAAAAATTGACGCCTTCACGGTCTATGCCTGGTAAATCCTTGTTTTGCTATATTTGGTTTTGTGTTAATTATGATTTGATAATTTGTACTCTAATCTTGTGTGCATCTCATAGTGGATTAATTTTGTGGAGTAGGAGATACAGCGGCACTGTCTGTTATGCTAGATACATATCAGAGCACCTGAATTGGTGATAATTTTCCATCATTTCCTAGATCTACCCGTGTTTCTAGCATGGGAGTTATGAAGACGTCATTGTTGATTGACGATAAAGAATTGATGCCTTTAAAATGTCCTAAGCTTCCACGTACTTTAAAATTATTATTATTTATATTGTAATATGCATTTACCTATTCATAACAAGTTTTGTATCGATGATCCCATGACATTTTTATAGGAAATGATTATTTTTATAAGATGCTTTATGACTTCACATTGAAGATATTCAGGCCCACCATACGTACAAGGTGGAACATCATAAGTGAACTAACCCTATCCCACTATTTTTATTTCATATCATTAATTGGTACAATATTTTTCCTTTCATTCAGGCCTTTTCTTTTACTATATTCAAGGTACACAATTTTAGTTAATTTTTTTATCTAAGAATTTTGTGTTTTTTCTTAAAAGGTGGAACTTGTAAGACAAAAAATTAAAATCAGCTCATTAAAGATTTAGACCATGAGTTTGGTAGTAATATTTTTGAGGAGAGGAAAATTTTAGAAAAAGCTACCAAACATCTTAAGACTATGCGGGACTCATATAGAAGGAGTCTTGTCCAGAACCTAAAGTACGAGTGTCCTCCCTTTATTCCAATGAGGGATTGGAATGAGTTCATTTTGGATGCAAAGGGGAAAGGGGATTCTCAAAGAGGAATTACACCAGCAAATGAGAGAAGAAGGTATGTAATAGTATTAACTACTAGTAGAATGTAATAATGCACTAATTAGTGATCTTTATATCTATATCATGTAACATATTTCAAACTTTTTATAGGTTGTGGGACACATCAAAGGCAACAAAGGCCAAACTGCAAAAGATTGGGTAGTACAAACTTGGCTCCGGTGGATATTCCAAAATTAAAGCACGAATTGTAAGTAGCAATAAATGAATTCTAGAGAAAAATTATTAATAAAATGAAAATAATTTTGTTTAATCAAAAAATGCAGGGCTTAGAATTTAATTTAGAGGCCACAACAAAACACAAAAAAATTGCCTTCAAGGAAGGCTATCAAGTCGTAGCTAAACGCCTACACCAAGCTTCCACTAGCCCAACCCAAGAGTCTCTTGCATCATGTGAATAGGTAAATATGCCAAAAAAAAAATATTTGAAATTGAATACTTGAGCAACAATCTATTTGATAATAATGTGCATGACATTGCAATGCAGCCTCCTAATCGTAACACAGATCCTACGTCACATGATGAAGCCCCTGATGTGCATCGTAGTGTCGATGCAGGTGTTCATTTACTATTTAAAATTAATTATTTATTTATTAATACAATTTAACATCTTCAATTGAAATTGGTGTAACCTTTTTTGTGTATATTTTAGAGCATACAGAATGTCATGCTAAACAAGTGGAGGATGTTTAGAGTGATCACCATGTAGATCATGTGGCACATTCAAGTAAATAAAATCTATGTTTTATTCTTTTAAATTTCTTTTTTGATTTATAGGTCTTTTACTTAATTAAATACTTGTAACACTAATATAAAATGGTGTGAATTTAGCCCATGACGTAGTTGTTATTGCAGCAAGCCCCCCTTTAGCGCAGCAGCCTCCTGTTCCTGAATAGATGAGGAGGAGACATGTCTTGGCATTAGAATCAGTAAAGGAGGGGAATGACGAGGATATTGATGCTCCACTTAGCCATTACCTTAGAAAAATGAGCAAGAAACCAAAAAATAAATGATTGTAATTAACATTTTTTGCTAATGAAAGAACGTTGTCTTAATGGATGTAATTTTGTACTAGTAAATGTTGATGAATAATGTGTTAATGAATTATTCATGAATGTTGTGTGTTAATAAACTTTATCATGTCATTATAATGATTGAATGATATATTTTTAAAATGGATGAATGAATGTTATTAGATGTTAATGGGGAATTTAGAGTGATGTTGGGAGGGGGGGGGAGCGGGGGCGGGGGGAATGAGCTTCCACCTTCACGTGGTTGGCCTTGTTAAGTAGAGAATATTAAACTATTCTCAAAACCAAGTGAAGCTCAAACTAAACCAATGACGTAGATTCAATGGTCAAAAACACCTACTTCTTATTCCATATTATTTCTCATTCACTTTAAGAAATATTTTACTTATTAAACATGTTCATCAACCAATCTGCATCACCATGTTCATCAAATTAGATTTATAGATAAGAGAGTGAATGGGAAATTTTTATAAAGAACTTACCTTTAAGCCTACAAATCTAGATGAAAAATTATTAGCTTCCTCTGAATGACTCATTCTCATGTTTCTTCCTACCCCTTTTACTTCCCTTCTACCTGAGGAAATGGTGGACTGTGTTGTATCGTGGATCAACTAGTTGAAGAAGTGGTCATGAGTCCTTAATGCACCTGCAAGATTTGTGAAAATGGTGTCAATCCAACAATTGATCAATGGAAGATCTAAATCCTATATCTAGGAATTTACTTCCATACAAGCATATTTCAATCATATGCATACAGACAAATCTAGAAAGGCCAACTAAACATAATCTTGATAATAATCGGTCATAGTCTATTAATGTTACTCTTTTTATTTAGAAGCATCATTTTCAATATTTTTAGATGAATACCCTCTTGAGAAAATTCAATCATCCTTCTGGAAAAGTGATATGTTATCCCTTATCAAATGTGGTTGTATGTAGTTCCTTGGTTTACGCCTAACTCAAGCTTCTTGTATCAAATGCCAAGATGTACTTTATTTATCAATTATGTAGTCTTTTTCTGTCATTGATAAGTGTTTTAACTCTAATTATGATTGCTTCATAATTGTTCTTTATGACTGCATGTATGACAACTTTTTCATATGACCATATCCGTGATTTCCCCAGTGTTCTAGTTTAACTTCATTTTTACCCTATAATATCACTTGAAATTAGATAATATGCACATGTATTGTAGTAAAATGGGTATTGATTCATGGTATTAATGATTGTTCATGTAGTATCCTTTGATACCTTGAATGCAAGTTTTGAAAACTTACCTTTGTTTAGATACCACTATCTCATGTTCATGCTATAACACTTCTTTATGCATTTCATTTGTAGTTGTACCAAATGACTATGAACTAAAAACATGTGTCTAGTAACCTACTCACTCAGTTAATATATGAAAATGTAACTTTTGATGTGCTATATCTATCAATGCATCATTTCTTTGTCCATATTTGAATCTATTACCTTTCACAAGGCTCTATTCTCACTTTACTTGGTCAGTTTGTTTACCATTGATTTGATCCTTTGCCATGTTGGACCTCATGTCTTTGTAACACATCATAACTTCATATCTCTATATATATGCTTATGCTCAAACTCATAATTAAATGATCTTCTTTGATACAAATAAATCTAGGTTCCATTAAGCTAGCAAAGAGATACACGAGACGAATATCTATAGAGTTGGAGTCGATGGGAAACTCAGAAAAGGAGCCTGCACAAGAATTCTTGTTGCTTCAGGGTGTGTGTTTTTCTTTCAAAGCTCATGAGGTAAATATTCACTTCATGTGACATGTGGATAAATGGCCTCAATTGTTATTATATTTCTTTGAGTAATATTTTCTTTTTCCATTTATTTGTCTGTCATATTTGTAGTTTACAGGAGGGTTTGATGTAGAAACCATGTGTGCTTTTGAGGAACTGTGTCGTCTTGTTCACATTGATGATAAAGAGTCACAAGATCTAAATTGAGGACAATATTCGAGAGTAGTTTGTCTCCAGATTTTGGAAGCAATGTGAACTGTATGATTCTCTTTTTATCAATTTGATAAATCTCAACAAGGTGACTGATTCTTTCAATAAGGAATATTGTGTTTGTTTATGTATGTAGTTATGCAAAACTGAATTTCATAAGATGTTTTTGCTAAGGTCCTAGTCAATTTTTTTTCTAACAACATTAGATGACTTGAACATATGTCCTCTTAACAATTCTATGCATAATGATTTTAATATATGGAAATCCCATGAACTCTAAGGGCCCAATTCATCCAACAACTTGATCCCACACGGTTTTTGTCTGATGTTGCAGTCGAGTTTCAACTTGTCTGGTTGAATACATACAAAATATTCAACCTAGGGAATCATTGTTAAAAAAGAAAACTAACCTTCCCAACTCTGAGCTTTTGAACTCTTATAAAGCATTTCCTTAACTCACCTTTCACACAGTGGCATTGAATCCCAACAGTGAAAATATAAGTAAATAACACTAAATATATCACTTAGAAGTCTTGTGAAGAGTCTTGGTGATTTTAAGACTTTTCAAGAACTTTAGAAATATTGAATACATCATTGCTTGCCAACTATTTGACAGAGCCTAGGAAATCATTGGTTCTTCAAGACAAAGATTGTTTGCACACCAAGCACTGTAGAGGAACAGTCAATAAAAGGACTAAAATTCTTTGATTTTAAGACTTCAAAACAATATAATCAGTACATGGAATGATCAAAACTTATAATACCAATCAATGAATTCTTTTCCTATCAATGTTGCATTGAATAGAGAGTTTAATAATATAAACACCAGACTATGTCTTCATGAGCAGAAAAGTGACTGTTTGTAAAGAATTAAAAGTTTATTGATTGGTAGTTCATTACATTGTCTTCTTCGACCATACACACCTCCACACAAGAAGGACTAAAACCAAACCATAGGATGGTCTAGGAATTTAGAAGACATCCTTTATTACAAAGCAAAACAAAATATAGAACTCAAGTCCCAAATCAAAATTGAATGGCCTAGGTGCCCTACACCAATTCACCCCCCATGTAAGTCAATATTCTAAATTCCTTGAATCTAAGCAAATCTACGTCAATAACACCAAATATATCACTTAGAAGTCTTTTGAAGAGTCTTGGTGATTTTAAGCCTTTTGAAGCACTTTAGAAATATTGAATGCATCATTGTTTGCCAACTATTTGACAGAGCCTAGGAAATCATTGGTTCTTCAAGACAAAGATTGTTTACACGCCAAGTACTGTACATGAACAATCAATAAAAGGACTGAAATTCTTTGATTTTAAGACTTCAAAACAATATAATCAGTACATGGAATGATCAAAACTTATAATACCAATCAAAGAATGCTTTTCCTATCAATGTTGTATTGAATAGAGAGTTTAATAATATAAACATCAAACTGTGTCTTCACGAGCAGAAAAGTGACTGTTTGTAAAGAATTAAAATTTTATTGCTTGGTAGTTCATTACATTGTCTTCTTCTACCATACACACCTCCGCACAAGGACTAAAACCAAACCATAGGATGGTCTAGGAATTTAGAAGACATCCTTTATTACAAATCAAAATAAAATATAGAACTCAAGCCCCCAAAGCAAAACTGAATGGCCTAGGTGCCCTACACCAATACACCCCCCATGTAAGCCAATATTATAAAGTCCTTGAATCTAAGCAAATGTAAGTCAATAACACCAAATATATCACTTAGAAGTCTTGTGAAGAGTCTTGGTGATTTTAAGCCTTTTGAAGCACTTTAGAAATATTGAATACATCATTGCTTGCCAACTATTTGACAGAGCCTAGGAAAATATTGGTTCTTCAAGACAAAGATTGTTTGCACGCCAAGTATTGTACAGGAACAGTCAATAAAAGGACTGAAATTCTTTGATTTTAAGACTTCAAAATAATATAATCAGTACATGGAATGATCAAAACTTATAATACCAATCAATGAATGCTTTTCCTATCAATGTTGTATTGAATAGAGAGTTTAATAATATAAACACCAAATTGTGTCTTCATGAGCAGAGAAGTGACTGTTTGTAAAGAATTAAAAGTTTATTGCTTGGTAGTTCATTACATTGTCTTCTTTGACCATACACACCTCCCCACAACTTCTGAGACTCCTCTCCCATAAAACTCACATACAAAACTATTAGTAATTGGCAGATTAAATGCAGATAATTACTAATAGATTAAGCATATTATTGATATGCTTAATTTGATAATATATTTTATTTTTAAAAAAAAATTTAAATTTTCTATCACTTTTTCGATGGTCAAAAGAATATACTTATTGACGAGAATTCTATACACTCGACGACTATTCCGACCACCTATCATCGTAATTTCAACCGACATTAATTTGTCATTTTGATGAGAATGCTATACACTCGATGATTATTCTGACCATAAGTCCTCTCTATTTCGACCAGCGTTGGTCGCATAGATGAAAGGAATGGTTGATAATTCTTCCAAGTTGAAGTGATTATTTCGACGGCGGGTCTATCGATAATTCAACCACTATAGACATCACAATTTCGACGACAGTATTATGTGTCGAATAATCGAACGAAAAAACTTCAACAACAGTTATGGTCGTTGGGTCAACCAATTGGCATCTAAAAATTGACTAATCCTCGTTGAAAAACAAGCTAAAATTTACTAGTGAAAGAATCTTAGTTTGGCGTTGACTATTCCTGAATAGTTTTGTGCAAACAGTCATTTACTGTTTTGAAGTTTCCATGAGTCCAAGGACTTCTCCCACTTTCTGTATTTAATGTTTCTTCTGGGAGGAAGTGAACCCTGTACAATATGTTTTGATCTAGTATATGTTTGATTGCAGGAATAATCATATTCTGGTCGTAAGGGCACAGTCTCGATATTTATGGTATTAAATCCTTTATTCAAATGTAAAGTGATTTGGAAATGAAATAGATTGCTTGTAGGTTGAGTTACTATCATTTAGATGTTGGGATCCCAAATGAAGATCTACTTGCAGATGCCCTAATAGGAATATAGAAAAAATGGAAAGCATAATAAATTCCCATTTGAATCAATGTCCATTCATGCACATGAAATGCAAATTCATACACATGAAATGTAGATTCATACACATGAAATGCATATTCATACACACGAAATTCAAATTCATAAACATGAAATGCAGATTCATACACACAAAATATTTAATTTGTTTGAAATTAAATACTTCTCAACCAAATGCATGCAGGGGCAAAATGAAATTCTCTTACCTGAGATGTCGAGTCCACCTTCAACTCACTTCGTGCCCTTGACCTTCAGCTCTTCTTAGCCGCATAACTATAGCGAATGAATATGAGACATAATGAATTGAAATGAAACCTTTTTTTAAGTTATGCCCATGTTCGTCTCAATTTCAACAAACTGTCCTAGTAGTCGTAATCCTGACGAACATGGGAATGGATTAAAAAAAATCAAATATTTCCTTCTATAATCTGACCAAGAAAAACCATTTTAATGCTTGGTGAGAAATGTTGGTCAAAAATTAGGGTTAAATGTATTAGTGTGATGTGTTGCATGTGCCAGGCTTAGGTATGAATCTTATTTTTGTATCTATTCTTTAGGATAAAGGGTATAATGTACTTTTTAGAGGGACATAGGTGTTGATCAAGTACAAGGATTGGAAATCACATGTATCTATTAGAGTTAGGATTGGTCACGTTTATAGATTGCAGTTTGACACTCCTAACGAACTCATGAGAAGCAGTAATCTTAGAGATCTTGGAGAGATATGGCTTAGGAGGATGGGCCATATACATCATGGAGCACTTAAATTGCTTTGTGAGATAGTGACAAGTGTTCCATAGGTGAACACAAAGCATATATGATGATGTATGTAAGGGATGTGTGTTGGGGAAGTTTGTGAAAGCATCTTTTCCAAGGAGTGACACCAAATCAAAAGGTGTTCTCGATCTAGTACATTTATATGTAGGTGGATGTAGGTGGACCAATGTCTATGAAGTCTCTCAGAGGATATGAATACTATGTTACTTTTATTAATGATTTCTCTAGGAATACCTGGATATACTTCTTGAAGACCAATGATGAGGTTTTTAGTCGCTTCAAAGAGTTCAAGGCTCTTGTGGAGAACTCAACGGGAAGGAATATAAAGGTTCTTCGATCAGATAATGGAGGTGAGTACAAAGGAAATGAATTCCAGGAGTTTTGTACCAGGGAAGGAATCAAGAGAGAGTGGATTGTTACAATCCACAACAAAATGGAGTTGTTGAGAGGAAGAAATTTTCTATATAGGAGGCAGAAAGGGCTATGCTACATGATCAAGATATGCCCCATTATTTATGGGCAAAGGTATGTAGTATGGAAGTATACATACAAAATAGGGTTCCACATAAGGTACTAGGGAAGATGACACTAGAGGATGCTTTCACAGGGAAGAAGCCAGATGTCAGTCACTTCGGGATATTTGGAAATTTGGCATATTTTCATATTCCAAGTGATACACGTACCAAGTTAGATCAGGCTACAGAGAGGAGGTACTTTTTTGGGTATAGTGAAACCTCAAAGGCATGTCGGATATTTATTCTAGGGAATAGGATAATTTTAGTCAAACATGATGTTAAGTTCATGGAGGAAAAGGATTTCAGGAGGTCCATAGATTTTCCAAAAGAAGATCAGAGTGAGCATCTGATAGAAGCTCCAAGGGTAGCTCAACTGAGTCAAGGGTGCAAAGCTCGAGTACAGTTACTAGTACAAGCATAGGCTTAGGTGGTGAGAGCTCATAGAGTATGGAGCAATTGGTGCAGCAAGAAATGCATAAAGAAGACATGGAGGTTGATATCTCATCCTCTACAGTTGGCAGTAGGAATCGTGAGGTTCCAAAAACACAAAGGGATACTTAGGAGTTTGTGGGGGCTCCTAGGATGAATACTAGATAGCAGAAACAACCAGCCAAGTTCAATGACTATGTGGCTTTAGTTAGTCAGTTGGTATATAGTGAGCCTTCTATTTATTAGGAGGTTGTGCAATGTCAAGTGTGGCGAGAAATAATGGTTGAGGAATATACCTCAATAATGCAGAACGATGTGTGGGAGGTAGTGCCTAGACCAACGGATAGGGAAGTGGTTGGATCATGCTAGATCTACAAGATCAAGCATGGTGCAGATGGTAGCATCGAGAAATATATGAGGAGACATTTTCTCCTTTGTCCAGGTATACTTCTATACAAGCTATGATCTCATTTGAAGTACAAATGAGATGAAAGATCCATCAAATAGATGTCAAGACAACATTCCTCAATGGTGAGTTAAAGGAGGAGGTATACATAGAGAAACCTAAAGGCTTTGTAGAACATAATAGAGAGACCCACATGTGCAGATTGAAGAGAGATTGTGTACAACAATGGATTGTTCAACTACAATACATACCTACAGAGGAGCAGGTAGCAAACATTCTGACAAAGGCATTGGGGAAGGCTAAATTCATCTTCTTCATAGATAAGTTGGGTTTCATGTAGAACAACTTCCTCGCTAAGAGGAAGTGTTAGTTAGTTAGCTTGGACAGATGTTTGTCCACTTTCTAAACAATATTAAATAATTGTCTTTCTAGAAGTTAGTGTAGCTACAATTATTTAATGAATTGTTTGAGTCCCCTAGGTGACACCTTGCAACCTATTTTGTTATTTGTTGTTGGGTGGTGTATATATCTCAGTCCTTGATTGAGAATTGATCTCAGTTGTTGGTTCTCCAAGGATGGTAGTATAAAAGGGGGTCTAGGGGCATTTGAAAAAAAATAAGACACAAGTTGAAGAAGCATTTGCAGTGATAGAAAATAGTCTTGTAGTGTTAGAAAGGGCGCAGTGATAGAATTGGGAGATAACCGTGGGGGAATATCAGCAGGAGAAATTGGGAGGTTGTTGGAGCTCTACCAGTAAGAGGCAAGAATTTATTATATCTCTTAATTTGTTGAAGATTAATATATTTCTCATATGCAGTATTGGTTTTCCCTTCGGGGTTTTTCCAGGGACAATTGTCTGAAAACATTGTGTCATTGTGATGCATATTTCTTTTTGTGTTTTTATTTGGTGAAGTTGTAGTTGTTTTATTTTTCAATATTAGATGTGAATTAATTTTTGACAATTAAATAATCTTTATAAGATAGGAGATTAATAATCAGTGATTGCAATAGATTTTTCACAGCCTCAAGTGCAACGATTTTCTTTGATTCTGAAAATGTATTTGATGCATAATCATTGTCAATCATCTCCTCAACATGAAAATTATTAGTGTTAATGGAGTGTATGTCACCATGGTTTAGACGATCAAAGAAAATCTGCATAGATTTCAAAAAATAACTCTTAAAGTCAAAACAACACCAAATAACTATTATGAAAAATACATAAAATATTATTTTATTCCAATGTCAAAATATTACACTTGATATGTATTTTATAAAGTGGTGGAGATAAGAGAAAGAAGTTAAATAGTTTAACCATGCAAAACTACCTCTCTAACTATTTATCTTAATCAATGTAATACATTTAATAACAATTTAATACACTATACTAACAATCCCCCCTATTACATTGTTCTTATTAAATGTTTAGCCAGAAACCCCCCTTAAGCCTTACATAACAAAAAAAATTCTGAATACAAGATCTATACACATCTTTGTGAAAATCTTCGTTGAAGAAACAAATCCTGAATCAAGTGAAGTTCCATCAAGTTTTCTCGTAACCCTCAGGAAGGTGTAGCTTCTATCTGAGATTCCCAAGTTCTTCCTCCATAACTCCCAAATCACAGTCTTGTAAACTACTGGACAACCATCCATCTTGAACTCGACATAAAACCCCTTACTTGCCTCTAGAAATAAACTTCACAATACATGTATCTTCAAATATGCCAGCAACAACAAGAAATAAACAAGAAACCAAAACAAAAAAATGCTTCTCAAGTAAAACACCATCTCAAAGTGAGAAGCTAACCTAAGATGATGGAAATCCTTCATCCTCTCGTGCCACCAGCCTCCAAAATGAACCTAGTAACATTTATCCATTGTGAATTTCAAATGAATCTTTGAAGGTCTTTGGAAGCCTTTTTATGTGTAACAAATATGACCTGAATGTCCAAGAATTACAGATTGATGATCTATAGGAAGAATTGATAAACAATGATTTCCCAAGCACTGAGGGTAAGGAGATAGATTATTTAATAAATAGATTTGAGGGAAGAAATATTGCCTTCATGGTGCCTTATAGAACTTGTAAAACTAACTTGAATTTTATTCTCTCACAAAGAAATTTACCTCTAGAAGTAATACTTGATGAAATACTACAATCTTCAAAAATAGAGTAAGAATACGTAGAATCTTGGTCAATCATACCATTAATGAGTCCATACGCTAAGAATTTTAATGCAAATATGTAATTACCTTCTAATAACCAACTCCTATTGTTTGAAAGATTGTACCAATTTATTCTCAAGAGAGAATAATAAATAGATTTATAGGGTTTGCAACTATCTGTAACCACCTTATTCCTACATTACCTTCTTGAACTTTAATCAATGGCACACTACACCTTTTGTGTATGTATTGATAGTATTTTTTTTTTTCAAATAATACAACTCGTCACCATAACAAATGCTCTGATTCACACCCACTGTCTACAAAATGATTTGTAGCCTCAAATGATTAAAGAGTCAGATTGCACAAATCTATCTCACACAAATGATTTACCCATATAAATAACTCACTTCAGTGTCATCACTTCTTCTCAAGAATTATGTTCAAACTCAAACTCACCATCATCACATAGGTATGTGAACATTAGACATATCCAAGCAATTATCTATTCTCTTCTCATTCCGTTGCAGCAGATCTCCATAACTTCTCTATCAATGGTGTCATGTGGGCTTAAAGAAAACTTTGAATCCTTTAGATGCCTTCATATTCATTCCTTTCAATGGCTAATGTATACCTTTCCTCCACACTATTTGTTCTCCCATGTACGCTCCTAATGGTGCACCTTATGTTGATGATCTACAGAAAAATCTTCACATGAATCTCTTCATTGGTTATGTGGCTCTAATACCCGTTATTATGAAAAATACATAAAATATTATTTTATTCCAATGTCAAAATATTACATTTGATATGCATTTTATAAAGTGGTGGAGATGGCAGAAAGAAGTTAAATAGTTTAACCGTGCAAAACTACCTCTCTAATTGTCTACCTTAATAAATGTAATGCATTTAATAACAATGTAAGACACTATACTAACAATAACTAAGTCATCTTCTCCTGTAGCGTAGTATGGACAGGTAAGAGAGCACAAAAGTTGTTTAAAAATGGGTAAAAAGTAATCAACGGTCGTAGATGTCTCAATGGTCATCTATAGCTCTCGATAATTGTGGACCATTGATTTCTAACATCAGGTCTTCCATTTCAAATAAGGAAACTCCTTGAGCATAAATATTCATCTATCATTATTATGACCTTGTTTAATAATAATAATATAAAAAAATAGCTTTACTTCTTTAGTAGAAGACATTTTCCACAGGGTAAAAGCACAATAAGCTGTCACCCTTTTACAAAGGAAGAGATTAACAAAATCAAAGTTGTTCAACTTCAATAGTATAAAAATGACATTTATGTTTGGAATTTGAAGATGATGTAAACTAATTAAATGTGATAAAATGGATGAAGTTTATGATTAATATTTTTAATAATTTTTTTGAATAAGAATTGATATGTTTTTTAAATTTTTTAAGATGATTTTTAAGTTGTTGAAAAATGCTAAAAAATTAGGGGTCTAGTTCCCACCAAAAAATTATATGTAAATAAACATTGTTTCCCCTAATTTCAAAATATGTCATAAATGACATATATAGCTAGTGCATGAAGAAATAAAAATTGGTTTGTGAACTATATTTTCTCTTTTATAACAATTCAAATTTCAACTCACTGAAATCGATAGTTTTCATCTCGAAACATATATTTCATAACAAATCTATCCCAATAAATATATATATATATATATATATATATATATATATATATATATATATATATATATATATATATATATATATATATATATATATATATATATATATATATATATATATATATATATATTTTAAGAGGACTCTCTCCTCTAGTGTACCATATGTTTTTCAAATTTATTTAATATGGTTTACTATTTTTTTTCTTTCTTTGAATCAACATCTCCTTGACTGTTAAAATACCTACTTGCAATTTTTTTTAAATTACAATAAACTATGTCTAATTAAAACACTATAAAATCTATATGGGGATATTCTTGACTCTGATCTCTACAGAAGAGTATTTTTTTATTTTTTAAAGAATATCATTAAAAAGATTAGGAGTTATTGAAACACCACTTTTCTGAAATAATTTTATTTTTATGGTAATTGGACCCAAAGTGGTATAAAATATGCATTTAATAGATATTTCCAATTGGAAAAGTTAAAAGACTTATTTAACTTAGCTAGAATGAATCTAGCTAGACCATTATATGTTTAACCAAAATCAATTTTTTGTTAGAAATACTAAAATTCAAGTGTGCTGATAAGTTAGCCTAAAAGGTGACACCTGATTGTGCTTTTATCCCACAGCAAGACAAATATCCCCTGGACAAAGACGTGCGTTCAACTGCCTTGAAATGTGCCTCTCACAACAGATAGTCAGTGCCCCACCTCTGACACACATGAATATGGCTGCCCAATAGTCATGAGTCGTAACTCTATTAAATGCAAGGGAAAGTAAGGGACAAAAGAATTCAAGAGTTGTATCCTTTATGGTGGATGTTAAAAATTCTTCAATGGAAATTTATATGAGATTATGTAATGTACCAAAAATAATTTGACATAAAAATGCAATGATAGATAGTTAATAAGCAGAGAAAACAATCAGAAAATATCAAAGACAATGGGTTACAACAGTAATACAAATTCTGATCCAAAATGGGTTACATGGACTCTGTGCTATGGCCAAGAAGTATGGATGTATTGATGCCAATTATCTATGATCAGGAGACTGGGTGTGTCTATGATACTAGTGATGTAGATGATTATGCGATCCACGCAAGGTTCATATCTATATATCACATTGTCTGTTTGATTATAGGTGACTAATGTTATTGAATGGCTCACAATGAATTAATCACCATTATTATAGAGTAGAATCCATCTAAGATTAATCAAATGTCTCGTCAAATAGTAATTTCAAATGAAATCCTTGATATTGCTAAATAGATATGCCAAAATATGAAAATACGAGTATCGCCATATTTGTCCCAATAATCCAATTGTATGAAAATATGGAGTTGAGTTAATCTTCTTGAGTGCTATGGTGTTGCCCTTGAGGATACTGATGGGCTCAACCCTAATCTCCAATGAATGTCACTTTGCTAATCGAACATTTGTATCCACCACTTGTCTTGTTGTTGGAATCGATGATGGTGTGGATACACATAGGGACTGAGTATATATAGCCCTATAACATAACAATGTTAGTGTTATACACTAAGTTTGCGCCTCTGTCTCAAGCTCTCTTGGTCTTGATAACTCAGTATAACTTGGGAATCATCTCCAGGTTGTGGGACCTTTGCTAACTGAGATGAGACCTCCAGGTTCTAGGCTGGTTCCTCTTGGATAATCATCCTAATTTGCTTCTTGATAGGAAAGTAAATCTTTTGAGGGAAAGGGATAGAAGGAATGCATGAAAGGGAAATAGCTGAAAGCAAACTACCTACTAGGTGATACACCAAAATTAGGGTTTGGATCTCAGTATAGAGGAATGAAACCAGTAAAAGACTTAAGTCTAATAGATCACAACTTATTGAATAGGCTTGCATAAGTGTTTCATAAGAGGGCCTGAACATAAGACACAACTTATGACCTGCAAACAGACAATCACTTATGCAACTCGGTGTAGGATTGAGACAAGACTGTTAGGGGGCTGAAGTATACCCACAAAAACATCCAAATCAGATCAAACACAATAACACACACAATTATAGAAAGCAAGAGGGATCAGGAACCCTGAGATGTCACTAAAAACACCATACACTTAAATCCAATAAGAAATAATCAAGACAGTGAAAACAGGGATAGAACAAATATCACAAGTACCTCAAGAATGCCTTAATCATCAATGGGAGATTACAAAGAGTAGAAGAACCGGAGGGTAGAACAAATACCACAGATGGCTTTCTGAGAAAAGATGACTTCCTTGCAAAAGTGGGCTTCTCTCCTTTACAAAGTGAACCTCCTAAGCACTAAGGCTCCAAAAAAAAACAATATATACATCTCCCTGCACGCAGGCAGGAGTCAAAACCTAATTAGGGTTACAGATTTTGCATAAGTGTAATAAACCCTAACTCTGTCACATCTGACCATAAATACAACTCTGCAAGATCATGGCCGATCAGATATGATGCTTGCGTGTCCATCCCTGTACTAAGCTCGCCGGCAGACACACCACCTTGACTTACCAACCCACCTGCAACTCCACTAAGCCATGAAGGCTTTAAAAATCAATCAAATCTTCCTGGGAGTGGTACCACAGAAAAAATATGGTGCCAAGCTCTTCTCATCAACCCGCGGCATGGACACACGGTACAAGACTCTGCAACGCCGGCAACGATCACCTCAGAGTCCCCTGCAACCACCTTTGTCCTTAGAAATTTAATTCTGGAGCTACCTGACGTCGTGCATGGCCGAACGAAAGTAAAACCCTCGCGGAGATGTTTGAATTTGAATGTTAACGGCTAGCAAGGTTTGAAATTAAAACATGACCGTCAATGAAAACCCTTCCCAGTAGATGAACAGCTACGATGCACTTTGAAAACCCTTTTAAAACTTGTAGAAAACCCTCTGACAAGTCAACTGCCACCTGGAAGTCAGCAACCAATGAAAATCAACCAACTCGGCACCTCTGATAAGTCTCGGACCCACGTCCCTGAGAAGAGCATCCAACGGCTGTCGTTATACCGCGACATTAACTTACGAGCAACTTCACCCTCCGATATAACGAGAGCCGCAAGATCTAATCGCGAGTTAACTTCTTAGAAGCTTTTGGCCCTACAGGCCCACTGACACATGATACATTGCATATTCACCGGCCAATCAGATGTTGCCAAACCAGATCCATGTTGCACCTGTCTGACATCGGACCCACTTGATTGAAGATTCCAAATCAACGGCCAGTCGCATGATTGCATGGGCCCAGAATATTCCATGCGATCATACGACTGATGTCGATCCTTGAGAACAGGACCCCACTGACCGCCTAAGAAATCTGGCCCCACTAACAAGTAATCCAACTCAGCACATGTGGACCAATCAAAACAAGCATGTCATCAACCTACGGCATTGGGCCCACTGACACATGACACATTGCATATCACCAATTCCAGGAAGGAAATGCGCACATGCTTTAAAAAGATTGAAATGGCCCGAAAAGGTAAAATCAACGGCTGGCGTATGATTGCATGGGCTAAGAATATTCTTTGAAATTATCAGACAACTGTTCAATCAAAATCTCACCACTGCCTGCAGAACTAACCTCACTTGGATTGGGCGAATCAACGAACGAAGGAAATTCAATTCGCGAAAAGGAAGACTAAACCACAATTAAGTCAGGCGAACACGTGAACAAAGAGACTTCGCTAATTCGCTAAATCATGAAAGAAACCTGGGTTAGAATACGCAAACAAGCGAATAAAGACCATTCACTAGTTCGCCAAATGACTTTAGCTGAGACCATCGGATACTTAAAGGATTACGTGAACAAGGCGTTCGCGTAATCACCAAAACTTTAGAAACACTGCCAAACAACTTAGCGATCTGGCGGATAGAGGACTTTCAAATGCGCACATGCTAAAAGAAGTCACTTAAGCCGTCAAAAAAGTAACTGCAAATTAGAATAAGGGCTTAGGGTTTGCAAGGTTTTTTGAACACCAACGGCCACCTTTTTTTTTGAATATTTTTGACTTGCAGGCTAGGGAACAAAACAAATCACAGAGGCCAGGAGACGAAAGATAAATTCGTGAACTTTTCAAGATGGTTTGGTAGGGTCAAAACAAAGACCCTGGGATGAAAATAGCCAAATTTGCATGGATGAAAATTAGGGTAACATTTTGGCGATTTCTACTAGATGTCAGCCTGCTAGACATGGAAAACCAGTGGCCTTGAGCAATCCATTGGGCATGGAGTCAAAACTCAAAAATTTTCAGAGGAACAGGGCTCTAACTGTGCTCAAGACACTTCTTGGAAAGCTGGAAAATATTAACCTAGAAAGTAGGGAAAGAAAAAGAAGGGAAACTAATCTAAACTAAACTAACCAATCTACAAAAATGGTTAAACAAAACCATTCAATGGCATGCTGAAATAGCTACCCTTCCTCATCAGGGTATTTTGTATTGAACACATGAGGATAGCTACAAGGATATGAGGCATACAAAAATTTGGCAAATGAGGATGCACTGCCTCTGCAAAAACAAGATCAACTTCACTCACCTCAAATGGATCATATGGAGGTGTCTCGGTGAACTCCTTTTGGGCCAAATATCTGATGGGGGAACCCCTTGAAAGTCTGAAGGCAGGACCCTCCTTGATTGCTTCTTCTTTATCTTCATGGTTATCCTCCATCATGGACAGCCATGTCAACTCATCATCCACAGTCAGGGGACTGTCATCCTCCTCCTTTAAATAGGCCAATAGCTCATCAAAGCTGTCAATACCCTGAAGATCCCTAGGAATGGCTGGCTCTTTACAATCAGGCTCCATATATAAGCCTCCTATGATGTGCTCCAAACAATCCTCCCCAAAGATGAGATCAAGCTCATGAATCAACATATCTTCAGGATCAATCTCTTCTAGTTGCTCCAACTTCACAGAGGTAGCTATGATCACATCTTTATCATCCTGCTCAACAAAACCAGGCAGCCTATCCAACAAGGACATGGCATCTTCCTTTGTATCTATCTCCTGTTGATGGTGACCCTTTTGTTCTGATTGACCTTCAACCATAGGCAATGTCATGGTCTCTTCTTCATCATCAGCAAAGAGGGGAAGCTCATCATACAAACCAGCCAAGAGCTCAGGCTAAGCATCAACTTCTACCTCCTCGTCTTGCTATCTCACTTCACCACAGTCATCACTCTGCACTGATACCTCAGATTTCTTCTCCTCCTCATACACGAAAGCTCATCTACCATAGGTCCTTGCTCTAATACTTGGCTAGTATCTTTGAAGAGACTTGGCATCTGACAGCTAGGAGGCAGAGTCCATTGGGGTATCCACATCACTTCATTGTCCTGAGAGACCAGAGGGGCCTCTTGGGAGTTTGAACTTTCTTGCACAAACTGTTCTTGCAGAGTGGTGGGCTGCATCTCAAGTATAGGCTCTTGAAAGGAATTTTTTGCCTTAAAACTTGGGATATGAAATTGAGGGGGCTCAGAGGGAGACAAAGAAGGCAAAGACAAATGGGCCTTCCATCTTAGGATCTTAGGTCTAGGAGCCTCTTGTTGAGCAATTTGTGATCTCAACCTTGCTGTCTCAATTTCAACTTGGTGCCTGATCTCTTCTTGGAATATTTTTATTTGTTGCTCATCAACAAGAGCCTCCATCACTTGGTAGGGAGTTGACTCCTCTTCATAACTTTGGGCTTCCATCTCCTGTCACTCTCGGATCTCAGACACTTTCTTAATTAAATCAAGCAACAGACTCTTTTTTTTTTCTTGCTCTTTTCTGAAATCTAAGCTCTGAATCTGTATCTGTTGCTGAATAAGCTGAGAAGGGGAGGGTGGGTGGTAAACAGGATGGGGCGACTGGCTTTGCATCTGTTGTTGTACCCTTTGTGCCCATGACCCATCTTGTCAGAGGGCCCTCTCATAATCCTGTACAAGGGCATATTCATTTGGAGCATGCTGGATATATTGATACCCTTGAAAGGTATGAAAACTTGGGGTAAAAGGAGGCCTTGGGCAGCTTTGATAAGGCTGATGACTAGCCCATTGAACATCATTCTCACAATAGGATGGTGAGTAACTTGACTGTCCATAATAACTTGACATGTCTACTCATGTAATTAGCTGAAATTCTGAAAATGAAGATTTGAAACATACCAGCACTTGATCTTTGAAACCAGTAGACCTTCTAGAGTCGCCAGATATGCAGCAAAATGACCTCTTTCTAGGTATGTAACCTGCTAGACGCATATCAGAACCAGCAAGAATTATAAAAATTATGACCTCTTGGTCCCACCAGGCGTGCCATTTTTGTTATACACTAAGTTTGTGCCTCTGTCTCAAGCTCTCTTGGTCTTGATAACTCAGTATAACTTGGGAATCATCTCCAAGTTGTGGGACCTTTGCTAACTGAGGTGAGACCTCCAGGTTCTAGGCTGGTTCCTTTGGATAATCACCATAATTTGCTTCTTGACAGGAAAGTAAATCTTTTGAGGGAAAGGGATAGAAGGAATGCATGAAAGGGAAATAACTGAAAGCAAACTACCTACTAGGTGATACACCAAAATTAGGGTTTGGATCTCAGTATAGAGGAATGAAACCAGTGAAAGACTTAGGTCTAATAGATCACAACTTACTGAATAGGCTTGCATAAGTGTTTCATAAGAGGGCCTGAATATAAGGCACAACTTATGACCTGCAAACAGACATTCACTTCTGCAACTCGGTGTAGGATTGAGACAAGACTCTTAGGGGCTGAAGTATACCCACAAAAACATCCAAATCAGATCAAACACAATAACACACACAATTATAGAAAGCAAGAGGGATCAGGAACCCTAAGATATCACTGAAAACACCATACACTTAAATCCAATAAGAAATAATCAAGACAGTGAAGACAGGGATAGAACAAATATCACAAGTACCTCAAGAATGTCTTAATCATCAATGGGAGATTACAAAGAGTAGAAGAACCAGAGGGTAGAACAAATACCATAGATAGCTTTCTGAGAAAAGATGACTTCCTTGCAAAAGTGGGCTTCTCTCCTTTACAAAATGAACCTCCTGAGCACTAAGGCTCCAAAAAAAATAATATATACATCTCCCTGCATGCAGGCAGGAGTCAAAACCTAATTAGGGTTACAGATTTTGCATAAGTGTAATAAACCCTAACTTTGTCACATCTGACCATAAATACAACTTTGCAAGATCATGGCCCATCAGATATGATGCTTGCGTGTCCATCCCTGTACTAAGCTCGCCGGCAGACACACCACCTTGACTTACCAACCCACCTGCAACTCCACTAAGCCATGAAAGCTTTAAAAATCAATCAAATCTTCCCGGGAGCGGTACCATAGAAAAAATATGGCGCCAAGCTCTTCTCATCAACCTGCAGCATGGACACACGGTACAAGACTCTGCAACGCCTGCAACGATCACCTCAAAGTCCCCCGCAACCACCTTTGTCCTTAGAAATTTAATTCTAGAGCTACCCGACGTCGTGCATGGTTGAACAAAAGCAAAACCCTCGCGGAGATGTTTGAATTTGAATGTTAACGGCTAGCAGGGTTTGAAATTAAAACATGACCGTCGATGAAAACCCTTCTCGATAGATGAACAGCTACGATGCACTTTGAAAACCCTTTTAAAACTCATAGAAAACCCTCTGACAAGTCAACTACCACCTGGAAGTCAGCAACTAATGAAAATCAACCAACTCGGCACCTCTGATAAGTCTCGGACCCACGTCCCTGAGAAGAGCATCCAACGGCTGTCGTTATACCGCGACATTAACTTACGAGCAACTTCACCCTCCGGTATAACAAGAGCCGCGAGATCTAATCGTGCGTTAACTTCTTAGAAGCTTTTGGCCTGACGGGCCCACTGACACATGACATGTTGCATATTCACCAGCCAATCAGATGCTGCCAAACCAGATCCACGTTGCACCTGTCTGACATCGGACCCACTTGATTGAAGATTCCAAATCAACGGCCAGTCGCATGATCGCATGGGCCCAGAATATTCCATGCGATCATACGACTGCCATCGATCCTTGAGAGCAGGACCCCACTGACCGCCTAAGAAATCTGGCCCCACTAACAGGTAATCCAACTCAACACATGTGGACCAATCAAAACAAGCATGTCATCAACTTGCGGCATTGGGCCCACTGACACATGACACGTTGCATATCACCAATTCCGGGAGGGAAATGTGCACATGCTTTAAAAAAGATTGAAATGGCCCGAAAAGGTAAAATCAACGGCTGGCATATGATTGCATGGGCTAAGAATATTCTTTGAAATTATCAGACAACCGTCCGATCAAAATCTCACCACTGCCTGCAAAACTAAAATCACTTGGATTGGGCGAATCAACGAACGAAGGAAATTCAATTCGCGAAAAGGAAGACTAAACCACAATTAAGTCAGGTGAACACGTGAACAAAGAGACTTCGCCAATTCGCTAAATCATGAAAGAAACCTAGGTTAGATTATGCGAACAAGCAAATAAAGACCATTCGCTAGTTCGCCAAATGACTTTAGCTGAGACCGTCGGATACTTAAAGGATTACGCGAACAAGGCGTTCGTGTAATCGCCAGAACTTTAGAAACACCACCAAACAACTTAGCAATCCGGCGAACAGAGGACTTTCAAATGCGCACATGCTAAAAGAAGTCACTTAAGCCGTCGAAAAAGTAACTGCAAATTAGAATAAGGGCTTAGGGTTTGCAAGGTTTTTTGAACACCAACGGCCACCTTTTTTTTTTGAATATTTTTGACTTGCAAGCCAAGGAACAAAACAAATCACAGAGGCCAGGAGACGAGAGATAAATTCGTGAACTTTTCATGATGGTTTGGCAGGGTCAAAATAGAGACCCTGGGATGAAAATAGCCAAATTTGCATGGATGAAAATTAGGGTAACAGTTAGTTATTCACTTTTAATTCTATTTTATCAAAAGGACTAAGTAGGGAATGTAACTTTTTGTGTGCTTTATATTCATTTTAAAAATAATATCATAGTTATATATTTAAAATTAATTATAATAGAGATTATTAAAAAAATTATAAGATCGTATATAATTAAAAATACATTATATTTAGCATTAATTATTATATAAATTGTATCATTATTATATTATTTTTCTATAATATAAATTAATAATATATATTTTAAATAATAACATAGCTATGTATTTAACAAAGGTTATGGTAAGATGTATAAATTATTTTTAAAAAATTCTATCATAAGTAATTTTCACCAATTTTCCACTTACAAAGGTTACTTAGATCATAAATTATCCACAAACAACCAAGACAAATCAAAGTCAATAAATCTAGCATATCAATTAAAATATAATCAAATATAGTAGAAGGAAGAGTTATATCCATTATAATGGGTCATAGCATTAGTTGTAAAGTGAAATATTTTGAGAAAGAAAAACTATTAGTCTATAACTAACATAGACATAATTATGCATATCAATAAACTAACCATCATTTATTGTTACAATATCTACTAAGATGTCTAGGAAGAGCAAAAGAGAGATATATATATCTAGAGAAAGAAAAGTGGTGTAGAGAGAGAGAGAGAGGGGACATGAGTCAATTGAGAAATTTGTTGCACAAACAACATTGTTTTCTATTTAACAGCCTACCATATGACCTCATGTACTTCATTAATATATGCAAAAAAAAACTAAAATTTTCCCTAATTGACCTTGCACACCCCTTCCGCTTACCCATTGCACACCAACACCTCCCATATTTAAAACAACCCCATGCTCCACACTCGGTCCCTCCACGGTGGCTAAGGGACACGACGGTAGACTCACGCACATATAAGAAAACGTGCGAACAGGAGATAGATAGATAGAAAGAAAAATTACGTCCACTAGGCTAACACTAAGTCCGATAAGAGAGCATCTAGTTTAGACGGCCACAAAACACTGAGTCCGGTGAGCGTAGAGGCGGGGAAGGCATAATAAAAATAAATCATAACCTTGGTAACCTATATAGACTCCTAACTCCTTGGAACCGTGGGGACTCCCTGATAACAAAGGAGTATGCAGTTGCAGTTGGCATGCGACTTATACACACAAATATATCATACCAAATGTATATCATACTTGGGAAGAAACAGCGAATACTCATTCTAAATCATTAATGGGTAACGTCGAATAATATGAAGCAATTATCATGGATGGTTCAAGGGAGATTGTTGAGTATGGTTAAATGCTAAGCATTGGGAGTGTCGACAATGTAGATTTAAGACTAACTGTGGCATCGAATCATCAAGAGGAAACAAGTATAAGGGACTTGAGCAGTGAGCAGACATACGTAAGCTATGAACTGTTCGTTCCCTGCAATAAGTTATTTATTATTATTACAGATATATACTTGTGAATTATAAATTAATTTTAGGGATAAATTAAGAATGGCCACTGAATATGGGAAACCATATTCAGAAGTCATTCATGGTATTAACTGTGGGATTCAAATTTAATTAATAAATAACTGTAAAATCAGAATTGGGTCGTGCTTATTTATTTACTTCAAACTTATTCATTCATGAAGAGACAAAAAACACTCCTATTTGAGATAGAATCCAAATTAATATATCAGATCACTAATGACCAGAAATCAATCTAGGATAATATGATAAGTTGGAATCTTTGCGTTTCTTTCCTATACTCATAATAGAGAGGAAGTTTGTGAAGGGGAGAGTAATTCGGTCACAGTGAGGAGAAGATTCCCAAAACGGGCTTTGTTCATGAGGGAGCCTCTTGGAGACTGTTTCTACCCAAGCACAGTATTCCTACCATCCATTATGAAAACTAGGAAAGGGCACAAAAGACCACCTTATCAAGGTCTAATTAATAGCATTATAGATTACATGATGATGGTTATAAAACGAACACTTGATTAATCTTAAATAAAAAAATTCTTAAGTGATTGTTAAATTCTCTTTAAATCTAAATTTATATCTTAAATCCTTTCTCATTTCTTGTCTTGGGGTCCCTTATTGAAGGGTTAGGAAGGGGATCATTACAGTGGATGAGCAACCTAGCTCTCTCTTTACCACATCTGTCATTCTCTGAAGAAAGTAAATTCTTATTGAACTTCTCAAATGCTTTCAGAATGTCTGACTGATCAGTAACGTTTTCACCCTCCTCCCAAATGGAATCAATTCTATCCTTAGCCTCCTTAGTTTTCAGAATCTGAAAAAAGAATTTGGACCCCTTATCTCCAAGGGTCAGCCAATTCATTCTAGATCTGATTTTGGCACCTTGAGTCTTGATATTCTGAATTTGTCTTAAGGAGTCTTTGGCTTTAGCCATAGCCTCAATAGAGGCCATGCATCTAGGGTTGATTTGAAGTAGTCCTTCAGATACCACTAGCTGGTTATGAAGATCAGTCTCGTGTCTCCTCAAATCCTTAGCTTTCTTCTTACCTACAGTTTGAAAGAGACCCTTCCAACTCTGCACATTTTGGTTCCATTTGTCTATAGCATTGTAGCACTTTGCCACCCCAACATTGAACACTCTTAATGATTTTAACTGCACAAATCATCTCCTCATCCTATAACAGAATCACATTGAGAGGAAAAGCATATTTCCCATTCTAAGTTTGGGGAGGGGGATCTCCAAAAGATATCACTATCTTTATAGGATGGTGATCAGAAAGGGTGTAAGGAACCACTTGCACATCAGAACCTGTTGCATTCTTTTTAAATCTAAACCTGCCATGGTTGGCATAAAACCTATCCAACCTACAATAGATCCTCCTCCCCCCTTGTTGAAAATTGCACCAATAAAACCATATCCCAGGAAATTCAGTTTTCTTGTCAACTAAGGGATCCAAAAGCCTGTGTTTATTCAGCATTCTATTCCAGAAATAATTATCCTCCCCTTTCCATTCAAACTTAGAACCCCCAATTTTGTCTTGTGGCCTTTCAACCATGGCCTTTCAACTATTGGGACTCTTTTGGGGCAAGGAAACATCATCATTCTTACTATTGGGCTTACTGTGGCTATTAACAACCAACTGATTCAGAGAGTCCAGTTCTGCAATAAGTGTGTCAATTTCAGCCCTTCGATGGTTGGTCGAGGCATGAGGGTTAGGACTGCAATGCTGATTACTCTTATTAGTTTTAGGGCCAAAATCCTCTTTCATGGGAACCATATCCTCCAGCTAGGGCTATGATTCTTGGTTCTTTTGGAGAGTAAAAGGCAATTACGTCTTATATGTCCCTCTCTCCTACACAAAAAGCAGGCATTGACTCCTCTAAGGTAAACAAAGGGACAAGAAAAGGCTTCACTGTCCAGATCAATAATTAATCACTCAAAATTTCAGAACCAGGGTTGAGTGAAATTAACACCCTAGCGTTCAAATGAGGCAACAAAGAAGCAGTTTCATCCATTTTAATCACCCTACCCAAGGGCTTGAGGGCTTGAGGCACAAGATTTCATAGGGAAGGCGGAATATTGCGCACCATAACCCATCTAAGGCTTGATAAGGCCAATACTTCCTCCTGGTTGTCCTCAGACCACCAACTGATGGCTCGAAAACAACTAGAGCCTACATTCCAGAATTGTTTTTCAACCACAACTTTCTGAGAGTTAGGGTCCTTAAAAAAATAATAAACAACCCTTTTTGTATCATACGACAGGAGTAGTGGTAACCTAGTTTTTTTCCCCAAACATGAATTATCCATTCATTTATGAAATTTCTGGAGTGCAGAGAGTTAATATCCAGAGCCGCAAAAAAAATGGCAGTGTCTTTTAATCTAATCTTTTTACTATTAATTACTGAGGCTATTCGAGAATTAGGTTTGACAACAAGATGATGGTCCAAGAGCACCTTACCTTGGCCTCCACCAGCGAACTATTCGTTAGGGTTTTGGGTGACTAGTAGGGCTTCAAACTTAGCATCCACCGACAGAGAGATGTGGCCCTCCAATGCTTGTTTGAAAAATCTACCGCTCACACCCACATTCGCAGAAGCTTTGGTCCGTCCGTGATTAGCCTTTGGAGGAATACCATCTCCCATAACACCAGCAATAGAGAGACAAGCACCATGCCGAGGATGAGAGAAGAAGTGACCACCTACCAGCTCGAAGGAGAGGCCTCCTACCAGTCGGGTGCCCCCTTGCACACATGAGGTAGGCGGCTAGGAATCGCAGAGCCTCTTAGGGTTTCATCGCAGAGCCTTTTTTCTTCTTTTCTATTGATATCAGTTTATTCCAAGTTGAAAAGCTCGGTTATCTTTTATCATTAGTGAATATTGATTTTTGAGTCTTTGCCAAATCTTCAATTGATATATTTCAATTTTTATTTGTTCTCTTGGGCTCACCACTCAAGTTCAAGTAAAGCTTTATCTTTATAATTTTTGACATCCACTTTAACTTCGATCAATTTTTGTTTTGAAGAAAAAGTATATTTTATCTAAATTGAAATATGCGATCCCATTAAAGGTATTACCTTCCCACATGACAACCATAAGATCACAAAATAAGAAAAAGATGGAAGCAATTCGAGAGGAACTCAAGTATGGAATGCCTTCACATTTACTCTGTCTAGAGGAATCTCAAAACATGCCACCATCATCATTAGGGGTTATTGTGGAATATCTTGATCAAGACACATATAAATGACATTAGGGAATTTGAAACCCTAAATAATTTCAAGTTATCAACCACCTTTTTTTCACATCAAAATAATAAGATCAACAACCAAATACAAGTGTACCGATTGGCATAACAAGCAGCATAGTTTCTGGTGTGTCAATAAATCTGCTGTACACCTGCAAGTATCATTCATTTAGAGTGATTTTTTCAGAAGAAACAATAAGATTACCACATTTTGTGTAAATCTCCTTTTGTGGAAGTTCTGAAGAGCTCATCTTAAATCGGTCTCCTTTTGTAAAAAAAAAATTTAAAAAGTCCATGCCCCTTCTAAATATTCTGGAGGGACATTGCCTTCAGCATAAATACCACAACCAAGGGGTATTTAATTGTTCAAAATCACTCACAACTTGCACCCGGCATTAATAGTTGAGATATACCACACAAGTAGTGTCAAGGCCACCAATACTTTTCTTCCATGGCAGTAAAAGTCTTTCATAACAATAGTTTGGCAAACCAATTAATCAAAGGTTAGGGTAAAAATGCAGAAAACCACAAATCAAAGAAAAATGATGTTTTTCTGCCCAAAAATTGTGAAAACAACTGAGGCCAAAAAACACATTTTCAAAAGAAAATACAAGCATAGAGGCTGTGTACCAATAAAACACAATATCTTCTGATTCTTTGACAATTTTTTTGGTAACTTCACTTTCACACTTTCTAGGATGTGATATATTTACTCAGAGATTGACCCCATCGAAAAACCATGTGTATCTTTGGGAACTTTACCTGGGGGCAATGCGTACACTATATATAGAAGCCAACAATTTTACAATTGAAGCACAGCCATGTTATGTGAGCTATCTTTCATGTAGAGATTAGTAATCCTCATTTACATTTGTTAAAAAAAAAGTAAAAGAGACCTGCAAAATTTTACAAGGAAAGTACTAAGAGTTGAAGAGCTATAAAGATTGCGTAAAAAGAGGATCGGCTATTATAAAACAGTATGCAACTGGACCATTAAATCAATCAATTGCATTCATATTCTATCATGATAAGGGAGTTCGTCAAGATGACAGGTTCATAAGCTAATCTGCAATCCATTTTCCAAATTGTTACTTGGTTACAAATCACAAGGCAAATTAAAAATCTGGAAGCCTCTTGTAAAAGCATTGTAGAATAACAATTATCCACATGATTCAAGATCACTCTGATCTAGTTTGCCCAAATCAATCAGTCTGTGACAAATGGTAAGTACAAGCAAATCATCACAAAGCAATTGAGAACAGCTCAAATTGACTATAAGTAATGGAGTTGATTATACGTTAGTTTGTACAAATCATTTGATTATATATTTATGACTGGTTCGTTATTTCTTTTATATTTTCAACTTAAGCCTTTTTTACTAGTAATGGTAAGGACTGCACTAGTCTTTCACATAAACAGGAATTGACTATTAGTGTTAGGTAAAAATGGCACCGTCTGAATCCAACTCATGTATGTCTGCAATTAGAGCTTTGACCTGACACGTTTATGTACCCTTCGTAACTCCTGGGAATTTTCAAAACAATGACGAAAACCATAATGAGGATTCCTCTCATACCACGTTTCTTGTTCTTCATGAGTATCCCAATGTTCTCCACTGCTACTTTTCCCATATTTATGGATCCAACCAGAGCCATCATGTTCTTCTCCCCATGTTCGGTTCCATCTTTCACCTGACACTCCTTCCCACCAAGTTTCTCCTTGTCTAATTCCATTGCTGTTTTGATCAAAGTGCTCATCCCATTTGTCACCCCATTTGCTCCATCTATTTCCACCCTCTGCACGTTCAGCCCATTTATCTGTGTACTTCATGGCACTACCCTTACCATCATACTTTTCACCCCACCTGTGAAAATTTCAGGCATTTTAGTTAGGGTATAGCACAAAACTACAAAGCTTCATTCCTATTAAACCAGCAGACTAGCATAAATCCCATCCAAAAGAGAAAGAAACTGATGTACAAACAATGAAATACCAAAGCTAATGCCTAGTCAATTTTTTAAGTCCTACTCAACAAAATGAAATATTTAAAGAACATCACACCAAAAGGTGCAGACTACCCTGACTTTTTATAGATATAATACAGGAAAGAACACCTTTGCATGGATATTTTCTGTAATATCTTCAATTGAGTTACAACAGGAGCTTGTCAGATACATCAAAAAAAATCTCATGCCTTTTGAAGGTGACTAATTTTCCTCGTGGTACTCTTCACCCTATTTATGTTTTCCTCTCATCTTAATTAAATTGCACAGAGAAAATGTTAATCATATTTGCTACCTTTCATGCCAAACATGAGCATGGCCAGCTTCCAAGGGAGTGTTGAGATCTATTTGACACCATTTGTCAGCCCATTTTTCTGCATGACCTGTTGCATCATAATGCTCCCACCATTTTTCTTGCCATTGCTCATTCTGCCCATTTTTTGCCCATTTGTCAGCAAACTTCTCCATATGTAAAACACCACTCTTTATGTCCTGTACAGGATTACCCAGCAAGAACACATAAAAACATTAGAGTACTATCTACATATATGAAACCTAATCATTAGAGACTGTATGTACATAGACCCACATATATACACATACAAACTCTGCAGTAAATGAAAGTTCACCTTTACCATCTGGATGAATCCTACCCTATCAATCATTAAGATGTTCTACACAGCATAAGACTTGTATAATTTACACCACTTCGTAGTGAAATAGAATACATTTGGCCTACTATACCGCTTAGAGGTGAAAAGGCATAAGTTCTTACATGATAATAAAAAACCATAAAAATGTTGTTAAGCAGCACTAGGAACCCGAAATCCCATTAGAAGTAATATATAACATAAATCTGAAAGGCTGAAACCCACATTGCATTCGATGTAAAGAAAAACAAATGATCATTTACTGAAATTTTCCTCATCAAACTGTGCTCAAAATGCAAGCTTCTAGCACGTTCTTGAAAAGGTTGAAATTAGACCACATACCATATTCTGGTAATGTCTTCTCAAGTCTTAAAATCAATGCCCTAAACAATATCAATGTTCACTCGGAACCCAGCAAGCCATCACTAGTTTGCAATGGTTTCTTACAATGATACATTAAAAAAATTCAATCTAGAGCTTTTACTCGTGTAAGCTCATTCCATAAGATCTGAGATAACATTTCTACCTTTTTAGCATGTGAATCAGTAAGGCATGACCATGTAATGTATACAAAATGTTTGGTTCCCTCACAAACTGACCTAACTTGCTATGGAGGATCCTACTCTAAAACCATGGTTGTTATTAGATATCATGTTATATTGGAATGTTATCAAACATTATTGCAAAATCCCAACTCACTGGAACCATGTTTTGGCCTTTTGACTAGATTCTGACTAATTTGATATTGAATTCTTATGTTTTGCTATCATTATACATGCAATGATTTTAGTCAACAAGCACCTAAGGAGTGCATATTTTATGGCCCATTCACAAGATAATTGTTATAAATGCTAACATTGGAAACGTACAAGACTAATTCTTCAAAGCCTTCCAACTAGGGGGCAGGGTGTTGGGAGCATAAAGTGGTTAATGACAAGTCTGGGAGAGCTGACCCAGGGTTGTGGAGCTTAACTGTCGCTTTCCTATCTATAACAGTATGACCAATCAATCTCTTTAAATTTGTTCACTATGGATTAAGTCCAGCATTGAATCAGGGTTGCTCCCGAGCTGCATCACTCTGTTAGCATTTTAATTTGTCCTTATCAATATAAATCAGACTAGAACAATATGTGGGGTAATACGTCTCTTCAAATTGTAAGGTGGAGCTCCCTAAGATCTTAAACTCCCTAGACACTAAGATATAAACAAAATATTTAGCTACAAACACTATACAATATTTCATTTGGGAAGTTTGCATAAAAGAAATAGCTACATATATGCCTATCTTACAAGCAATATTCGATGAAATTGCAAATGAAAGCTACTAATCAAAACACAGAAACGGCGACATCTTCCTAATGGCAAAAACAAGGACTAGCAATCTGATGCAAACAAGATTTCAAAGTAATAACTACTTCAACATAGGACAACACATGATTTCAAGAAAGAAATTGTTAAGTTGCATGCAAATCTACCCTTTATACAAACAAACAACATCAATATAAAGCTTGACATCATCATTCAGCTTCAAATTGAATAAAGTGAAATCAAACCCAATAACATAGATTCAATAATAGATAGAATGATAATTCAGCAAAATAAGCATATTGTCAACTATCATTCCAAGCTTATGGGCTCAAAGTGCTTATTTATAGGGTTACAAGATGCTCAATTTTTGGGACTTGAGAATAATCATTTGTTTATCCCAAAAATCAGTGTTTAACACACAAACAAGATAGAAAGAACTTTAAAGGGAAAACCAAACCTAAAGAATTAATGACTAACTCTAACTAAAAGCAATCTATAATAGGCCCTCAACTCTTTGTTCGATAATTCAGCAAGATAAGCATATTGTCAACTATCATTCCAAGTTTATGGGCTCAAAGTACTTTTTTATAGGGTTACAAGATGCTCAGTTTTTGGGAATTGAGAATAATCATTCATTTATCCCAAAAATCAATGTTTAACACAAAACAAGATAGATAGAACTTTAGTGAAAACCAAACCTAAAGAAAGAATAACTAACTAAAAACAATCTAAAATAGGCCCTCAACTCTTTGTTAGAAAATATCAACAACTATAAATATCAATTTGTTGCATGAATGCCCTTTGAGATCCTCTCCTTGCTTTGAAAACATGTTGAACCCTCTACAGAACTAGAAATAGTTACCATTAATTTTCTAACAACTTCACCAATCCAACTTAATGACTTGAATCTGATATCCTCCATGAAAACAAAACAAATTTGATATTCTGAACCCGAAAACCCTAGTTATTGACCATGAATTTGTCAAGCAACACAGATCCTAGGAAATGAATAATCAGTAATACAAATTCTAGAAAAGGAAAAACGTGATTCAATCGGCAAATATATATATATCAGTTGTCTCTTTTATATGGAAGATCTCTCTTGTTTTAGGAACTTTAATGTTATTCAGTCCATACTTCAGTTTGAGGGAGTCATATGTTGAGTCAATTTTTACAAAGTTATATATTTGAAAGCAAAGACTGTCAACTCCCTTTTAACATCAATATAAAAGGCAACTTTTACATAGAGCTCTACATTATTGGTACAATATTTCAAGAGATCTACATATCTTTGACAATACACTTCTTCTATTGTTATAACTGATTGGTTTTCTATCACAATAGAGCTAAAAGTCTTTTAATATAACATATAGAATGATGTGATCGATAAGGGATGTTTAAGAACTTGTAAGGGCATGGCCTGTCTCATTTAGAAATTAAATATTTCTAGCTTGTTTCATTTTACTCTATATCTTTTACTTTGTCTCCCAATGAAGAATGTATCATTCCTTAAGCAATGACTCAACAAATCTTTTAAAATATAAATTAATATCCTTTTTCACAATGTATATTTTCCTAGATATATTAGTTGTTATTAGGAATATAAAGAATCAATACAAAGGCCTCACTATGGAATTATTCAAAATACACTTGTATGTCGGTATTTATAAATCTATGTAAAGATTGCTGGCTGTAATAAAAACAAACATTAGCATTAAGAGTTGTTAGTGATAAACAAATTAGATTTCTCAAATGTCACTTAAGGTTTAATCTTTGTTTATAGCAAGTTAGGAACACTTGTATGCCTTGTGAGATTTGAAGGGAAAACCCTCCCTAGCTCAAAGTGTTGAGGAGATATTATACCTACTTATATTAATTGGCCCAATCTACCTATGTTTTGAATCTTGATCATAAAGACTCTATACCCCAAGGCTAAAAGGTTTCCTAAGTGCATCTATAGTAATACAAGGAACTGACTAGAGCACCAATAGAAACAATTTCTTCCATGTACCAACAAGTATATAAAAGGTAAGTGTATCAAGAGACTCCGTATAACAGTAAAACAAGTATACATAAAGGAGATCTCCTCATATTTGGAGAGATAAACAACTCTCATATATAGCAGAAATGGCTTCAAATGCTCCCAGAATCATGCTTACAAACTCTCAAGTTTGAGAGGTGATAACAACTCTACAAAAAAAAACAAAGGTCCAAACCCAAGTGGATATTGAAAACTCCCAACAGGACAAAGTCCAAAAAGTCAGGTGACTACCAACACTCCCCCTTCGTTGCCTTCAATGTTCAGAAAGTTTACTCTCGGTTTAGGGCATTTTGTGTCATCATGGTCTCCAGGCCCGCACCATTTGCACAAAAATTGTGCCTTTTCCCCCTTAGGGCACTCCCTAGTAAAATGCCCCCACTGGCTACACGTGTGGCATTGAATCATCGGTCTTCCACTTGCATCGTACTGGAGGTGGCTTCGTCCTCCGTCGGTATTACTGTTTCCCCTTCCCCCTCGGCGGTTGTTCCTGTAGCCGCCTGAGGAGGCTGTGTTCTGTGAATTCCCAGAGGCTGAAGCTTCCTATGTGAACATGACTTGTTGGCCACGTGTCTTCATATTGAACGGACATTCCTTTGTGGGATGGCCCGCCATTTGGCAAATGTGGTAGAACATCTTCCTTGGGCATGCGCCCTTCGCATGGCCAGCCTCTTTGCAGTCGGTGCACCACAATTCTCCTTCCTCGTTCCGGCTGGTGCTACCCTTCATATTTTTGAATTCCTTGAGCATTCGTTCCATGTCTTTTTGTAGTGCGGAGACTTTCTTCTTTGCTTTCTTCTTTTTCAACGTTTTCTGCTCACTCTCGAGGTCCATCGCCCGGTTATATGCATCAATGTAAGAAGGGGGAGGAACTATCTTCATCTTCCTCCGAAGGTTGGATTTCAAGCCTTCGACAAACCATCGCTTCTTCAATCCATCCGCTGGTGGGCTCTCCATTTTGCCTACAAATTCTTTCAGTCGGCGGTTGTAGGTCCGTACGGTCTCCTTTTGCCCTTGCTTGGTTCCGTAGATTTCCAAGACAATTTCATTGTCGTCTCGTAGGAGCCTGAACTCTTTTCCAAATGCCTTTTTCAAAAGGTCCCAAGTGGTCACTCCGGTTTTGTCTAGGTCGGAGTACCAGTTAATTGCTACCCCTCGGAGGGTTGCTGGGAATTGTTTCATCCATTCAGCTTGGTTTGCAACTCCATTCACCGCCCAAATCGTTTCACATGTGCGGCAATGTCGAACAAGATCTTTTCCATCGCCATGGAATTTGGGTAATTTTTCCTTGTTCGTGGCCATATTCACCTTGGGTGGGACGGTGGTTTGTACCACCTGTTGTGCTACCGGTTGAGTCGCTTGGTTCGCCGAAGGTGTTTGTTGTACCACAAGTTGGGGTGCTCCTCCCGTCGGTCCTCCGGAACTATTTTCCCTATTGACAGATGTTCCCGAACTAGTCGGGGTAGTGTGATCCGCGTGCCTTTCTGTCACTTCGATACTTTCGGCAACTGCACATTGCTTCCCACATTCAGCTTCCTCTTCTGCCTTCCTTCGGGCTTCTGTCTATGGTGTTAAAGTTAAGGTCTCCAACAAGTTCGTTGCTTCCTCTAGCAGGTCCTCGTCATCACTTCTGCCTCTCTCCTGGTTAGGTTCTTCTAGACCGTTGCCTTCACTTACCCCCTCCGGTAGTCTATCGGCACGTCTCCTGAACCTCTCCCTTCGCTCGGCTTGCTGTTGTTCGAGTATTGCTTTTTGAAGAACCTGTTCTCCCTCGGATTCCTTCCTTAAATTTCTATTCTTATTTAGTTGGTTGGGCATAAATGCCTTTCTTTACACCCACAATCAACACACAATATAAAATAAAGGGACACTTTTATTCATTCATATTTTATTACAATCTCTTCATGAATGATCTTGTCATGCTTATTTTTACAGTGTCCTTCCTTTGGTCACTTTCAGATGTGACTATTCCCGATGGGGTTTCCCATCACATTCTTCCTGGAGTCTTTTGTTGACTCATTCGTGGTACTCCCGAAGGATTTCCTTCCTTCGTTCCTCTTGAGCGATTTCTTCCCGGCGAAGTCTCTGCGTGAGCGTTGCTTGTGCTAGGAGCCTCAGAAGGTGATGCAGAAGACGGTTAGCCGTCGGGCCCACATTCAGTGCCTCCCACACAATATCTTCTGGCACAGTGGCTCTAGTGGCCTCTCTCCATACGAAGGTTTCAATGGTCGCGGTGAGTGTGACTCGAAAGTCGTTCGTCAGGTGGTCCTCCCCTTCAAAAAGTTCGCCATTATCCTCTATTCGCCTATTAACATCTACTGGTATTCCCATTTATGGACGATACTCCATTTGCCTTTGTCCTAATTCGAAAGGCAACGGCGCCAAATATTTACCCAATGGGTAGACTTGTTACAGACGCACAGACATTAACAAGATATGTAACTCAACAGAGATAATATATAGCAAAGAACACAAGAGGTTTCATTAATCATTCAAAGTCGTACAATAATCATGATGTTTCTACTATGCAAGTACAATATTCATATACAATCCGAAGCGGTGCAACCAAACGTCATCATCCTTCTCAACCGTCGGCAACTAACTAACCTCCGACGGCAACACAACTTTACCTCCGTCGGCGACTAACATCTGACGGTAACACAACTTTACGGCTAACAAAAACCTGTGGGATATTGTGAATGTTACTGGTGCAAGGCCTACAACAAATGTCAATGGTAAAAGGTTTGCTGAGACCAAACTAATCATCTTGTTTAGAATGACCAATGAGGTTCGGCCTCATGGCAAGTTTGTACTAAGTGCAACTAAGCTTGGGGTAAACTTAAAAAAGGGTTTGAAAAAAGAATCAAATTCTTCATCTCCAAACTCAATTGCATTGTTCGAGAATGCAGTGGTGAGAAACTGATGAGGTCCTTCAAAAGAGTGGTAGAATTGCCGTCATCACTCCAAGCATTAGAGGAAACCAATTGAAATGCTTCTCTTGTTCCAATCATCTTGAGAGCACAGTCCCCTTCTTTTTGAGCAAGCCACCTATCTCAATGTGGCTAGCAAAAATCTTACATTTGGAGAATACGTGAATTTGCTTCAATGGGAGGAAGCATTTCAAGAAGAGCCTAGAAACTCTACAAACAATCAATCTCTCATGTCATAACAGCAAGGAAAGAAACCTAAATGTCTAAGTGGTCCATCAAAACCACCATAGGACATTAATCTACAAAAAATAAGTGTCATTTGTGAAAAAAAGGGTCATATTCTCCAAGAGTGTTGGTACAACTCCTTTGCAAATGGAGAAACAAGCCAACGAAAGCCCCCAAAAGGGTACAAACACAAGAACTGGTGATGATAAAATAAGATTTACAACCAACATGAAAATGTTGCTACCACAAAAGATTCTAATGAAGAAGATTTCATGTGTTGTAAAAACATTCACATCCTCGTTAGTGCCATCAGTATATGATATTTTACTATTTTGACTTGAAAACATGACAGAGTGGTGTATCACCTTTGTTGGTGTGTTTAAGTGTTGTACCTAGTAAATTCTTCTCCTAGGTCCTGTTGATGTCAATTTTGTACCACTACATAACATATAGCAATTGAATGCTTGATAAAGCATACCAAACACTCAACCCTCTCTTGAGAAGTATATACTCATGAAGAACATGAGATAACTCCAAGGTTCCTTACACCTGTGGATACTAACTCAGTTATATTAATGTGATTTGCTGGTAATCACTTCGGCGGGCTTACGTTGTTCACTTGAGGGATGTCAAATTCTCGATGATGAGATCTAGCTTTGCAATGTATACTCAATTAACTTTCTTCCTTTTATATCACTTCCAACTTTGCTCTTCAAACTTTAACTACTAAACTACTTCTCGCTTTACTACTACTCCTATTGAATGGAAAGATTGGCGAATGGACGAGGATCAACCTAATGAAAGCTTGCCAGCGGCGCTACCTCCATAGATGCAATGATTCAAGGGGAATGAGACTAGATTACCACACAAGGCTCCTTAACAAGCCGCTAAGATGCTAGTGGCCTAGTATATAGATCCCTATCAAACATTTACCAATATCACCATACAACTAGCCATTTACTTCTATTCTTACTTTAACACTTTCTTGAAATGAAATCTACTTTAACAACTTCAATGAAATCTAACGTTAACTATTGGAAGTAGAAACCATGCAATAACACCAAATGTTCTTGATCACCATGCAAGACACAACAATGACGAGAAGCAATTTTGGTATTATATTAGCAACAATTTTCTTCAACCCTTTACAAATGAGAACAAATGGCCTTATATAGAGGCTCAAAATTACAACCAACGGCCAAGATTAAGAGGCAAAATCAACGATCCAGATTAAATCCCAAAAACCCTAATTAGGGTTACCACCCCATCGGCCAATGAGAAGATGCCACCTCATGAATGGACCAATGAAAAAAAGGAAAAGTGGTAACCAATGAGAAGGCACCAAAATGGTAGCCAATCAGAATCAGACACCTACCCTACCCAAGAAGAAAGGAGAAATTGCCACTTGGGCTTACATCAAATGATCTTCTAATACAATTCTACCATTTTCTTTCATCTTTTTAGCATAAGCAATGAATTTAGCTAACATGGTGTTGACTTCTTCCATGGGAGGGCAAGGTGTATACTTCATCTTGAGCTCAACTGCGTTCATCATGTCCTTTGCTGCTTGCAGTGTCTTCTCACTCTCCTCATCATCTCTTGCAAACTCTATAAGGGCCCTGAGAGAGGCAAGGGTGCCCAACAGTTTCTCCCTGGAGGCAACCTTCCCTAACTCATCCAATCTTGATCCAAACTCAGTCTCATTAAAACTCTCCTCTTTGATTTCCTCAAAATCAAGTGCAACCCTCGCATCGCTCAACATGTTTGAAATGAAAGTGTCGATGCTTGGACTATGCTGTGCAATCTCATTCTATATTTCTTCAAGTACCCTCAATCTATTAGTCATGGCAACATACCAAGACTCAATAATATTCTTTCCTCCTTCACTGATCAACTTGGCCTTCACCAAAGATCCCTCTGATAGCTTTGTGGCTACACGTAATCTGGGAATGGCTAAGTCACAAATTGGAAGGAAATCCTTCCACTTCCCCTCAAATGCTCTGAATTTGTCTCTGAGAGACACAAATGACCTGAATGTCGAGATAAAGGGAAACAAGAACTTCTGCCCTTCTTGAATTGTATTACTAATCCAATTTTTAGTTCCTTGCTCCCGAGCTAATATCTCTTCTAGATTGCTCCCACTATCCTGTGGAAGGGTTGCCGGATGCAACTGTTGGATAGGCTGGCTATCTCTCCAATACTTGATTTCCATCTCCAACTCCACATTCCTTTCGTTTGCCTTTCTCAACCTTTCCCTTATTGAAGCTATGCCTTCCTGAACCTCCACACACTCCATGTCATCTGTGACTTTTCCCATGTCATGTTCCCTTATCTCATAGTCTTGGGCCACAATTTCACCCACTGCCTTGTTAACCTTTGGTACTGCAATCTGAACCTTTCGGTGACCATCATCACCATCCCTGATTACCTTTGCCACTGTTCCTGCAATTTGTCTCTGTCCAACATCATCTTCCTTTTCCACTAACCCTTGAATATCCTCAACTGTCTGGATGACCACAACCTCTTTCCTTGGCATAAGCATCTGTCTCAACCAAGGTGGTGCAATGCATCTCCCCATTTCTGGATTTGGTTCGACTAACAAAGCATCACCAACGGCCTCGAGCACTTGGCTTCCTTCCTCAACTGATAAGGCCTCGACATCAATTGGCTTCTCCTTCACCACTAGTGGCTGCCATATCTTAATTAACTTGGTTCTCCGAAAGAGGAGAGTACCCTGTGCTGTTGCTATAACCACTTGATTCTGAACCAGAGCTCACCTCTACCACTGCCCTTTGCTCACTTGTACCAACCTCTTGGCTTCTAGCCTCAACTATGCTTTCCCTTGATGGCACTGTACTCTGTTTCTTTGCTGGAGGCTCTTGATGTTCTTTATCCTTCTCAACCTCCAAACTCCTTTTCTTACTCTTAACTGCTTGTTGTTGCTGGCTACTGCCTCCACCCTGCTGTCCAACTGACTCCACTGGAGTCTCCTCCTCTAGTTTCATCTTCTCATAGGTAAGGGGTACCCGCCGACTTTGCAATTGCCTAAACTTCCTGTTATACCACCACTCAGTGTGTAGCTCGACTGTTCTATTAACTACTTCTAAGGATGGATCCTGATGATCATCCCACTCAACTGGATTCAATTATGTCCCCTCTACTGTATTGTAATCTTCTCTTAGCACATCTTCATCGTCCTCCAGTTGGTCCGGAATATTAAGGTTTCTCCATCTTATGGCCCTCATCATGCTCACTAATAACCTTGAGAAAGCCAGCTTCCTCACATGAAAGTCATCCTGCGCATTGGCCCAAAAATCCTCCATAGTAGGGATATGCTTGAATGGATCTCCATGAGATGCCTTGATTAGACCATTAGGATCGAATCCTTGCCTTGCTCTATACCATGCTAGATGATATTGTTCTAACTCTTTCTCCGCAGCTGCAAAGGCGACAGGATTGGGACAACTATCATTGCCTATCATGAGTGAGAAGGTAACCCCTGTCTCACCTTTGAGCTTCATCATTTTGTCATATTGCTCAAGTTGTCTAGCCAACTCCATCAAAACTATCCTATCGGGTGGGTACCTTGGAAGCCTCTTGGGACAAGTCGTACATCCAGCCACTCTTATATAAGTGAATTGCGCAAATTGGATGAACCAACTCCCAAACTTCTTGACTTTTGCCTCTGCTTCCGGTGAGAGCCTCCTAGCGGGTACCCCTTGCAGTATCCTCACTGTCTTCATGGCAAAGGCATCATAGAATATCTTGTAATCTTTGGTGTTGTGCAAATGAAGTTGTGGGTAGCACTCATGCACCAAGTATTGTCCGGGCCCATTGCCAATTACCCCTCTGGCCTTAAGTCCAGGATGTTCATACAATCTCGCAATCAAATAGAAAAGGTAGGACCCCATGTAGAATTGTTTCTGATTTTGTACTATCGTAAGTTACAACTCTAGATTTTCACTGATAATTCTAACTCAATCAAACTTTCTCTTTCCATTTTCAATACCTTCAATAAAATAGTACATCCAAGTTTCAAACTGCATACCTTGAGTGGAGCCCATGACTCGGTTGAGAAGCACAATGAGGTCGCCATACTTTGATTTGAAATCTGACTTGGTGAGCCTTGATGTCTTGGTGACTCCCTTCTTGCCTTCATGTAACCAATTCTGCTTGAGTAGAGCAAGGTAGGCATCCTGACTGTCTTGAAAGAACCTGGCCGCTTGATCCATTAGCATCACTATCATGCCTTTTTGCTGGGGTATATTGAACACTTCTTCTATCACTTGCCCACTGATGTTAGCCAACATTCTCTTTCCCTCATCAAAGATGATGGACTTGGTCACAATATCTAGCCAAGATGCACACTCCATGATCAATTCTGGACAAGGCAGAGTAGGAGGGAAGGCGGCAGCATGCACAATTCCAAACTTGTATATCCTCTTTGCCATAGAGGATTGGCCTTCTTTCAACCTATCTCTCAATTGTATCATGTCAATGGTACCGATGTTAGTGTCTCGGACTCGCTTCAATTTCGAGAAGAAGGTGGTCTTGGGCATCATATCTTCCTTATCTCCTATTTTGGTATTAATTCGGTTATTGCTTGCACTAGCATCCGCCATCCTAAACACTTATTTCTGCCCCTTCTTTCTACAGTGAGGTGGGACTACACTTATCTCTCCTTTCCCTTCGTACGGGTGATCAAACATATTTTTGCCTCGCCAATTCCTATCACACTACACTTATCTCTACCTCTTCACCTAGTGAGATGGACTACCACTTATTTCTACCTCTTCGTTACCTATGAGATGGACTACACTTATATCTCCCAACTTCCTTCCTAGGGGTGGGACTACCACTTATATCTCCTTTCTCCAAATCTTAAACGGAAACTACACTTATATCTCCCAACTTCCAGCCCTAATGAGATGATGAGGTGATGGAATGGATGATGCAAGCAAGAAATTGAAGGGAAAGAATCCAATCAAGGCAATTGAGAAATCTGCTTAATGAGCCAGCCTTCTCTCAATCCTGAAATTTATCTTCAACACCAAACAAACAACACCAAAGAAAAGATAACAATTAAGGAGATAAGTTAAATCCACTCACCGAATTTCACAAATTTCCTCAAAATGGCATGTGTTGGGCAAGTCTGTAGCCTTCCGCTCCTCAAAATGGCATGCTTTAGCAATCAATCCTCTCTATCAAATAACAGATCTGCTAGTCCATTTATCAAAAAATCTGTAAGCCTCAATATGAAAATCGCAGGCTTCCCTTATCTTCAAAAAAATCATGGCCTCGTTCTTATCAAAATGGCAGGCCTGGGCAATAATTAGAAGGCCCCCACCTCTATACCTTCGGATCTGCCCTCCAAAAATGCTAGATTTGGCCCTGAGAATTTCGGATCTGGCCAATTGTTCCCTCAAACAAAATTCACTCCCCTTCCTAATGATTTTTGCTGCTCCCTTAGCACTCTGCTCAAATTCGGACTGCTGCTTGTGCTTACGGATCTGCACTTGTGTTGGAAGTCGCTGATGTTGGATGAATGGTGAAAGAGGAGGGAGCACTCCTCCTATATACCGTGCCAAGAGCCTCCAAAACAAGGGCCGACCTGCCACAAGGGGGGTTAATAAAATTAAAATTCAATGCCAAAACAGGGACGACATGTCCTAAAAAATTCAATTTTATTGAAATTGCACCGAAAATTATTAATTGCGCCCAGATTTTTGCATTTTACTAGGCCATATAGGCCACACGTTACCTAAAGGAAGGCCCCAATTTGATTTTTATGCTATGCGCCACATGTTAAGGGGGTATATTTTCGAAAATAAGGCCCAGATTCTTTTTAATTTCCATACACATTTTGAATTGAATTGCCCAGATTTTTTTTTGATGATCAGATTTAAATGTTTCCATGCAGATTTTGAATGATAAGGGACCAGATTCTAATTCCAAAGGCCTAATCCTTAAATTTCAATGCCCAAGAGTTGATTTTCATTGCTCAAACTAAATCTACTTGCCCAGATTTTCGAAATTTGATTACACAAATTAACCTCATACACCCAAAATCGAAATTGATGGCCAGACTTTACAATTATTGCCCAGATTTTTGAAATAAATTGAGGTAATAGGGACCAGATTTTTTTTTGATGATCAGATTTAAATGTTTCCATGCAGATTTTGAATGATAAGGGACCAGATTCTAATTCCAAAGGCCTAATCCTTAAATTTCAATGCCCAAGAGTTGATTTTCATTGCTCAAATTAAATCTACTTGCCCAGATTTTCAAAATTTGATTACACAAATTAACCTTATACACCCAAAATCGAAATTGATGGCCAGACTTTACAATTATTGCCCAGATTTTTGAAATAAATTGAGGTAATAGGCCTAATTAGTCTCTAAATTTCATTTGGCAAATCAATTTCATTTTGGCGATTTAATCCCTTCATTTCATTTCCATCTCAACACCTCAAATTGCAAAATCCTCCAAAGACCAAAACATAGTCAAGCTCGAAAATGAAACCAAAGCCCCTCAAATCAAAAGCTTCAAAAAAACGTTATTCATCTTAGCTCAAAATTTGCTAAGGCATCGAAATACCCAGAGATCTAAGAAAAAGCCAAGACTCGATCGAAAATGGGGGTCCCCAAATTGTTTGGGGCGATGATGTGAGACCTCACAACAGGTCCTAAACACACAAGTTCTTAAGTTCACTTGGGATCAAATACAATCATTTCCACCTTTAGTGGACTTATCACTTTATCAGTTTCCACTTTAAGTGGAACTTCCACCTTTAATGGACATTATTACATTATCACTTTTCCACCTTAGGTGGCTAATCCACCATTAGTAAGCATATCACACTATCACTTTTCCACCTTAGGTGGGTGATAAGTTATCACTAGGTATCATGTCATAAGATTAAGACACTTGTCATTATTTTATGCCTTCCTATGCCTCACCTTGGACTTTTAACCAAGGGGTCTCCTATGTACATTCATTCCATTGATTCATTCTATTGCAATCTTGATGAGGATACAGTTTATTCTTTTCATAATGACTCTCTCTTGTTATCACTTTTCATTAGGCCTCTAGATCTTGGGTGGCTATCTACATGGTATAAGACCTTTTTGAATGCCTTTGGATAGTCTTTTGAGAGAATTTAAGTGCATTTTTTGTGGATTTTGGGGCGCTCTTCTTTGTGGCTTTGTACTGCAAGTCAAAATTGGACCTTGGTGGTGCAAATCTGAGATCACCATTGGATTCAAAAGGCCCAAATCAGATAAGATCACTTTTTGTTTCATCTGAATTAGGAGGCTTGCATGAGGTTGTTAGATACTGGAGCTACCAGACATTTCTAAGCATTTTGGGCCAAAACTGACCCCGCCATCGAAATCAAGAGGCCCAAATTAGCAAAGATGGACTGTCAAATCATCAAAATCAGAACTGGTATCTGGAGCCCTCAAAACAATTTCCCCTCTATGGTGGTACAAGCATTCATAACTACACAAATGGTAAGATTTTTTTGCAATTTTTTTTTTAAATATTATAATATTGAAGAGCGCAGAAAAGATGAGGGATGTGGTGAATCAGCATTTTAAGCTTTTAAACACATGAAACCACATAAAAGGAGAAATAGAATAGAGAGAACAAACATCAACAAGAATACTGAATTTCACGTGGAAAGCCCTTTTGGGTAAAAAACTTCGACACATCACTAGCTTTCATTAACGAAATAGGCACCAATCTAGATTACATAAGTGAGCACCAACTCACAAAGAGCACCAACCCTCCTCAAACCACCAACTTCGTTCAGCTGAAGAATCAACCTCAATTTTTGCACCAACTCATAAGCATTAAAAATCAGAATAGGAGCTGAAGGTGAATCACAAAAGTCTGATATAACAAACTGAAAATGACAGGTCTGAAATGATCTAAACACAGTTTGTAACAGCAATGAATTCCCTTATCACAAGCCTCCAAACTCCCAATGAACTCTCCAACACGTGCAAGGATTTTCAGCCTGTTACACCACACTCGGCATAGCAAATACCATGCACAAAATTACACACAACTCCCTGAACCAGTCCTTAGCTTCTTATCAGAACAAAGTTGAAAAAGACTACTCAAATATATATATACAGAGAGAGAGAGAGAGAGAGAGAGAGAGAGAGAGAGAGCTAAAAGTGAGAATCAGAAATCACAGAAAGGAAAAACAATTTTCAGATAACTCCACATTAACATGCTCAACTCCATAATGCATCATTGACTCTTTAACCTCCTACACACAAAAACGCTGCTCAACTCAATCGCTACACCAATCTGCCTAGCTTCTTTGATCCCTTCACCACACAGGAAATCGCAAATACCATGCATGAAATTACACACAACTCCCTGAACCAGTCCTTAGCTTCTTATCAGAACAAAGTTGAAAAAGACTACTCAAATATATATATATACAGAGAGAGAGAGAGAGAGAGAGAGAGAGAGAGAGAGAGAGAGCTAAAAGTGAGAATCAGAAATCACAGAGAGGAAAAACAATTTTCAGATAACTCCACATTAACATGCTCAACTCCATAATGCATCATTGACTCTTTAACCTCCTACACACAAAAACGCTGCTCAACTCAATCGCTACACCAATCTGCCTAGCTTCTTTGATCCCTTCACCACACAGGAAATCACACCCAAGCATGAACTAATACGCACAGTACTGAGTCACTTCAATATCTCGCACCTTTATCACCTTAGCATTAAAAAATTCCACTCAAATCTGTGGCCGGGTAAAATTTCTGCCATTCCCCATGTTTTTCCTTCAATAATAACTTTCTCTGCCCAGTAATTGCCAAGATAATTAACACACAACCCAAAATAGCATCCATCGACTTTTTCATGAAAAATGACTCCATTAAAAATAAAATGCATCAACTCTATGTTTGAAAAGGAAACCACTCCATATCAACCAGCGCAGCTGCTCTTTAATGCACAGAAACATCATTACAGGAATTTGGAGTCGTCCCACTCATATATGTTACAAAAAATGCCGTCAGACTTAAGCCATTGCACAGGAGGTTGTAATTGATTTCAAATAGAATGCCAGACAATGAAGGATATGTAGAGTATATGCAATGACAACATACATGAATTAGCCCTCACACACACCTATAGCTGCCTTCCCTTCTATCATCGAGTTGTAATATTCAATAGAAATAGCAATGAGAAATTTAAACTTTCATCTCCCGATCATAAAAATTAATATATTATTTCAAAGGCTTGAGAAACCAACATTTGAAACCGAAAGAAGTCGACTTTTTTAATACACCTGATGACATGTCAATCTAACTTATCACAAAGAGTGAAGTTGACAAGCAAAGATCACAAATAGACAAGTAGGTAGCTCAAGCACGCAACCAAGTAGCTCAACAAGCTCAAGAAAACAACCAAGAAGCTCAAGCATGCAAATAAGTAGCTCAAGCAGGTAACCAAGTAGCTCAAGCAAGTAGTCAAGTAGCTGATGAAGAATTGATGAATAATCAGTAGCTTGATAAGCATTTCATTCCCCCAACACCACAGTATAATCTAAGAGTCTGAAGAAACATGAATATAACCTTTTGTGCCATAGTTCCCCGTTACTTTGAGTAATCCTCCAAATTTTATACAACCTTGATCATCAACCTTTGACATCAATGAAAAAATATTCAACAAATATTTCCCGCAAATAGTTTTTAGAAAAAATAATTATTTAATGATTAATTGCATTTTTTTATTTGTAAAGCTTTTTAATAAATAAAATCTACATGGGCAGGTCTGCAAACTTACCCCCTTGTACCTATGTTTAGTACAGAGTCGTGTCGCTGCCACAACACTTAGCCCCCTGTTGTGAGGTTTTCACACCATCGCCCCATTACAAATGGGGAACCCCTCTTTTGTTTTAGCATTAGTAGTGGTCTTAGGTGGTCTTACGTAGCCTTGGTAGCGATTTTTGAGTCTCCAAGTCGAAGAAGTGAGTATGGGCAACTTTGGCCTATTGGGAAGTCAAGTCTATCTGGGGTGTGAGCGAAAGTTGGGCTAAGCCTGTCAAGAATATGGAGTTGAAACTAAGTGATTTGTGACAAAATCAGTTAGAACCCTTTAAAATCCTTGTTCCACTTTTAATTTACCGTAGAAAGCCAAGAAAGGTTGTGGGAGGTAACACTACTGAAGGCGTGCTGAATCCTGAAATTTGGCTAAGTCTAGAATTTTTTCAAAACTCTCAAAATCTAGAATTTTTATTAAAACTCCTATAAAGCTGAAACCTATCTCAAACATCTTGACAATTTTTATATAAAATATAACATAAAGTATAAGAATCCTTTCTTATGCTTAAATGTTATATTTTATATATATCCTCCCGCCCTCTATGCTGAGAAAATGACTAGGTGTTGGCAGAAAATTGTCAAAGAGAAAAATTCCTCTGAGCATGGCGGATTCCACCTACCCCAAAGGAATCCAATTCCTCTGACCCTCCAAAATTCCACCCCTTGCAAAGGCAAATTCCAAGTGCGAATTGGTGAGAAAAAGTGAAAGGAAATGCAAAAAATGTTGTTTTTAGATCAAGTTGTGTAAGGAGGAAATTCCTCTGGGCATGGCGGATTCTGTCTGCCCCAGAGGAATCCAAATTCCTCTCACATCCAAGATTTCCACCCCGTTTTTATGGCCTAAAATCCTCTCCTCATCCTCAATTATGCCTTTGGGCAAGTAATCAAGGTCATTAAGTGAGCAAAGTTGAGGTTGTAAAGATGAAATGAGGGAAATACAAGACTAAGAGGAAAATTTCTCTGAACAAGGCGAATTCCGCTAGCTCTAGAGGAATCAAATTCCTCATACCCCAAATTTCCGCCCTCAAGCTTGGCTTAGAAAAGGCATCATGGAGGTGAAGCGAATTCATTTCGACATAGAGGCTACGAATTAGAGGTGGAATCAAGGTGGATAGGCAAGATAGAAGTGCTTGAAGTACAAAGGAGAGAAAATTCTTCTCCACCCCCTAATTTTTTTAATGTTATTGTAGCTATGGTCAGATTCCTTCAAGCTGACATAGCTAATATGAAGGTTGTGATAATATAATTATATTGATACTTCAATAATTATATAATATTATAATAATAATATAATTGATAATTATTGACAATATAATAATATAATGATTATATTATTGTGATAATATAATGGGGCCTATTGGTGCCCAAAAATGAAGAATTAGATTTCCTATGGACTTGCCAATCCAATGCTGGGAAATCCAATTGTTTTTGCCAACGAACAAGTTCAACCACAATAGGGGTTTGAACTTTTGCAATTCTGGCTCTGTAGGACCAAGGCTGGTGGGCCTATACCTTAACCAGATTTGTTGGTTCAAAGGCTTTTTATGACAAATAACTGAATATAAAACTTTTGTATTCTCTCAAAGTGGAAAATGAACTTGAGAGGAATCAAATTGTGAGTATCACAATTATTGAATGTTGTTTAAATGCTATAATAGAAATGCTTTTGAAAGAATGTTTTAAAATAATGTATTATTTGGTTTGAAATAAATACTGATGACTACTTTTTGCTTGTAATTTTTTTGAACATAGACTTCAACTTAAGGATAATAGATCAATGCCTTTCTTCTATTGGGCAATAGAGACAGTTCCTTTTTAATCATGTGTACAACTAAGTGAGACAGAGAACACCACCTAAATGCTCCTATCAACTACTCCTCTTTAATGTCTTTGATTATTTTATTATGCTACAATCAATTTTATTGAATTTAACCCAAGCTTAATGAGCCCAATAAGATAGAATTAATAGAGCCTAATAATTCTAATTATCAAATTGAAAAATAATGGGAATAATTTCCAAACATAAAGTTTTAAAGCAGCTTTATCTTCTGGAGATAAAATCACAAAGGACTGATCAATCAGGAACAATCAAATCCATAACTCCAAATTAGAGAAAATAACTAATTTATATTAATGCTCCATAAAGTCTTATGTACAATAGATCACTTGTAGAAAGTGCAGTAGAAAATAATAAGCTTTTTACATTGTTGATGATTCTTCTCTACCTTTACATTTTACACCACATATATATGTGAATGAATGGTTTTCACACCCCTTTAGGGTGACGAGACACCACCCTATGCTAAAATTTAAAAACTTCTTTTAAAAAAACTAATCAAACAATTAACTAATAACTACCTATCTTTCGGATTTGGACTTGGCTGAAAACCCAAAACACCTTGTGGAAAGCTAAGATTTGGACTGGAGATAGGAAATTTGATTTCCCGAACTGGGTTGTTTTTAGATTTTTACAATTCAACCATCCTCAGCCTCTGTTGGCATCAGCTTTGCAGAAGGTCGAAATTCCAGCATTTTCTGAAGGCTTTGATCACAAAATTTTGATTGTTCCTGTCACACAGCTTCCTTTCTTAATCCCTCAACTTTTAATTGAAAAGTTAATATAATTTTTTATCCCATTTCATGTACTCCATCATTAATCATTGGGCATGGAGTTTAAGAGGCCATTTTTTAGGGTTTTATCACTATATAGGACTCCCAAAATTTAGAGCTCCAACAGGGCCAACTTTGGAGAGTGGTGACCCTTGGTGAAGGGGCACCACCGATAGGCATAAACGAAGATTGAATCTTCCTCTCTTGGATATATCATACACATTGGATATACACATCAACCTACAACAGATTGAATAATAAATCTGCATTATTTAGAAGAGAAATGCTCGGGGGAGACAATAACCGTTTATCGTCTATGGTTGGGAGAGCAACAATGATCTAAGTCATTGCATGTGGTTAAACGAGCACATAAAAACAACAATTTCCGCCACCTTATTGAGAGAAAAAGTGAGTGCATGATTGAGGAGAAACAACTAAGGGAAGAGGCTGCGAGCTTGGGCAGATTGCAAAACATAAGTTGGCCTCCAAAATGGCATGAAAAGGTGATTAGGAAAGACCAAGAGGAGATTTCTCAAGGCAGAGCGGAATCCACCTGCCCTTGAGGAATCCAAATTCCTCTCCTACCTCACATTTCCACCTTGATAAAAAGAGGCAAAAACATATATTAGGGTCCCAATCTACATTGCTAAAAGGAAACAAGGAATAGAAGGTTTAGTGGGAGAAATTTGAGGTGATAAGTTGAAACAAAAGGCAAGAGGTGATTCCTCTAGGCATGGCGGAATCCGCCAGCCTTAGAACAAAATTCCACCTCTATATACGGTGGAAAAATGCAAACTTAAGGCCTTCAGACTTGAACAAAGCACAATTTGAGAGTGATATGATCCTAAGAATGAGAAAATAAGAATAATCGGGCTGAGTTTCTTGAGATGGAGATTGAGTTGATGAGAAGAATCCAAAATTCCTCTCTCCCCCTTGATTTCTGCTTTGCATTCATGGCATGAAAACATGATTTGAGGCCTCCAAAATTGAATGATGAACAACAAAATGGAGGAGTTAAGTGATTGGGCAAATCCATTGGAAAAGATGAGATTGAGGAAAAGTGAGAGTGGAGAGGAAGATTCATCTAGAGGTGGTCGATTCCACCACCCTTGGAGAAATCCACATTCCTCTAGCAGGGCTAAATTCTGCCCTATATCATAGAGCTGGAAATATGATCGTTGACCCCGAAGTTACGTGAAAATAGAAAAGGGCGATTAGAAAAATGAAGTGTTGAATGAAAATCAACTCACATGGAGGTGCAAAATTGGGGGAATGAAAATTCCTCTCTGTGGCTCAACTTCCACCTTGCTGGAAACACAGACTTTGCCCTTCATAAAACCACAAAATGATGACCAAAAACATAGAAAATGCAAGAATGAGAATTTTGTGAATATGGAGGATGGCAAATTTGAAGAAAATGAAGAACAAGAGGAGAATTCCTCTAAGAGTGGTGGATTCTGCCACCCTTAGAGGAACCTATATTCCTCTCCCATCCTAAGTCTCCGCCCTTTAGTAAAGTGGCTTGATGGATAAAGGCAGGGGGACGATTTGATTAGTGAATAAGAAAAAAAAAAAACCTTCAGCCTCTCTAAACAGGTCGGCCCTAAAGAGGAGAGAAAAGAAATTAAATAAAACGATTTTATTGGCTTAAGGGAGCCGAGTTGGCCCTCATTGGGGACACACCTCATGATGCCCAACACCTATATAAATGAGGAGAGGCAAGTACATTTAAACATCTTCCAAAAACAAAATTGCCTCTGCTTATTAGCACAAAATTCTCATGTTATCAGTGATTTTCTCTTGGATAAGGCAGCAATTCCCTCACACAAGGCAGCGAAATTCTCTTGGAAAGGCAGCGATCTGTGTGTGGAGAAGTGAAATATCTTAAAGAGGAAGCAAATTTTCTTGAAAGGAGCAGCCATCTTTGAGCATTTGGAGCAGATCTCTTCCAAAATCAGAGAGACAAAGGTGGTAGGAAAACTAAAATCTGGGTATATTATATTATAAAATTCATTGGTTTTTACAGATTTTAGCATAATTTCATTTCAAAATTTGCAAGAAAAGGTAGTTGGTTTTGGACTAAGGAAAATCCATGATTGCATTGCATTTCCTCCTTGTTTTAGATATAGATAAGGAAATTGATTTTAAGGAAGTATAGATACAATTTCATTTCACGAAAATTTTGAGATTTCCTTCAGTCCATTATTTCATGAATTTAATGCATCTTTTCTCTCTTGTTTTGAAAGGTAAATCATTCAAGGAGAAGCTTGGAGGGAAAGGGGATGATGGCGAGGCCAAATACAATACTTCAAGCAAGAAAAGAACAAGTGGAGAGAACAAGATCAAGCTCGAGGACTTCAAGTGAGAAGAAGGCCCAAATCAAAGTACAAATTCGAAGATCAAGATCAAGATGGAGTTCAAGAAAACAGAGAACAAGGACAAGGAAAAGTCAAAATTTACAACTGGACAAAAATTTTCATCAAATTGAATTTCCTCCAAAAATCCAAGTTCATTTTGAAGGATCCAAGTGCATGAAGACTTCATCACTTCAAGAAGTTCAGGTTTCAAGTTTACAAGTACAATCAAGTTCAAGTCATGGAAGGCTTGGCAATATTGAGTATCAAGAGATATTTTCTCATCGCAAAGGATTGATTAAGTGTACCAGATAAGTATGTTGAGGTGGTGCCCACTTATCTTCTACCAATCAAAAAATTCCAATTACAAGCACACTTATTGGCCCACAGGGTGGTGCCTTCATGTAATTGGATGATGGTGTGGCAACCCTAATTAGGGTTTGTAGGGATAAATCTTGGCCCTTGATTTTGAACTGATCTTGGCCCTTCATTGTAATTGAACAACTATAAAAGGCCAAGGTCTTCTCATTTGTAACAGTTAGTTAGCTAGTAGTAGTGGTAGAGAAGGAGGAGACTTGATGAAGTTGTTATAATGCTATCAAAGTAATTGATGATTCTTTGTTGGTCTTCATGGTTGATTACTTAATGTTACTTTGATGTATTGCATGGTTTCTTCAATTCCTCATCTAGGATTTCATTTCATGTTAAGTAGAAGTAGAAGTAGATGGATGGAAGATATTGTTGAATGGTGATTAATGGTGAAGGTAGTGTCCATAACTTTTGGTACTTACTGATTATGAGGTTAGTCTGGGCCTAAATTGTAAGTGTTTAACTTCAATTGGAGATGTTCATTTAGATTGTGCCTTCATAGGGTATTTGGATGAATATTGACAATGTGAAAATCATTCATGCATCCTTATAAACTAGCACCCTCATATGCCTAGTTGATACGGCGAAGCAAGGATTGGTTAGAGGCTCACCCCATCATCAACATTGTCTTACATTCTTAAGATTAGATAGAATTTCTAAACCCTTATCCGTTTGCAGTTTATTTGGTTGGAAGTGTTGGAAGAAGTTAAAATAGTTGATATCCATTGAATGAACAACATAAGTCCCTTTGTGATAACCAACATATCACACCATTAAAACTAAATGAAAGTCCATGATTAAGAAGGAACCTTGAGGTTCTCATTTGATCACGCAATTCATCTACATTGTTTAGCATATGAGCATCCTTATTCAAGAGAGAGTTGGAGATTTGGTATTTCATTTCAAAATACTAAGTATTTGATTTTGTATGTAGTGGAACAAAGCTCACATCAACACCCCCCCACACAATAGTCCACATCAACACGCAATATAAGGCACAAGTCCATGCAGTCAACTACCACATGAGCACCCAGAAAGTGTCGTTAGTGCTTAGCCATTTTCCCAAGGACACATAAGATTGCCATGCAATCACCCACCACATCAACACCAATCCAATCAACAATGACGTGTGGCAGATTCTTATTTGCTCATGACATGTCATTCTATGAATGCGTCCTAGTCAGTGAGGAATTTTTTGCCTATGACAGCTAGACAACCGTCAAATTTATGCTCATGAGCTATTGACATTAGCATGGTGTTGGTAGCCTTTTAAAAAAATTCCCCACCCCTCACAATTGAGCATTTTAGTTTTACATTTCAACTTCAAACACATAACTTACTCATTCAGCTCCTTTTTTTGAGCAATTTTTTTATTTGTGCTAGAGTTTTGTGCTCTTCATAGTTGTGCAATTGTTTTCTAATTTTGGAGCCTAGTTTTTCCAAAAATTCAATTTCTTATAGGTGTTGCTAATTAATCCTAGTTTTTGCAACTTTCAAGGCTTCGTTCAGGATCATATGGACTTCTTTTCAAGTGTCATTTTTTTAAAGTGCATAATTTTCCTCTACTTCACAATAGTGCTATTAGTTTGTAGTCATTGTGATAAAAAAATGTATTTTCAGCACTTGGCAAAATTTGGCTTATTTTTGGCAATTGTAATGTATAGATCTTAGTTTGGCCTTTCGCATAGTGACTTGAGTCTAATATAGCCTAATTGTGGCAATTGCAATCACTAATATCGGAACTCCACTTAGCCTTTGTTTTGCAAGTGGCCATGTAATCACTAATAGTAAGGGTCCCTGTCTATCAACCACTGACTTACTATAAATAGTAAGTATATTAAAACGGAGTCAGAAAACTCTAAATAACATTGCCCTGAAAAATGCCAAGGATCTAGAGATCAAAACATTGCCAACTGCCAACTAAGATACCAAATATCTCCAAAACAAATATCTCCAAAACAGGGCCCTCTAAACATCATTATTAGCCTACAAGGACTCAGTGATAGGCTAAACCACTGAAAACCGATGCTCACGAAAATGGGGACATTACAAACATTTTACTCACACTTAATTGCTCTAAGATCTTTGTGAGTTCTCGAAGTGAAGATGGAATTAGTGAAAAAATTATACGCCTGCTTCAATGTCACTATAGTTTTTTCCAAACCTAGCTAGTAAGCCAAAACAAAAGATTGAAAAGAAAATAAAAACAATACAAAAGAAAAGAAAGAAAGAAAAAGAAGGGAAAACGAGAAAAGTAAAGAAAAATAAGGCAATTTGGCTTTGGGCGTGCAAATATCTCTACTGATGCTACCCAATAAAAAAATCACTAAAAGGTAGAGCAATGTTCGTAGTGGACCACGGTGATCACCTCATCAAGGCTATGGACGCCTGACTAGCTGCGAGGCTCTATCTAGGTTGTTTTTGGAGTATGGATATAAAAAATGGCTAAGTTCAATGGATCTAAGTAGCTTTCCATGTTCTTGTTGAGCAGGGAATTAATGCACTTGCACACATGTGAGTAATCATGGATCAAGGCTGTTGATGTTTGTAGCATCGCTAAGATAAATAATATTGACTATATGATTATTATGAGAGATGATTTATTATACATATACATATATATATCAATATATATAATAATTGATATTACTATATACATTGATATATATGTATATATAAAGTTAGATTATAATTATTCTCATAATAACTAAATAGATAAATTGATAAAATAAATAAGATTATTATTATATTTATTATGTAAATATTAGAGAAATTAAATAATACTCAAGAGATATTATATATATATATATATATATATAATCATAATTATCATTATAGTAATTACATAATAATGAATAGACATGTCCCATGAAGGGACATGTCTCTTCTTGGCTCATTCTCAATATAAATGTAAGAGATTGTTGCATTTGGAAAACATATACAATGAGATAGTGCTATTACATTTGCAATGATCCTAAAACCTTAACTTGGTATCCTTCACTTAGTATCGGAGCCAGGTTGCAAATGTAAGAGAGTAGTTTGTTAATGGTGAATGTGTGACTGTCTCAGAAAATACAGTCTCAATACGAAGACCATATCTCCCAAATGCACCGTTGGATTTTTCTAAATTTTGGATATGTTTGGGATAAACAAATTTACAAGAATCTCACTGAAGCGATTGAAGAGAAAATGTCAGGTTCAAAAATTATGACCGACTATGTACGGGTCTATAAAAAAAATCTGTAAAAGAGCGAGGTTGCTTCTTTAAAAGCCTAACTGCTTGAAGGGAGATCTAATAAGATTGAAGGTTGTGATAGTGTATAGAAAATTTGGATATTCAAGATAGGTCATGTGAAGAATTATGGTAATCCTTGAGAACGACGACGTCATTCTGTGAATTAGCATGATATTTTCTATACAGGCTCACCTTACAAAATGAAATACTTGAAATTTATAAAAGATAAGTATTTCATGTTTTATTAATGCACATAATTTATTTTTGTAATTCATGCTATACTATTGGTTAGTAAAATCTTGCATGCTTCTATCATTGGTATTTATGATCGAAATAGTTTAGTGAGCTATCTGTAATCTCTCTCTGACATACCTTCAGGACAGAAGCACAAGATAATTGCATTCAAGGGAAAAAGACTTAATGCTTGCAAATGAATTGATGATTGAGACTAGATGCAAAGGGTGTCTAACATTTCAAAAGAGGTCAAGAAGTTGATAAACTTGATCTTCAAAGGGAGAAGATGGTTCAATCAACTTGTAACAATCTTGATCATATTGATTGAGAGGGAGTTCACTATTGAAAGTGAAACACTTCTGAGGTAAACTTGATATAATTGATTATTATACTAATGAATCAAGAATGTTTTTAATGGGCCTGCCCCCTATGTAAATCATGAGGAAGTGACGACTTCCAAATGATTATCACTTGTATTTGCAGAAGTTATTGGAAGGTGACGATCTTACAATAACTTAAATCATAATATACATTATTTATAATGTTAAAACAGATCATGATGAATTAATGCAACAACTAAGTGTTAGATGTCATTAAGTTGACGGTCTATGAGTTGTTTGCATAAATATATCTTGTAAAGAAACAACTAAGTGTTAGCTGTCATTAAATTGACGGTCTATAAGTTGCTTGTATAGATACATCTTGTAAAGCAACAACTAAGTGTTAGATGTCATTAAATTGACGGTCTATAAGTTGTTTGCATAGATATATCTTGTAAATCAACAACTAAGTGTTAGATGCCATTGACGGTCTATGAGTTGTTTGTATAGATATATGAAAGGTATTTGGTGAATATCATGTGTTGATATTCTACAGGCCAGTACCTTATTGAGTACTTGGTGAATATCATATGTTGATGTTCTGTTAGGCCAATACTCAGAGTATTTGGTGAATGTCATGTGTTGACATTCTGATAGGCCAATACTCATGATATCAAATGGATAGAATCGCCGATGGAGGCAATCCACCTGAGAACTTGTGGATAGAATCGCCGATAGAAGCAATCCACCTGAGAATGTGTAGATAGAATCGTCGATGGAGGCAATCCACCTGAGAATGTGTGGATAGAATCGCCGATGGAGGCAATCCACCTGAGAACTTGTGGATAGAATCGCCGATGGAGGCAATACACATATTGAGACTATGTTTCTATTGATTACATCATGAGGATGATGTCTTTATTGTTTACATCATATGATTGATGTTGTCAAGTGTCATAAGTGTTGACATTGGATTGATTTATCCTCCCTAGAAAAGAGGGAGTGTTGATGTTTGTAGCATCGCTCAGATAAATAATATTGACTATATGATTATTATGAGAGATGATTTATTATATATATACATATATATATCAATATATATAATAATTGATATTACTATATACATTGATATATATGTATATATAAAGTTAGATTATAATTATTCTCATAATAACTAAATAGATAAATTGATAAAATAAATATGATTATTATTATATTTATTATGTAAATATTAGAGAATTTAATATAATACTCAAGACATATTATATATATATATATATATATATATATATATATATATATATAATCATAATTATCATTATAGTAATTACATAATAATGAATAGACATGTCCCATGAAGGGACATGTCTCTTCTTGGCTTATTCTCAATATAAATGTAAGAGATTGTTCCATTTGGAAAACATATACAATGAGATAGTGCTATTACATTTGCAATGATCCTAAAACCTTAACTTGGTATCCTTAACTTAGTATCAGAGCCAGGTTGCAAATGTAAGAGAGTAGTTTGTTAATGGTGAATGTGTGACTGTCTCAGAAAATACAGTCTCAGTACGAAGACCATATCTCCCAAATGCACCGTTGGATTTTTCTAAAATTTGGATATGTTTGGGATAAACAAATTTACAAGAATCTCACCGGAGCGATTGAAGAGAAAATGTCAGGTTCAAAAGTTATGACCGACTATGTACGGGTCTATAAAAAAAATCTGTAAAAGAGTGAGGTTGCTTCTTTAAAAGCCTAACTGCTTGAAGGGAGATCTAATAAGATTGAAGGTTGTGATAGTGTATAGAAAATTTGGATATTCAAGATAGGTCATGTGAAGAATTATGGTAATCCTTGAGAACGACGACGTCATTCTGTGAATTAGCATGATATTTTCTATATGGGCTCACCTTACAGAATGAAATAATTGAAATTTATAAAAGATAAGTATTTCATGTTTTATTAATGCACATAATTTATTTTTGTAATTCATGCTATACTATTGGTTAGTAAAATCTTGCATGCTTCTATCATTGGTATTTATGATCGAAATAGTTTAGTGAGCTATCTGTAATCTCTCTCTGACATACCTTCAGGACAGAAGCACAAGATAATTGCATTCAAGGGAAAAAGACTTAATGCTTGCAAATGAATTGATGATTGAGACTAGATGCAAAGGGTGTCTAACATTTCAAAAGAGGTCAAGAAGTTGATAAACTTGATCTTCAAAGGGAGAAGATGGTTCAATCAACTTGTAACAATCTTGATCATATTGATTGAGAGGGAGTTCACTATTGAAGGTGAAACACTTCTGAGGTAAACTTGATATAATTGATTATTATACTAATGAATCAAGAATGTTTTTAATGGGCCTGCCCCCTGTGTAAATCATGAGGAAGTGATGACTTCCAAATGATTATCACTTGTATTTGCAGAAGTTATTGGAAGGTGACGATCTTACAATAACTTAAATCATGATATACATTATTTATAATGTTAAAACAGATCATGATGAATTAATGCAACAACTAAGTGTTAGATGTCATTAAGTTGATGGTCTATGAGTTGTTTGCATAAATATATCTTGTAAAGCAACAACTAAGTGTTAGATGTCATTAAATTGACGATCTATAAGTTGCTTGTATAGATACATCTTGTAAAGCAACAACTAAGAGTTGGATGTCATTAAATTGACGATCTATAGGTTGTTTGCATAGATATATCTTGTAAATCAACAACTAAGTGTTAGATGCCATTGACGGTCTATGAGTTGTTTGTATCAGCGTTCCAGGACTCGCCGAGTCCATGCCTGACTCGGCGAGTCCGAGCCAGAGTCAGGCCAGCCGAGTCTGGCTGCCTCTGGACTCGGACTCGGCCGAGTCAGGCATGGACTCGCCGAGTCCTGCAGAGTCCATGGACTCGCCAGACTCGGCGAGTCCCGATGCCTGGACTCTGCCGGCAGTGAGCGCTTTTCAGCGCTTTAAAAAAGCACTTTTTAATTATTTTGTTTTGTTTTTTTGGTTTGTTATGCATGTTATAATGTCTTTGACCTAAAAAGGTCATTCTATCACTTGCATAAGGAAAGAAAAGAGAAAAAAGGCTTGAGAGAAAAGGAAGAAAACCGGTTGGCTCTCATTGAAGAATTGCACTGACACATCTCCAATTCAATTAGAGAACATTGATCCACAAGAAGAGTGGAACACTGAGATGAATGATCCTGTCTTCAGTGATAGAGACTTGGAGTGGGTTGATCAGGTGGATCGAGAGGCAGAGGCAGTAGCGATGGCACAGGAGGAGGCTAGAGCACGAGGAGACCCAGTGCAGGACCCTGAGGCTGACAGTGGTGGATCCGAGTCTGATGATGAGGATTATGAGGAGGGTGATGATGAGGAGGATGATGAGGAGGAGGAGGTTTCCGATGAGCATGTCACTGAGGATCCTGTTTTGGTTCAGCCTCAGACACAGGGAGAGAGGATGGCTATAGAGTCTTCCATTTGTCATTTTAGGCGTACTCGTAGGAGGACATAGGCTACTATGAGGCTATGAGCCTTTATTTTGAATCTTTGATATATGTTTTGAACTTCTCATTCCATGGATTTCATATTCCATGAATATTGTAGACGTTTTGATTTATAATTTGACAGTGACACTATATTTCAGATTTCTATATGTTATTTGGTTTAACAGTGTCAGTAACTTTAACTAGTTTTCTTCAGAAATCCGTATTTTTACTTATGTGATCTATGCAAAGTTGTGTATGTGTGCAAAGGAGTTTCTATTTATCTCAATTATTGTGTATTAGATGTTAATTGACTAAATATTGCAGGAAAAAAACTTAAAATCCTTAAAAATCTTTGCATTTCATGGGTTTTTTTATTTGCCGAGTCCTTGCCGAGTCCTTGCCGAGTCTGGGCGCCGAGTCCGAGTCCGAGTCCATTTTGAGATTTTCGAGTCCGAGGCGAGTCCGAGTCTTGGAACACTGGTTTGTATAGATATATGAAAGGTATTTGGTGAATATCATGTGTTGATATTCTGCAGGCCAATACCTTATTGAGTACTTGGTGAATATCATATGTTGATGTTCTGTTAGGCCAATACTCAGAGTATTTGGTGAATGTCATGTGTTGACATTCTGATAGGCCAATACTCATGATATCAAATGGATAGAATCGCCGATGGAGGCAATCCACCTGAGAACTTGTGGATAGAATCGCCGATGGAAGCAATCCACCTGAGAACGTGTGGATAGAATCGCCGATGGAGTCAATCCACCTGAGAACGTGTGGATAGAATCGCCGATGGAGGCAATCCACCTGAGAATGTGTGGATAGAATCGCCGATGGAGGCAATCCACCTGAGAACTTGTGGATGAATCGCCAATGGAGGCAATCCACATATTGAGACTATGTTTCTATTGATTACATCATGAGGATGATGTCTTTATTGCTTACATCATATGATTGATGTTGTCAAGTGTCATAAGTGTTGACATTGGATTGATTTATCCTCCCTAGAAAAGAGGGAGTGTTGATGTTTGTAGCATCGCTCAGATAAATAATATTGACTATATGATTATTATGAGAGATGATTTATTATATATATACATATATATATCAATATATATAATAATTGATATTACTATATACATTGATATATATGTATATATAAAGTTAGATTATAATTATTCTCATAATAACTAAATAGATAAATTGATAAAATAAATATGATTATTATTATATTTATTATGTAAATATTAGAGAAATTAATATAATACTCAAGAGATATTATATATATATATATATATAATCATAATTATCATTATAGTAATTACATAATAATGAATAGACATGTCCCATGAAGGGACATGTCTCTTCTTGGCTCATTCTCAATATAAATGTAAGAGATTGTTGCATTTGGAAAACATATACAATGAGATAGTGTTATTACATTAGCAATGATCCTAAAACCTTAACAAAGGCTCTTAGCCCAATTTGTGGTTTCTTCCATTTTGAGTGCATTTTCTAGTTCTTTGATAGGTGAAAATGGACTGGATCAAAGGTTCTTGGTTCCAAACAAGTTTTATCCTTGAAATGTTTAGAAACATTTCTTTGGGTTGGTGCTATATGTTGTGAGGTTTTCACACCACCGCCCATTGCAAATGGGAACCCCCTCTTTTTTCTTTAGCAGTAGTAGTGGTCTTATGTGGTTTTAGTTCGCAACATTTTCAAGTTTTTAGGTCATGGGGGTAAGGCTCACAATCAGTCAAGTCTTGAAGTTCATTTTGAGCATAAGGATGGGTGAGTTAGGATGTTAGCACTTAGGTCAATTAGCTTCAATCAGTAAGCAAGCACCTTTGCAATCTGTGTTCAAATCATGTGTTGAAAAGGGTCAAAATCGGCTAAGTATGGGCTACTAGGAGACAAGAAAAAAGTTCCTCTGGGCAGGACAGAATCCACCTGCCCCAAAGGAATCTAAATTCCTCTAAAGGGGTCAAATTTTGCCTTCTTCCCATTCACAAAATTCATGTCTCCCCGTTGAAATCTGCCTTGAGGATTGATGTTGAAATGATTTGGTGTGCAAATAACATAATTTTGAGGGCTAGAAGTTGAGGTGATTAAATCTTAAGTGCTTGAAGAGTTGAGGAAAATCGATGCCCAAGAGGAAAGTTCCTTTGAGCATGGCGGATTCCGCCAGCTCTAGAGGAATCAACATTCCTCTCATGACTTGAATCTCCGCCCTCAACTTGGGTTTGGAAGATGATCATGAGAACAAGGCAAAGCCATTTTTGTATAGGGGCTGCAAGTTGGGTTTGAAAGAGCAAGGTAAATAGGTGACTTGGAGGTGTTACAAACATGAAAGAGAGAAAATTCCTCTCATACGAGTGATTTCTGCCACTTTAAGATGGGAAATTCAGAGCTATAGTAAGGCCATGATTGAAGAAAATTTACTAAGGGGGAGTTGGCAACTTTGGAGTTCATAAGGGGCAAGAAAGGTGATCAAAGGTGAAAGAGGAAAATTCCTCCAAGGCTGGTGGATTCTGCCATGCCTTGAGGAATCCAAATTCCTACCAACATCTAAAATTCTGGCCCTATATGGAGTGGGGAAAATGCAAGATTGAGACTTTTTGACCTGAACAGAGCATAATTTGATAACAATCTGATCCTAAGAATGAAAAGACTAGACTGATTGGACTAAGTTTTTTTGTGAGATGGAGATCGAAGTGGGGTGAGGAATCCAAATTCCTCTTTGCATGTTGTTTTCTGCCTTCAATTTGTGGCCTTGAAATTCGATTCATTCCCTCCTAATTTGCAAGATGATCAAGCGAAATGAGTGATTTAGGTGGACATACATGTCCAAGCATGAAATGTGTATTTTCGGAAATTTGAGTAGGGAGAGGAAAATTCCGCCACCCTCAGAGGAATCTTGATTCCTCTAACATGTCCAAATTCCACCCCTTGATGGGAAGATTGCGAAACATGTTTTTGGCCTTCCAAATGGCAATTGAAATCCAAGATGGAGATGTGAAATAAGAAAGTGTTTGAAGGAATGAAAAAGGGCAAGAGGAAGAAATCTGAGATCAAAATATTCCTCTTGGAATCCGAAATTCCTCTCCCGTAAAATTTCTGCCCCTATAAGAAGCCCTGTCAAACACCAAATGTGGAGCGATTTTATTAAGGATGATCAAACAATCGGAATCACCATTTTATCTTAATCAAGTCCGCCTGGGAGAAAGGAAAAGAATTAATTAAATAAAAATTTATTGGCTTAACGAAGCCAAGTCGGCCCTCCACATGGGACATACCTCTTCAAGTTGCCTATCGCCAATATAAGAGAGGAGGCATGAACTCATTTTAATATCAAAACAAAAGAAGCTTATCTCTGCTCGCAAAACAGCGAAATTCATTCAAAGCAGGCAGCAAATTTCATCATATAAGGAACCAAGTTATCTTGTAAAAGAAACAAATTCATCAAGTTGAGACATCAAAATACATCAATCTTGGGTAAGGCAGATTTCTTTCAAAATCTGAGATCAAAAGGAGCGTGATATAGTGAAATCTGGTTGTGATATTTTGCAAAACTCATTTGTTTTCCAGATTTCAACATGATATCATTTCAAAATTTGCAAGAGGAAAGGGTGGTTTGCTTTAAAACTAGAGAGAATCCATTTTTTCTTGATGTTAATGTGATTTAAATTTCAAGATTTCCATCATTTCATAAACTTAATGCATTTTCCTCTGTTTTGCAAGGTGAATTTTGGAGGAGGGGCTTGGAAGGCGAAAGATGGAGATGATGGCAGATCAAGCTCAAGACTTCAAGCAAGAGGATGCTCGAGGACTTCAAATGAGAAAGAAATTTCAAAATCAGATAACCAAAGTTCAAAATCAGATCGAGATTGTTGGCATTAATCGGTAAGGATGTAAACGGTACACCGGTACATGGCAAAGAGGTGGTCATTTAGGACTAGGGATGCCAACATTTTTCAATCAGTGAACCAAGGACAGGTACAAATGACAAGCAGGTACAACTGACAATAATAAGCGCAAGGAGAGACTAGTTTGGAGACCGGTGACACGTGGTGAGAAAGAAGAGGCACTGTCTGTTACTGATAAAGCTCTAACTGATCATCAGAGCAACCGGTAACCAAGGAAGGTGTAAACGGTAATCAAGGTTTCAGTACTATTACCGATAAAGTGTATAACTGGAACCGAGGATCCAACCGGTACAAACAGAGAAAGGAATGGTGACAGGTGAAGGTTTTTACCTGTGCACAACCTAGGGATATAAACCAGTCAATGAAGATATCATCAAGACTGATGAACCGGGGAAAGTCACAGTCGAAAAACACTTGTGTGACTCTTTGACCGGGATTTGTTGCACAAAATTCGGACGACTTTGTGTTATCAAGAAGATCGGTGCAAGGCGCAATTGAAGGTTTTAATGCCAAAGTTTGTGGCATTAAAACATGTAGAAATCTCTAGTGAAGGAAAGCTTTCGGCATGCATCAGTCGTTTCCTTCATAAAGAAGAAAAAGAACATGGCATGCATCGGACGTTTCCTCAGTGAACTGATACTCCATTGGGTGATGGATCCGAAGGCGATTTTTAAACAGGTCGTGCATGTAAAAAGAGGAAAGGGAAAGAAGACTATATATTCTTCAGCCTGTGAAGAATATTGTTTGTCTTCATTCTGCCAAAGAAAAAGAGTGAACTTGTAAGCTGAAAGAAGCTACAAAAAGGTGAAGAGAAGAAGAAAAGAAGAGTGTGCAAGGAAGCACAACAGCCAAAGGAGAGCATACATGCGGTGACTGGTGATGACTCTCAAGCGAGAAGCACAACGATCTTATCAGGCTCATTAAAGCCATTTCAAGAAGATCAAACCCTTTATTGCCTCTAACAATTGTAATAGGTAAATCCCATTATTTTGGATGGACATTAACAGGTCCCTTCTATTAAATCCCCTAACCAGGTGACATCTGTGTAGATGTTTTAAGTCCTCTAACCAAGCAAGTTCTAACAAGCCTTATTTCGTAAATCCCTTAACTGGGTCGCATCTAACAGTGCGTTTGTAATCCTTTAACAGGGAAGGCTCCTTACAGAGCGCACTTCGGAAGAGTGCAAAATTTGTGAGGTTTCCTCACACCGTGGTTTTCTCCCGATTTGGGTTTCCACGTGACAAATCTTGTGTTGTTTACTGCTTGATTATGTAATAGCTATTCCTGTGATAGAATCTATTCTGCTTACAGTTATAGTTAGATTATATCAGATTTTGTTTCTTAAGTTTTAGTGGGTGTTGATTCACCCCTCCCCTCTCAACACCGGTTGGGACCATCAATTGGTATCAGAGTCGAGTCCCTTTTCTAAGTTGCTTAACCGCAACAGGGAAAAGTTCTAATGATGAGGAAGAAGGACCAAAGTTTTCAAAGGAAAACTTCACCTTATGGTGCAGCAGAATGAAGTTGTACATGAAGACCACCGGAGATCAATACTGAGCTCATGTAATCAATGATTACAGTGAACCCACCGGTACCTTGACACTTGATCAACAAAAGATCAGCACAGAACACACTGTTGCAATGGATTTGATAGCAAGTACACTACCTGATCATGTATATGCAGAGATTGAAAATCTGACTACTGCTTGCAAGATGTGGGCCAAGCTACAAATTGTGTATGGTGGTGACCCACATGTTCAAAGAGAAAAGGTAGAGAGCCTCAGAGGCAAATATGTTGATATGAGGATGAATGAAGGAGAGGCTATTGAGCACTACAACAATAGAATCAAAGAAGTGATGAACTCCATCAAAAGCGTTGGAGGAACATTGAGTGAGGAAGATGTGATAAGCAAAATACTGAGGATGCTAACACCACAATATGTTATCAAAATCTCAGCCATACAGGAGCTCAGATCAGTGAGCACGTCTCAAGTCACTCTTGACTCCCTAATCGGTAAGTTGACTGCATTTGAATTGAGTAATTTTGATAACAGCTTACCCATGTTAGAAGCTGCTTTTAAGTCCTCTGTTAATACTTCTTCCACCAAGAAAGGAAGAGAAACCGATAATAGCTCTACCGGTAAGTCTAGAAATTTTGTTGAAAATCTACTCTCCGAAGAGATAGAGCAGGATGAGTTTGAAGCACTCATCGCAAGGAGATTTCCAAGAGGAAAAGGGAAGTACAAAGAGAAACTTCCATTAAAGTGTTTTTCTTGCAATAAGATAGGACACATTGCTACAAGGTGTCCAGATAATGAAAATAAAGAAAAGTCCAACCAATTCAAGAACAAAGGAAAGGAGTGCTACCTTGCTGAGGAAGGAGTCACGGACAACGAATCTGAAGATTCTGGAGATGAAGAAATTGTCTTTGTTGCAATAAAAGAAGAAAGCAAAGTGATAAGTGAAATAACACTTATCTCAAGATCTCATCAATATGATGACTAGATCATTGACAGTGGATGCACTCACCACATGACTGGTGATAAGAACAAGTTCATCAGCCTAAAGCTCAATGATGGTGGATCGGTGACCTTTGGTAACAATGCTCCCTGTGCTATCAAAGGCAAAGACTCAATTGCACTTGGCAATGAAGCTATATGCGAGGATGTGTACTGGGTGGTAGGACTCAAGTAAAATCTAATGAGTGTAGCTCAATTAAACAACAAAGGATACTTGTTGGAGTTTGGGCAGGGTTCTTGTATTGTCAAGAATCAATCAGGAGCTCATGTTGCCACCGGTAGACAGAGTAAAGGGAACATGTTCTATCTAGACTCAACCGAGGGGGCTTGCCTCATAGCAACGGCAAAAGGGGAGAAATAAAATGTCTCATAACTAAAGAGGACAACAGTTGGTTGTGGCATAAGAGGCTCTGCCACATAAACTTTGACAGTATTGTCAAAGTAAGTAAGAAGTCAGATAGAGGGCTTCCTAAGATTACAAAGCCTGACAGAGGTATTTGTAAAGAATGTCAGTTAGGAAAACTGACAGGAACAAGCTTCAATAGTAAATCCTTTTCTGTTGAAAACTTGTTGGATCTCGTACACACAGACTTGTGTGGACCTATGAGGACGAAGAGCTACTATGGAGACAGGTACTTCATGCTCTTTGTAGATGATTTTTCAAGAATGATGTGGACACTCTTTCTTAGAGAAAAATCAGAAGCCTTTCACATGTTCAAAATCTATAAGACTCGAGTGGAGGAGACCGGTAAAAGTTTGAAGTGTCTAAGGTCAAACAGAGGAGGTGAGTACACCTCTCAAGATTTCACTCAATACTGTGAGGAACAGGGGATAAAAAGGTAGTTTTCTACACTGAGAACCCCGCAACAAAATGTAGTCGTTGAAAGAAGAAACATGACTCTGATTGATTGTGCAAGAACTCTAATGATTCAAAAGGATCTTCCCCATCACTTCTGGAGAGAATCTGTCAACACTGCAGTGTATACACTGAACCGAGTTCAAGTTAAGAAAGGAACCGATAAGACTCCCTATGAGTTGTGGTTTGGTCACACTCCCAGTGTAAGCTATTTCAAAATTTTTGGTAGCAACTGTTATATCAAAAGAGATGTTTACTCTAGTAAGTTTGAGCCAAAAAGTGATGTAGGCATATTTTTGGGTTATTCCACCAAAAGTAAAGCCTACCGGTGTCTAAATAAGAGGACAGGAAAAATAGTGGAAAGTATCAATGTAAAGATTGATGAATATTCAGAACCAAAGGAAAAGATCAGAAATGATAAATCAGACTATCACCGGGAACATGATGCTGAAAATCATTTGGACTTTAATGAAATGATTGTTGTTGATGAAGAAGAAGAACAGGTAAACAAACCCTTGGAGCAGGGTAATGTACCTGAGCTAGGAAGGGATCAGAACTTAAGACCAACTCAGGATGATGAACATGAAATTGTTCATGACCTTGCTAGAGATATTGCTCAACCGGAAGATATAGACCAGGAACACCGACCGGTTCTGCCAAGGTATGTCACATATCACTCCATTGATAACGTTATTGGTGACAAACATGCTAATATTTTGACCAGGAGAAAGGCTAGAGAAATTATATGCTTAATTTCGAGTGTAGAGACCAAAACCACTAGAGAGGCTCTAGAGGATGAGAACTGGGTCAAGGCAATGGAAGAAGAGATTGAGCAAATTGAGAAGAATGAAACATGGACTCTTGTTCCTAGACCACATGACAAGAATGTCATTGAGACCAAGTGAGTGTATAGAAACAAATTAAATGAAGAAGCAAAGGTGGTAAGGAACAAAGCAAAGCTAGTCTGCAAAGGATATGCACAAGAGGCGGGACTAGATTATGGAGAAACCTTTGCACCTGTGGCCAAACTAGGAGTAAGAATCCTGCTCGTTTATGCTGCTCATAAAAGGTTCAAAATATACCAGATGGATGTAAAGTCTACATTTTTGAATGGTATACTGTAGGAGGAAGTTTACATAGAACAACCAGAAGGCTTCTCATCCACAGAGAAAAGTGGTATGGTCTGTAAACTGAAAAAAACACTCTATGGGCTGAAACAAGCCCCAAGGACCTGGTATGAAAGGTTACATTCATACCTCCTGACCATATGATTCACAAGAACAGGTGATAACAACAATATGTATCTCAAGACTGGCAAAGAAGGGAACCTGATTGCTGAAATATTTGTGGATGACATCATCTTTGGAGGAGATGACAAAATGAGCAAAGACTTTGCTGAGGAGATGAAGAAAGAATTTGAAATGTCCATGATTGGAGCCATAAAATTCTTCATTGGATTGCAAGTCCATCAGCTAAAAGAAGGTATTTTTATTTCTCAATCCAAGTATGTTAAAGAAATTCTTAAATCCTTTGGGCTAGAAGAATCTAGACCGGTTGGCACACCAATGATAACTAACCTCAAGTTATCAAAGGAGGATGATGCAAAAGATGTAAATGAGACATTGTATCAATCAATGATTGGCAAGTTACAGTATGTTGTGCATAGTAGACCTGATATTGCACATGTAGTAGGCATTGTAGTCAGATTCTCTGCTAACCCAATAAAGACACATCTAATAGCAATGAAGAGAATTTTCAGATTCCTAAAGGATACTAAGGAGTATGGCCTATGGTTTCCTCACAAAGGAGGTTTCGAGATAAACGTATTCACTGATGTAGATTGGGCTGGTAATATTGATGACAGAAAAAGCACAAGTGGAGGTGCATTCTTTCTTGGAGAGAGGATTGTGTCATGGACAAGTAAGAAGTAGAACCGCATTTCGCAGTCCACAGCAGAAGGTGAGTATGTTGTTGCTGCAATCAATTGCACACAGGTGATCTGGATCAAGCAAATATTGGAAAGAATCCAAGAACAAGTACCTGAACCAATTGCAATTTACTGTGACAGTACAAGTGCAATAAATATATCTAAAAATCTTGTCATGCACTCTAAAACAAGCACATTGCTATAAAGTACCACTATCTAAGAGAGCAGGTGCAAAATATAGAGGTAAAATTGGAATACGTTCCTACAAAAGAACAAGTTGTTGACATATTCACAAAGCCTTTACCGAAGAGTACCTTTGGGTATCTCAGAGGTAAATTAAGGGTAATGCCCCTTCCTGATCTTCAGTAACAAGACAAAGGTGTTCATCAATCCATTGTGCGTCAACAGAGGATTCAGCCTCATCTTAACAGGATTGGTGATAAAGGAATGCTACTTGAAGGGGGAGCAAGTTTCATAAAGGTAGTCATTTGACTAGCCTTTGGCATTATTGTCAAAGGGGGAGATTTTGACCGGTAATGTTTTGTTTTGCCATCAATGCCAAAGGGGGAGATTGTTGGCATTAACCAATAAGGATGTAACCAGTACACCGATACATGGCAAAGAGGTATTGTCATTGATTGGCAAAGAGGTGTTGTCGTTTATGACTAGGGATGCCAACAGTGTTCAACCAGTGAACCAAGGACAGGTACAGATGACAAGAAGGTACAGCTGACAATAATAAGTGCAAGGAGAGACTGGTTTGGAGACCGGTGACACATAGTGAGCAAGAAGAGGCACTGTCTGTTACTAATAAAGCTCTAATTGATCATTAGAGCAACTAGTAACCAAGGAAGGTGTAACCGGTAATCAAGGTTTCGGTACTCTTACCGATAAAGTGTATAACCGAAACTAAGGATCCAACTGGTACAGACAAAGAAAGGAATGGTGACAAGTGAAGGTTTTTACCTGTGCACAACCTAGGGATATAAACCGATCAGTGAAGATATCATCAAGACTGATGAACCAAGGAAAGTCACAGTCAACAAACACTTGTGTGACTCTTTGACCGGGGTTTGTTGCACAAAAATTGGATGACTTTGTGTTATCAAGAAGATCGGTGCAAGGTGCAATTAAAGGTTTTGATGCCGAAGTTTGACATTAAAACATGTAGAAATCTCTAATGAAGGAAAGCTTTCGACACAAATCTGTTGTTTCCTTCATAAAGCAGAAAAAGCACATGGCATGCATCGAATGTTTCCTCAATGAACTGAGACTCCACTGGGTGATGGATCTGAAGGCAATTTTTAAACAGGTCATGCATGTAAAAAGCAGAAAGGGAAAGAAGACTATATTCTTCAGCCTGTGAAGAATATTGTTTGCCTTCATTCTGCCAAAGAAAAAGACTAAACCTGTAAGCTGAAAGAAGCTACAAAAAGGTGAAGAGAAGAAGAAAAGAAGAGTGTGCAAGGAAACACAACAGCCAAAGGAGAGCATACCTGCGATGACTGGTGATGACTCTTAAGTGAGAAGCACATCGATCTTATCACGTTCATTAAAGCCATTTCAAAAAGATCAAACCCTCTACTGCTCTCTGACAATTGCAATAGCTAATCCCAGTATTTTGGATGGACATTAACAGGTCCCTTCTATTAAATCCCTTAACCGGGTGACATCTGTGTAGATGTTTTAAGTCCTCTAACCAGGCAGGTTCTAACAGGTCTTATTTCCTAAATCTCTTAACTAGGTCGCATCTAACAGTGCGTTTGTAATCCTTTAACAGGGAAGGCTCCTTACAGGGCGCACTTCAGAAGAGTGCAAAATTTGTGAGGTTTCCTCACACCATGGTTTTCTCCCGATTTGGGTTTCCACGTGATAAATCGGGTGTTGTTTACTACTTGATTGTGTGATAGCTATTTCTGTGATAGAATTTATTCAGCTTACAGTTTTAGTTAGATTATATCAAATTTTGTTTCTTAAGTTTTAATGGGTGTTGATTCACCCCTCCCCTCTCAGCACTGGTTGGGACCATCAGAGATCAAGATGGAGATCAAGAAAGCAAAAAACAAGAAGAAATAACATCAGAGAAAATTTTCATCCACTTGAATTTCCTCTAGAAATCCAAGTTCATTTTGAAGGATCCAAGTGCATGAAAATTTCATCACTTCAAGAAATTTGAGACTCAAATTTACAAGTACAATCAAGTTCAAGTCATGGCAATGGAAAAATTTTCAAGAATGAAGATAGAGAAAATTTGAGAAGATGAAGCAATTTGGGAATATGCCATCACAATTGGAGGCTTGGCAATGTTGAGTATCAAAAGATATTTTCTCATCACCAAAGAGTTGATCAAGCCTATGAGATAAGGATGCTGAGGTGGTGCCCATTTGTCTTCTACCAATTAGAAAATCCCAGTCACACATGTCCAAGTATACTCAATCATATTAGTCCAAGTACACTCAATCATATTATTCCAAGTGTACAATTTTCTCATTGGCTCTCAAAAGGCATTGTAATTTTCTTATTGGCCCACTCGGTGGTGCCTTCATGTAATTGTTGATAAGGTGGCAACCCTAATTAGGGTTTGTAAAGGGTTAATCCTGGCCCTTGATCTTGAATTGATCTTGGCCCTTCATTGTAATTGAGCAATTATAAAAGGCCAAGGCCTTCACATTCGTAACAGTTAGATAGTTAGACATTAAGATTTGAGTTAGCTAGTAGTAGAAGTAGAATAGGAGACTTGATGAAATTGTTGCTATAATGCTATCAAAGTAATTGATGATTCATTGTTGGTCTTCATGGTGGATTACTTAATGTTGCTTTGAAGTGTTGCATGGTTTCTTCAATTCCTCACTTAGATTAAATTTCATTTCATATTAAGTAAAAGTAGAAGTAGATGAATGAAAGATATTGTTGAAAGGTGATTTATGGTGAAGCTAGTGTCCATACCTTTTGGTACTTGTCAATTGTAAGTAGTAGTGCCAGGTTGATTTGGGCCTAAATTGCAAATGTTTAACTTCTATTGGAGATGTCCATTTAGATTGCGCCTTCATAGGGTATTTGGATGAGCATAGACAATGTGAAAATCATTCCTGCATCCATAGAAGATAGCACTCTCCTATGCCTTGTTGACACGGTGAAGTAAGGACTGGTTAGAGGCTCACCCCATCATCAACATTGGCTTGCATTCTTAGAGTTAGATTAGATTTTTTTTCCTTGCAATTATTTGGTTGGAAGTAATTGAACCGGTAAAAGTCAAGTTGATATCCATTGATTAAATAGCGTAAGTCCCCTTAGTGAGAAAATCACATTATTTCACTAAGCGAATATCCACAATTGAAAGAAGCTTGAAGTCATTTCATGATCTTACTTTGCAAGCTTAGCATAAGAAGTGACCTTATTCAAGAGAAGATTGAGTATTTAGTGTTTCACTTTGAAACATTGAGTGTTGGATTCTGCATGTTGTAGTGGAACAAAACTCACATCAACAAGTCTATGTAACGTTCTGTAATGTCCCCATTTTTTCAGGCTCTTGGGATTAGCCTATCATGTGACCCTCGTAGGCTGATGAGGATGGACAGAGGGTCTCTTTCAGTGGGCATCTACTTCAGGATTCAGTATGCTTTGGTTTGGCTTTCATTTGGCACCATTCGGACTTCATTTGCTATAGTTTTGCCACGTTTACTATTTATAGTAAGCTTGATGTTGTTCGAAAAGGACCCTTTCTATTTTTGGAAAGTGCATTTGGTCACATGGGGAAATAATAGGTGACTCTTGTTTCAAATGGCATATTAAAAGGATAAGTATTTTGGGAGTTATTATTATTTTGGTGGCCAAATTATTATTAAATCATTAAATGGCTTATTATAAAGTTATAATTTAACTTTATAATTTCACTTAAGTTGAGGGTTGAGTCATCATGGGAAGGGGCCGTTTATTTAATTAATTCATGGAAGCCTAAGCCAATGTAATAATTTAAAGTATTGGAGTAAATGAATTATTAAAAGGAAAAGTATATCTTTTTATCCCACATTGGTAAGAATTGTGTTTGAGCTAGTGTTCTGGGACTCGGCGAGTCCTGGCGAGTCCCGAGCCGAGCCAAGCTCGCCGAGGCCTAGTGACCCGGCTCAAGGACTCGGCCGAGTCCTGAGCGAGTCTGCAAGACTCGCCGAGTCCCATGGCCTGGACTCGGTGCGTCCAGCCAAAAAAAAAAACGTAAAAACATAAAACATTAATACTTTTTAATGATTTCTTTTTGCTTATATGACTTCTATTTGACCTAAAAAGGTCATTCTATCATTTTGAAAGGATTAGAAGAGAGGAAAAAGGCTTGGGAGAAGAATATCGGGGTTTTAGACAAAAAAATCAGCAAATCGATTGGCTCTCATACGTTGATTGTTGATTGCTTGTGACAGTATAAACATAGTATAACATTTAGATTATTTATACAAGTATAACATTTAAGTATAAGTTTGATACTTTAATTTCTTATACTTTAAGTTATACTTGTATAAAGAAATTAGGTACCTTTCAGGATGATTGAGATAGGTTTCAGCTTCATAGGAGTTAAGATGAAACTTCTAATTTTTGAGATTTCAAAAAAAAATTCAGACTTAGTTAGATTTCAGGCGTATGGAATTTTGTATAAACTACTTCATAGGCCTATAGTGGAACACTAAAATTGATGATCCTGTCTTCGGTGATGAAGATTTGGACTAGGTTGATGAGGTGGATCGAGAGGCAGAGGCAGTAGAAATGGCACAGGAAGAGGCTAGAGCGCAAGGAGACCCAGTGGAGGACCCTGAGGCTGACACTGACAATGACAGATCTAAGGATGATGATGATTATGAGGAGCATGAGGATGGTGAGGGTGATGAGGATGCCATTGAGGTTGAGCCTCAAACACAGGGACAGAAGATGGCTACAAAATCTTCAATGACCTATCTTTGGCGTATATGCAGGAAGACATAGGGCCTTTTATTTTCATATATGTTTTGAACTTTTGATTCCATAGATTTCATATTCCATGATATTGTAGACTTTGAGTCTTTGACAGTGACACTATTTATAATATTATATTTCAGATTTGTAATGGTGTTATTTATTAACTAGTTTAAGTTGTTTAACAGTTAATTTATTTCCTTCAGTAATTCGCTTCGCATATATACTTATGTGATCGATGTAAACTTGTCTATGTATGCAAAGTAGCTTCTATTTATGTCAATTATTGTGTCTTTGATGTTAATTGATTGAATGATGCATGAAAAAAGATTTAAATCCTTAAAAATCTCTGAATTTCTTGGCTTTTTCAATTTGCCGAGTCCAGGCGCCAAGTCCGAGTCCGAGGCGAGTCCGAGTCTTGTAACACTGGTTTGAGCTCTCAAAGAAAGAATAAAAAGGGACTTGAGAGCTCATTCTAAGATATCTATTGAACATTTGATAAAACTTGGTTGTGAAGGAGATGGCTAGGGTTTGAGGACTGATTCCTCTATTTGCAATTTGAATCATCACTGATTGATGATGAATTTTGCCACTGAAATTCTAAATATTTAATTCTGAAATTCTGGAAATTATTCTGAATCTGTAGATGTTGATCTTGGTGCTGAGGTATACCAAGTTATGGAGATTTGTTATTTAATTTGCTGAAGTTAATGACTGTCATACATTTCCAGCAAAGGTTGCAGATCGTTTCCAAGGAGCTGCATTGTTTGTGAAGACTGCATTTTTGAATTTGCAGATGTTTGACATTTCTTTGTGGCCGAGCTATTGTATTGGGAATTGCATTTGGATTTAGTGGATGGAGTTTTCATTTGCTGCTGTACTATCAGCCTAGGGCCGTACATGCTGTACGGTATTGCATTTAGAGGAGTTTGAGGCTTGATTTTGGCTGTGTGCATATGCCGTCCCTGTTTGAGGTCTCACACATAGGCTGCGTTTGGGATTTGAAGTGTTGTTGGGGCTGCGTTAGAAAGCTTGAAGACTGTATTTGTTCTACAGCAGTCACGTTCTTTGGAATTAAGGTGCCAGTGATTTCCCATTAGCATTTATAATGTTCTTGAGTTAAAAACATTTTATAAATTAATGCAATAAACTTCTGGATTCGATTGTGTATGTATTTTTAGCATCAACGTTTCGGATCACACTCTGTGATCCATCATCAGGATGAGAAAGTGCAAGGATGGAAAATAAAAATAGATTTGAAACATAGTTCCCTCCCATGAAGGGTATCAATTAACAACATCAGATTTCCACAATCCATTAGTTATGCAGTAAATTTCTGGATTCGATTGTGTATGTATTTTTAGCATCAACGTTTCGGATCACACTCTGTGATCCATCATCAGGATGAGAAAGTGCAAGGATGGAAAATAAAAATAAATTTGAAACATAGTTCCTTCCCATGAAGGGTATCAATTAACATCAGATTTCCACAATCCATTAGTAATGCAGTAAATTTCTGGATTCGATTGTGTATGTATTTTTAGCATCAACGTTTTGGATCACACTCTATGATCCATCATCAGGATGAGAAAGTGCAAGGATGGAAAATAAAAATAGATTTGATGTTGTTAATTTTATAAATTGCTAATTTGTTGAACACTGAGGGCAGATTTGTAATTGTTGTTGTTTAAATGATTATGATGAGAAATTCAGTGAATTTACATCTATGAATTTAATTTAAAATTTGCAAGTAAGATATAAATATTTGAAATTCAATTGAATTTTGCAAATAAATTTGAGTTTATGCTAGCTAGTTATAGAGAGCCAGCTGGTCTCTTTACACGTTCCCTACTAGGAAGTTGCCCATTTCCAATGATTAACATACATCACTATGCGTTGAATCCAATTGAATTAAGATTAAATTTGATTGTTAACATACTTAAGCCCCAATTTCTTACTTCTCTCCTAAACATCAACCTTAAGAAGGATGGAGATTTACATATCCTTAGGGTGCTTGGACACCGATCTACAAGTAGACTCCCCCAAGGTTTCCGGAACACATATTCATACCCATCTCGGGAGTTCTCTCTCAAGCTTTCCATGATACATGTCCTTACCTCATCTTGGGATTCCCCTACCTTGGTTTAACTCCACCTCTCCTTGACAAAACCAACCTATCCTCTTAACGGTATTAGCAAGTGATTAAGAAATGGGTTAAGAGTGTACTAATATCTCCCGTATTATGAAATAACTATAACTGATATATATAATCTGATTCCCATTATTATTAACTGATATACATGTTATAGCATATATACTAGACCATATATTGGGCCCCTCGTTCTTAATATCGTTCAGATATAATATTCTGTAGATCAGAATTGATTCATATATACATTACAGCAAACTTTGTTGTCACATGATGCTTGCCAGCATTATGCTATAATTTATTTCCTATGATGAACATAGGTGATATATATATATATATATATATATATTCCTTTCTGATCTCTTCCTCGGATATCTCCCTCCTTTTTATCTTTTGTCAGCAAGGGTCACATTTCTTCACCATGTTTGCCTTTTCAATGGTTACACCCTTTCACAATTACCACCCTTTGAAAGGGTCACAACCCTCCTCCATTGCTACCCCTTTGGAAGTTACTTCTTCTTGCATTAATCCTTCCTTAATTTCTATGCTCCCTTTACGCAGATCAGAACTGTATTATATCTCATAACAGAACTTACTATGATTACCTTCATTATGGTGATCCTTTCTTCCATGCCTTCAGCAAAAGACTTTCCCTTCTATTTATATCTTCATTATGAGATGTTAAGTTATAGCTTCATTCGTATTTTATATATATATATATATATTATACATTATGGTTAATAAAGTATTGTGATATATATATTATATTATAATATTATTATTATTATACTATTGATATAATAATAATAATATTATATTATAATATTATTATTATTATATAATAATAATAATATTATAAAACATTAATATCAGTCACGATGGTATTAGTAATACTCAAGCAAATGTATATCAGTCGCTTGTTAACACAAGCGACTGTTGTTAACAGTCGCTTGTGTTAACAAGCGACTGCTAACTAATGCACAGTCAAACGACTGCTAACTAATGCAGTCGCAGGCAGCCATTGTGAGGAGTCACGATCTCTCAGAGACGTGACTTATCACTATTATATATATATCACGTCTGCAGTGAAATCGATGACACAATCAATCACACGGTCATTGGATAATCGGTTTCACTGCAGCAAGCTATTCAGCAGTTTCATAGCATACATATAAACAGCATAATATATATACATATCTGTAGTATTATATATTCTCAGAAACATTATCAATATAATATATTCCCAAGATCTGATTTCCTAACATGGTATCAGAGCAGAGTTAAAGGGAATAAATTTCTATATTATTATTTGATAGGTATACAAAACAAAGATATTATTTAAAGGAGAAGAGTCATCACAAATTACCAGAATGACCACCGGAATTAGGATGGAGGACAAATTGGAAGGAGCATCAAATTTTCTATCATGGAAAATTAGAATCACCACACTCTTACAGGAACTGGAATTAGAATCCTTCATAGAAACAGAAAAAGAAATACCTACAGATGATGTAGAGAAAACGAGTTGGAAAAGGAGGAACAATAAAGCCAAGAAATTAATTGTTGATTCAGTTAAAGATTCTATTCTCCCTAGTATAGCAAGATTAACAACAGCATATGAGGTTTTCAAGAAAATTCAAGAAACATATGAGATAAACAATACAAGTCGAATATTAACCTTGAAGGAACAACTATTGACTATAAAAATGAATAAAGGTGAAACAGTTACATCTTATTTCCTAAGAATTGCTGAAATACGAGATCAACTATTCTCAATTGGAAACACTATAGAAGACATGGAATTATCTCTAATAGCACTAAGGGGATTACCAACATCCTGGGAGAATTTTATTCAATGCATAAGCACACGTCCACCTCTACCAAAATTTGATCAACTTAAGAACGACTGTACTCAGGAAGAATCAAGACTTATTACCAGAGGAATAGGTCTAAAGAGAGAAGGAGAAACACAAGCACTCAACACAAAGTCCTACAACAAAAAGAGAAAATCCTTCAAAAGAAAGAGGGGATTCAAAAGAGATTTTTCTAAAATCCAATGTTACAAATGTGATAAATATGGGCACACTCATCGACAATGTCCTGAAAGGCAAAAGACTCAAGCCACCGTAGCTGAAGCAAAAGAAATTCCACTTTTCTTTACAGCTCTCTCAAGTGAACTAAATTCCAATAACAGAACTTGGATAATTGATAGTGGTGCATCAAGACATATAACCGGATTCAAAAATCAGTTTGAGACACTTGAAAATTATTCAACCGAAGAAGTGACTATTGGGGATAACTCCACCTACCCAGTGAAAGGAATAGGGACCTGTACCATAAAGATAAAGAATGGAGTATCTCTACAACTAAAAGATGTCCTATTTGTACCTGGAATCAAAAGAAACTTAGTTTCTATATCAGGACTAGCAGACCAAGGATATCGTGTCACCTTTAATGAAGACAAGGTTCTATTATGGCCTAAGAATTCAAATATGAAGAATGCTACAATCATAGGGACAAGAGATGGTAGTCTTTATAAAATATGTAATGATCAGAAATCTGCACTAACTCATGAAATCACAAATCACAATGAATTATGGCATAAGAGGTTGGGACATCTAAGGTATAATGCTCTACCTTTAATAAACAAAATTACTACGGGCCTTCCACACTTTAAAAATAATCATCCTAGCATTTGCAAAGGTTGTGCACTAGGAAAGAATATAAAAGGATCCTTCCCTACAAGTGAGCACAAATCTAAAACAATCCTAGAATTAATTCATACTGATTTATGTGGAACCATGTCAACACCTTCATTAACAGGATCACTATACCATATTATTTTTGTTGATGACTATTCTCGGAAAACTTGGATATACTTTCTTAAGATTAAAGAATCAAGTGAAGTACTATCTAAATTCAAAGAATTTAAAGCATTAGTAGAAAATCAAACAGATAAAAGAATAAAAGTATTAAGATCAGATAATGGAGGTGAATACATATCTGACATATTTAAAGAATTTTGTAATTCTGTTGGGATTAAGAGGGAGTATACTGTACCGTATAATCCTCAACAGAACGGAGTAGCAGAAAGGAAGAATAGATCCATAATTGAAGCAGCAAAAGCCATGATGCTCGATCAAAACCTTCATACTTCTTTTTGGGCAGAAGCTTCAAATACAGCAGTATATATTCAAAATCGGTGTCCACACTCCATATTAGAAAACATAACACCAGAAGAAGCATTTACAGGAATCAAACCAGATCTAAGTCATCTTAGGATATTTGGATGTCCCGTATACATTCATATACCTAAAGAGAAGAGGACGAAACTAGAGCCATCAGGTAAGAAAGGCATACTTGTTGGCTATAGTGAAAACACAAAAGGGTATCGAATCTATATTCCAGGACAAAAATCTGTTGAGATGAGTAGAGATGTAAAATTTGATGAAAATAACACATTCAAAAACTTTGAAGAAGATAACATCCTGGAGATAGAAGATCTCACTGCTGAAATTGAGAGGGAGGATATAGAAGAACCTGAACCTCCTGCCATTGAAAATGAGAATACTAATGTAATCAATGGTAAGAAAAGGCCATTATGGGCAAGACAAATAATTAAAGAAAATAATGTAGAACCAAATGAAATATCTCATGAGAGTAAAAGGACAAGAACTCAGAAATGTTATGCAGCTCTTATAACAGAAATCAATAAATCAGAACCATCAAATCCTAAGGAGGCATTATCTAATCAAGCATGGAGAGAGGCAATGACTGAAGAATATCAATCTATAATAAAAAATGATGTCTGGGACATAGTACCTAGACCTAAAAACAAAACCATTGTCTCTTCCAAATGGCTATTCAAAACCAAATATGCTCCTGATGGAAGTATTGAGAAACATAAAGCTCAGTTTGTTGCTAGAGGATTCTCACAAAAAGCAGGTATTGATTATGAAGAAACTTTTGCTCCTGTAGCTCGGTATACATCAGTCAGAACCATTATTGCTATTGCAGCATCTAAAGAGTGGAAGATACACCAGATGGATGTGAAAACAGCATTCCTAAATGGCACTATTGAAGAAGAAGTATACTTAGAACAGCCAGAAGGGTTCATTATACATGATGCATCAAAATATGTTTGCAAACTCAAGAAAGCACTATATGGGTTGAAACAAGCTCCCAGAGCTTGGTATGAAAGGATAAACAGCTACCTTTCAAAATTAGGATACTCTAAAAATGATGCAGATCCTAACATTTACTTTAAAATAACAAATGGCAACATGGTAATTTTAGTTCTTTATGTAGATGATCTTTTAATAACAGGAGAAGATCATCTTATTGCAAAATGTAAGCAAGAACTCACTACTGAATTTGACATGAAAGATTTAGGACTCTTACATTATTTCTTAGGGTTGGAAGTGTTCCAAAAGGAAGGCTATATTTTGCTAAATCAACAAAAATACACTATTGATATCTGTTGATGTGAGTTTTGTACCACTACATAACATATAGCAATTGAAATACTTGATACAGCGTATCAAACACTCAACCCTCTCTTGAAAAGTATATAAGAATACTCCAAGGTTCCTTACACCTGTGGATACTAACTCAGTTAAAATGATGTGATTTGCTGGTAATCACTTCGGCGGGCTTACGTTGTTCATTCAAAGATGTTGAATTCTTACTATGATGATAATGGGAGTGATGTATACTTAAAGGATCTCTTAATTTATATCACTTCCAGCTTTGCTCTTCAAACATTATCAGACTTCAATTTCTCAACTTCAATTACTCAACTTCAACTACGGAGTTACTGATTACTTCTACCACTACTGCTGAATGGAAAGATTGGCAAATGGACAGGGATCAACTTAATGAAGACTTGCCAGCGGCGCTGCCTCCATTGGTGCGATGATTCTAAGGGAAACTCTTAAGATTTTCACACTAACACCTATCTTCCAACCCAACTTGAAGTACAAGTGGAAAGATGAAATGCAAGTAGAACTTGGGAGCAATTGACTAGATTACCACACAAGGCTCCTTGACAAGCCGCCAAGATGCTAGTGGCCTAGTATAAGATCCTCATCAAACATTCACCAACATCACCATTACAACTAATCATCTACTTCTATTCTTACTTTAACAACATGAAATGAAATCCTACTTTAATTTGAGAGATGAGAGGAACCATGCAAATACACCAAAATGATCATGTATATCCACCATGCATGCCACAACAATGAATAAAGAACAATTTTGATAGTATTTTGGCAACAATTCTCCAACATAACTTTTTTTACAAATGAGTACAAATGGCCTTATATAGAGGCTCAAAATTACGAGTGGCCAAGATAAAGAGGCAAAATCAAGGGCCAAGATTAAACCTTACAAACCCTAATTAGGGTAACCATCTTTCAACCAATTACACGAGGGCACCAACTTTGTGGGCCAATGAGAAAATTACAATAATCTGTCAACCAATGAGAACATAGGACACTTGGCATGATTTGATTGCATGCACATGAAATTGCCACCTCATCAACCTTGTCTTATAAAGTTCATTAATCCTTGAGATGAGATGAAGCCTTGGATGCTTGAGCTTGTCCTTAGAAATTTTCTCACCACGACTTGAACTTGCTTGTACTTGATGTCCTGACCTCGAAAGGGTGAGGTCTCCATGCACTTGGGGTAATCTTGCCTTGACCTTGGTGGCTTGCCTGGATGTGAACCTTGTGCAATTTAAGAGCCTTGCTCTTAGCCACCGCCTTGAAATCAAACTTGACCTCCCTCAACCTTTCAATCACTTTCCTCCTGACTTCAATACTTTGCCATTTTTAACCTTCTTATTTGGATTTGATCTGCATGCATGCATCTTTGTTTCAATAACCTTGGGTTTTGGGGCACCTGCCCTCACCATATCTCCTTGATTGTTCCACAATCCACCCATCACTGAGTTCATCAACTGCTTTCATCAATGCATTCCTCCTTGGTTAACCCTTGACTACCTTCAACTGTTCGAACTGCCACAACCTTGCCCTTTTGGCATAAGTACTTGCCTCAACCATAGTGGTGCAATGCATCTCCCCAAGATTAGATTTGGTTCGACTGGCAAAGCATCACTAGTAGTCTTGCACCCGAATTGAAGAAGTAGGACCCCATGTAGATTTGCCCCCGATTTTGTACTATTTAAGTTGCAACTCTAAATTCATGCTAGTGATCCTAATCCAATCAATTTTCCTTAACCATTCTCAATCTCTTCAATAAAATAAAACATCCAAGAATCAAACTGTGTACCTTTAGTAGAGCCCGGAATTTGACTGAGAAGCACGATGAAGGCGCTGCACTCTGATTTGCAATCTGACTTTGTGAGCCTTGATGGCTTGATGTAACCAATTATGTCGTATCATGTCTGCTGCTGGGGTAGACTGAACCTTCTTTGCACAAATCCATATTGATCGATCTTCTTTGCCACAGGTGACTAGCTGTCTCTCAACCTCTCTCTTAATTGAATCATATCAAAGGTACCAATGTTGGTGTCTCCAACGCATTCCAATTTCTGCTCAAAATTGAAATGCGTTGGAGACACCAACATTGGTACCTTTGATATGATTCAATTAAGAGAGAGGTTGAGAGACAGCTAGTCACCTGTGGCAAAGAAGATCGATCAATATGGATTTGTGCAAAGAAGGTTCAGTCTACCCCAGCAGCAGACATGATACGACATAATTGGTTACATCAAGCCATCAAGGCTCACAAAGTCAGATTGCAAATCAGAGTGCAGCGCCTTCATCGTGCTTCTCAGTCAAATTCCGGGCTCTACTAAAGGTACACAGTTTGATTCTTGGATGTTTTATTTTATTGAAGAGATTGAGAATGGTTAAGGAAAATTGATTGGATTAGGATCACTAGCATGAATTTAGAGTTGCAACTTAAATAGTACAAAATCGGGGGCAAATCTACATGGGGTCCTACTTCTTCAATTCGGGTGCAAGACTACTAGTGATGCTTTGCCAGTCGAACCAAATCTAATCTTGGGGAGATGCATTGCACCACTATGGTTGAGGCAAGTACTTATGCCAAAAGGGCAAGGTTGTGGCAGTTCGAACAGTTGAAGGTAGTCAAGGGTTAACCAAGGAGGAATGCATTGATGAAAGCAGTTGATGAACTCAGTGATGGGTGGATTGTGGAACAATCAAGGAGATATGGTGAGGGCAGGTGCCCCAAAACCCAAGGTTATTGAAACAAAGATGCATGCATGCAGATCAAATCCAAATAGGAAGGTTAAAAATGGCAAAGTATTGAAGTAAGGAGGAAAGTGATTGAAAGGTTGAGGGAGGTCAAGTTTGATTTCAAGGCGGTGGCTAAGAGCAAGGCTCTTAAATTGCACAAGGTTCACATCCAGGCAAGCCACCAAGGTCAAGGCAAGATTACCCCAAGTGCATGGAGACCTCACCCTTTCGAGGTTAGGACATCAAGTACAAGCAAGTTCAAGTGGTGGTGAGAAAATTTCTAAGGACAAGCTCAAGCATCCAAGGCTTCATCTCATCTCAAGGATTAATGAACTTTATAAGACAAGGTTGATGAGGTGGCAATTTCATGTGCATGCAATCAAATCATGCCAAGTGTCCTATGTTCTCATTGGTTGACAGATTATTGTAATTTTCTCATTGGCCCACAAAGTTGGTGCCCTCATGTAATTGGTTGAAAGTTGGTAACCCTAATTAGGGTTTGTAAGGTTTAATCTTGGCCCTTGATTTTGCCTCTTAATCTTGGCCACTCATTGTAATTTCGAGCCTCTATATAAGGCCATTTGTTCTCATTTGTAAAGGAGTTATGTTGGAGAATTGTTGCCAAAATACTATCAAAATTGTTCTTTATTCATTGTTGTGGCATGCATGGTGGATATACATGATCATTTTGGTGTATTTGCATGGTTCCTCTCATCTCTCAAATTAAAGTAGGATTTCATTTCATGTTGTTAAAGTAAGAATAGAAGTAGATGATTAGTTGTAATGGTGATGTTGGTGAATGTTTGATGAGGATCTTATACTAGGCCACTAGCATCTTGGCGGCTTGTCAAGGAGCCTTGTGTGGTAATCTAGTCAATTGCTCCCAAGTTCTACTTGCATTTCATCTTTCCACTTGTACTTCAAGTTGGGTTGGAAGATAGGTGTTAGTGTGAAAATCTTAAGAGTTTCCCTTAGAATCATCGCACCAATGGAGGTAGCGCCGCTGGCAAGTCTTCATTAGGTTGATCCCTGTCCATTTGCCAATCTTTCCATTCAGTAGGAGTAATAGTAGAAGTAATCAGTAGTTCAGTAGTTGAAGTTGAGAAGCTGAAGTTTGAAAGTTTGAAGAGCAAAGCTAGAAGTGGTATAAATTAGTTTGATGAGCGAAGTTGGAAATGATATAAAAGAAGAAAGTTATCTCATCATCATCATAGCAAGAGTTTAACATCTCTGGATGAACAACGTAAGCCCGCCGAAGTGATTACCAGCAAATCACATTTATATAACTGAGTTAGTATCCACAGGTGTAAGGAACCTTGGAGTATTCTTATATACTTTTCAAGAGAGGGTTGAGTGTTTGGTACGCCGTATCAAGTATTTCAATTGCTATATGTTATGTAGTGGTACAAAACTCACATCAACAATATCCTAACCAGGTTTGGAATGATGGAATGTAAGCCTTTATCCACACCTATGGAAACAAATTTGCACAAACTCAAAGTTGAAGCAGAAGAATCTGAACCCTCTGATCCTACATTGTATAGAGAAATTGTTGGCTCTCTTATGCACTTGGTGAACACTAGACCAGACATCTGTTATGCAACCAATGTTGTGAGTCACTTTATGTGTGAGCCCAAGGAAATACACTTAATGGCAGCTAAGCATATCTTGAGATACCTACGAGGCTCTATTGGATTTGGGTTAAAGTATGAAAAGGCAGAACTCAATCTTCAAGGGTATTCTGATTCTGATTGGGCTGGAAGTACTACTGATCGAAAAAGTACTACAGGGTGTTGTTTCAGTCTTGGTTCGGCGATGATCTTTTAGTTCAGTCGAAAACAGTCAGCAGTGGCATTAAGCTCCACTGAAGCTGAATATATGGCAGCATCCATGGGAGCACGTGAAGCAGTATGGTTGAGAAAGCTATTATTTGGATTGTTTGAAAAACCTCTAGATCCAACTGTGATTCATTGTGACAATCAAAGTTGTATCAAGTTATCTGTTAATCCAGTTTTCCATAACAGGTCCAAACATATTGAGATTCCATATCATTACATAAGAGATATGGTAGAGAGAAATATCATAAGACTAGAGTACATTAGTACTGAAGAACAGAGTGCTGATATTTTTACTAAGCCACTGGGAAAGTTGAAGATAGAATACTTCAGAAACAAACTTGGCATGGTCAAGGTGTGATGTAAACTTCTCTTATTTATAAGTTTTTTATTCATGAATAAATGTAAAAAATGTGTATATTGCAATATTGTGTAAAATGATCATTTGTGTGTGGGTTAACATTTCAAGGTGACGATCTTGTAAATAGTTAACCAAAGTGTCAAGATAGACTACTTAATTGTGTGTCCCGACTGTGCGGAGATCTTGACTCTTGTTATTACTGGTTGTGTAATAACGAAACCATATCATGATAGACTACTTAATTGTGTGTCCCGACTGTGCGGAGATCATGATATTCAAATCTATTTTCATGACGAGACTTATGTGTCCCGAACTAGCGGATGTCATAATAGATTTTTTAATACTCACTCGCTAAGAGGGAGTGTTAAGTTATAGCTTCATTCGTATTTTATATATATATATATATATATTATACATTATGGTTAATAAAGTATTGTGATATATATATTATATTATAATATTATTATTATTATACTATTGATATAATAATAATAATATTATATTATAATATTATTATTATTATATAATAATAATAATATTATAAAACATTAATATCAGTCACGATGGTATTAGTAATACTCAAGCAAATGTATATCAGTCGCTTGTTAACACAAGCGACTGTTGTTAACAGTCGCTTGTGTTAACAAGCGACTGCTAACTAATGCACAGTCAAACGACTACTAACTAATGCAGTCGTAGGCAGCCATTGTGAGGAGTCACGATCTCTCAGAGACGTGACTTATCACTATTATATATATATCACGTCTGCAGTGAAATCAATGACACAATCAATCACACGGTCATTGGATAATCGGTTTCACTGCAGCAAGCTATTCAGCAGTTTCATAGCATACATATAAACAGCATAATATATATACATATCTGTAGTATTATATATTCTCAGAAACATTATCAATATAATATATTCCCAAGATCTGATTTCCTAACATGAGAGAGTCACAACCCTTCATCCTTTATGCCCTTTGAAAGATTCACAACCTTTCATAACTCGTACCTTTTGAACAAGTCACAACCCTTCATCAATTCTTCCCATTCTAATCTTCTTCCATTACTCCTTCCCCACTTCCAAATTCTTTTCACATCTTTCATTTCATACCTTTTGACCATTCATTAAACTTAATTAAATTTTAACATAATTCCTTTATATTTTTTATTTTAATTTATTTTTTATATATATTTTAATATTATTATTATTTATGATTAAATCCTATTTCAAAAAGGGGACATCACAGTCTGCCCTTCCCCAAAATTGCTTGTCCTCAAACAATGCCAATTTATAAAAACCTTTCACTACAAGTAGCTTTTGCTGTGCAAATTTGATAATAACCAAAGCATTGAGAATTTGCAAGGCTTGCAATTTTTAAGACTAGACTCTCTCATCTTCCAAAGAAAAGGATCAAGGCCATCTTTGTAATGGCATCAAAACTGATTTGGAATTGACCAACCTTGCTAATAAGTTCATATCTTTGGGTTCACTCTAGTTATTTTCTTATTCTAGATGAACCAAACTAGAACTACACATGGAGCATTGAGAATATAAAATATACACATGAAGACCCAAAGCATACACAAAGTATGCATATAAATGTATGAAGACACGGAGCATACACTAAGTATACACGCATTGTTCAAATCCTTCTTATTGACTAGAATGGTTCATTGTTTCATCTTTCACCCTACAGGATAGCAGGATCAAAGCTCTGATACCATTTGTAATGTCCCCATCTAGGACTTTACATGATTTACCCTAAAATGCCTAACTAGGGTTTTAATTTTGCGTGGAAGCCCATTTCCAATGATTAGCATACATCACTATGCATTGAATCAAATTGAATTCATAATATTTTTGATTGTTAACATACTTAGGCCCCAATTCCTTACTTCTATCCTAAACATCAACCTTAAGAAGGATGGGAATTTACTTGTCCTTAAGGTGCTTGGACACTGATCTACAAGTACACTCCCCCAAGGTTTTCGGAACACATATTCATACCCAACTGGGGACTGCTCTAAGTCCACTGACAGCAATTTTCTATTTTTGTATGTGTTTCTGCTCCAAAATCGCTTGCATTTATGTCAAATGTATTTTAGGTCAGGTGGGAGGTCATTTTTAGTGTTGCTTGTTTTGTTCTCTGTTTTTTTCAAATTTCATAGTTATCAGGAAAAATAGATTGGTACTGGTACAGCAGATGGGGATAGGTACCACTACACCTTTTTCAAAAAAGTTTGGAGATAGATACTGGGAGATGGCAAAAATCATGTACAAAAGATTTAGAAAATAGCAATCATACCCTAAATATGTAACTTTAAGGAATGTCAAATACTAAAATGCTCCAAAAAAATTAAATTATATTTTAAAGTATTAATAATGTCAATAAAAGCAAAGGTTAATCATATTAATATTTGATAATCATCATGATAAATAAAAAGGTTTCAAACAATAATCGTGTAGAGATGGCCACCTGATGAGGAATAGAACACCATTATTTTTTAAAACAGGGTATGGGGGTTCCTATGAGATAACCACTCTTTGAATCAATTGGAAAAATTTCAACGCACGTACACATCTTAAAATTTAATGTTGCTTCTATTCATACTCTTACCCCTTTGGGATTTAATAAAGAAATTTTTTACTACCAAAAATACTTCTAAGCTTTTATGTAGAAATCTGGAATATTACAAGTCTACTACTGCAATTGTTTAGTTATTTTAGCAATTTATTAGCATTTTAAGAAAAACCATCTTCGTTTATATGACATATCTGACAAAAACTCTATAGAAAGTTTCCTGATTTATAAGGCATGCTTATAGCATATGTATAGAGATGCAACAGAAAATCATTTTCATTCTCCTAATGTTTGTACTTTGTAGACTTCTCCATATTGATTTCTGAGACATAGACACATTTAGAATACGGGAGACATACGATCAAGGTATGAGTACCTTAGTAACTGTGGCTTTTTTTAATGTTTTTGGGGCAGACTAGTTCCCCTATAGGAAATCTATGGAAATCCAGAGAATCTGCAAGACTTGCAAATTGGGAATGAACTCACCGGGCAATGGAAAAATGGGCAGCTCACTAGACTTTCTGGGCTTCCAACAAGTCTTGTTACACTGGACCAAACTGGGGGCTGACCCAATCCAATAAGAAAAGGTTGAAAGACTAATAAACCAGTTCTGTACACTGATTTCAAAAAGGAAGTATCTTCATTCATAGAGTTGGCATGACTTTTCAGCATCAAAAGCAAGGAAGTCCACAGCATGGCTTTCCTAGCCAATCGGATTATTCATGAATCATAATAATCCAAGTGAAAGGGACATCTGTCCCACACAATCTTCTAAATCAAAATCATCAAAACGAAAAGCAAATATGAATGCCTTTCTTCATAATTAATTGTCACTAAAGGAACCTAATGTAATTTATGTCTGTTAAGCTGTTAACTAAAAGACAGTGAAATATAATCTAAAACAGAGAGGAATTAGAGTTCAGCGCAGCTAACCTGCCACATTGCTTCTTTCCAAGATTCACGCCAGACATTGCCAGCAGCATTTCGACCTGATTTCTCAGAACCAAGCTCCTTATAATCAAAATCATCACATGCCTCCCAGAACTTCTCTTCCCACTCTGTTTCTCCATTAGCACTGACTCCCCTTGTCACAGTCCAGCTGCAAGTTACCCCATTTGTCCGGTGTTCTACACCTGTCTCTTTCCACCACCTTGATCCATCAGGATTGGTGCCATTTGTTGCATTTGTAGAATTGTCGTGATTTTGATCCAAAATTGAAGCTATTTCAGATGCATGTTGTGGAATTTTTGAATCAGATGTCAGCTCAGAAATGCCTTCTTTTCCAGTACTAGTTGAGTCAGTGGAGATATCAGAACTGCCAACATCTGTGATTTCCATAAGTGATTGAAGAGGTGGAAGAGAAGGCATTGCTCTGTTTTGGAAAACCAAATGTGCCTCTGGAGTTTTTGTAGTTTCTGCATGTACTGTACTCTCAAAAGGTATACTCAATGCTGTCAAAGATATTTCTCTCTCAAGAACTTCTGCAACAGGCTTCTCGTGTGAATTTAAAGATTCTTTTGGTTGTGAAGACAGAGATGGTATATTTTCTCCCTCCTTAACAGAGGGTGGAGCCCAAGACCAAAAATCTGGACCGGGTGTATTGCTGTGAATTTCTGATGTAGGTAAAGATGATGCAAAACCTGGAGTTTTCTTTTCTGGTCAAAATATGAAGTATATAAAAAATATTGGCATTTGCATCTAGCATGTCACACTTATAACATTTGTTCTACTTTCCTTGTGAAAATTTACACCCAAAAGCAATCTGATTTACAAAGGCTTCTAAAGGGAATTAACAAAATCACACACACAAACAAGATTGGAAAGAATGGTGCTCAAAGATGTCATGTGTTGCCATCAGTCTATTGGCAAGCATGGGAATGAGATTTTATCAATAAGGATGTATGTTTTGCAAATTCCAAACCTACAGGAAAAGGAAGTTAAAAACTAAAACCTAAAAAACGATAGACAAATAGAGACCATATAACATATAGTTATCCAGGCATACCTTTGAACTTATTTGAAATGATTAAACTGAAACTGAGGGACAACTTGATAAATATGAGAAATTTGCAGAAAATGTGGGAATCATAATAAATGTCATATCAGTTTCTTTTGAACATTGTAAAAAGAAAATACAAGATTTCCTTCTATCAAATTTTACAAAACTTATGTATCTTTCAGGAGAAACCTAATTGCCTTGGACGCAAGGAGATGGTAGTTGTTCCACCAAATATAGAGACTTTGGCAGCTAAAGGAATTTCACTCATTTTTTATATTCATCTCTATCAGTTTACTTCCAATTCTTATGTTATTTTCAGTGTGCTTACATATATAGATGTTACTAACGAACAAGCAGTGAAGATATGGAGAAATTATGCAACATGAAGGAAAAGAAAAGATATGTAGATAACTTGATATATTCACACAATAAATTATAGAAAATTTAAATCTTGAGAAGAAAATAGACAACTACAAGCTTCTAAAATTGGTAATCTTAAAATTACTCTATTGTCACAAGTACAAATAACCCAACTAGCAATGGACCAGAATCTCTTCATCTGACGAAATGGCCCAGATTGGGACATCTAGAGGAAATGTAAAGTAACATTTTTCACTGCTAAGGCTTGTACTAAAAATAGGACTTATCTTTCTATTTATCGATAACCATAAGCACTACCTGATAGATAAACAACATCTTGAAGATAGTATATTCATTATAATTGAGGTTATATTACCTAAAGATTGAACCAGATAATGTATTATCTTGTACGTAAAACTCGTATAAGAGTAATCTCAGTATTCTTATACACCATGAAGGGTATCTTAAAAAACGACAAAAATTCTAGAAGTAAAGCTGGAGATGGTTTAAAATTTGAATTGCTTACCAGGAGTTGATTCTCAGAATACAGACAGAAGAACAAATAAACCAGCACAAATGCATTCTTGAACCTAAATTTATCTAAGGTGCAGTTTATAATTCGCAGAACTTCAACCACCTGATTTCTTTTTAAACGGTCCCAATAAACCTGATCAAATCCTAATAACTGGCTGGTAATGTCATCCTAAGTTGATTTTCATAACTGGCATAAATGTTCTCAAAATATAAATTGGAAAAAAATAAAGAAAGATAGGCCAAAGCTCCATTAGCTTCCATTTACGGGCTGAAGAGTGATTACCTTCTCCCAGACCTGCAACACCATCTGCTTTTTCCGACAAGCCTTCACCAGCATTTGGAGAAATCTCTGCAGAGGAAGGGATAATGGAACTGGAAAGTCCTGGACGAGGGTTTTCTGCTATCAGAGCTCTAGCTGCTGCAATAGCTGCAGCTGCCCTATCAATCACCTGAATTCTCTGGGCACGGTCCCTTTCCTCAGCAGGAACTTGCTGTATTTTCTCAAAGTGTTTGCTTTTTCTCTCTAATGCCTCTGGATCTTCAATTTCATAACTGTTATCTCCAACGGGTTCTGGGGCTGAAGGAGAAGAACTCTGACTTTCCATTTTACTCTTCCATTGACCCAAATAAGACCCATCTTCATTATTTGGTCTGTTTTTAAGGTCTTCTTGGTTAGCAGAACTAGCAGTAATCTGCACCCTATACCGTGTTTGTGCTTTCCACAAAGACCAATTCCTCTGTTTATTAATAGACAATCCCAGTGTATCTCTCTGTAACTTAGTGAGTCTAGCACCAGGGAGAGTGCCATCTCTGATTGCCACGTTCTTTACAACAGTCAAACCGTGAACTCTTCCACCTATAAATGTACTTACCTTATCTACCATTTTCTACAGACTTATAACCCAGAAAGTACAATTAACCCAATTGAAGACTCAATGAATATGCTCAAACTCAATCCCCAACACCCAATTGAAAAAATGAAATCGCAGATGAACACATCCGAAGACACCCGAGAGTAAATGGACCTGTAAGTCGTAACAGACATAGGAAATCATAACTTGTACACAAAATACTAAATCAAGACAATCACACGAAACTCGAAGAAGCCTTATTTAGAACTGTATACGAATATAAACAATCTTCTAAACGAGAAAATACCTGCATTGATCATACAGAACAACAGGACACAAAGAACATTAAAAGCTATCTGATTTCATTTCTCTCGATAGTCCTCATAAATGTTGGTACTCAACTCCTCAAAACTCAATTAAATATCCCTATCAAGCACCCAAATATTATTATTATATTATCATGACTCCTTAAGTTCTACATAAATTATGCATGGAATGGACTTATCTACTAAACCACATTCAATATTCTTTCAGAATGCTCTCTTCTAATGCATCATCAAGCAAATTTAACACTTTCCATGCGAGTATGAATATTTGAAGGGTATAGAATGCCACCCACAACATCCATAATGTATAATTTCTTTGAGACGTATCCAAAAGCATGAGATACAACAACTGAAGTTTGGTTTCTTACTGTCAATTCCGTAAATACGCAAATATCTTCATGAGCTGCACTAGCAGTGGATGTCCACATCAATATGCGTGCACATTTATGCATTCATGTGTATGCAACTTTACCTTTGAGTGAGTTCTTCGCCCAGTAAAATGAGCTTGTGGGTCTCTCTTCAGAATCTTGACAACCTTCATTTTCAAGTAAGCCTCGATGCTTGCCAAGATGGTTAACGAACTTCCTGTTGGCATTGTTTTCAGTTTGCTCCCTAAAAGCGTATTTAGAACTCCTTACGCGTATATGAAAAGTGCAGGAGGTGAATACGAAAGAGGATTGGGACGTTTGTTTGAGTGCGTCGGTGAACGGATGTGGATGTCTTAAGAGGAGGGAAAGTAAGTATTCTGAAAGGAGAGATGAGAAAAGAATAATCAGGTCTACTATTTGTGAGGGTATGGGCATCTAAAGTTGGAGAATGATTTACAGAGTACAGTTGTACTTGACAAAAAAAAATAGCTTCCTTTAATGTAAACCCTTCTCAAAACGCACTTTTCTAATTAGGGTTGTGCAATCGTCAGTATACGTTGTTTTCGTATTCATGAGTTTCGAACATAGCATCAAGGTTGAGTCAGCTGCATAATGTCACTTAAATGGGCAATTAAATTGAACATCTTTCAATAAGAGAGTATTACTTTTTATACCTATATAGGGTTTTTGTGTCTTGAATATGTCAACAGTCTTGTAATGGAATTGGAAAGAGGTTGAATGTTAAAGGTCTTGATGATATTTGATGGCAATGGTAATGGGTGGTCAATGTTTTGATTAGTTAAAGTGAGAAAGGGCTTAAAATGTTACATAACAATCATATAGACAAATGAAACTAATCTCACAAAATATGAAACAAAAAAAAAAGAATAAGACAATTAGACAAAGCAAGGAAAAAAACACAGACAAGATTAGATCAAGACCAACACAAAGAACTATTGGTCTCCAAGTAACTTTAGGCATTTAATAGTCTTCCATTCATTATCTAGAAACTCAAGGTTGCCTTCAAATAAAACTTCTTTAGGGGTCATGCTCTCAGTAGCTTCAGACTTGTCAACTAGCTTATTACCTTTTAACCTTCTCTTTGTTGTTTGATTTGGAAAGAGAACCAATAGTGTCAAACTCCTATTGTTTGTGTTTGGCTTGTCTATTTTGCATCACATGTTGGAACACTAGGAGAAGAGAGCAGAGTTTATCATCATTTCCTTGCAATATGTAACAATTTCCTCCATATTTATTAATATTTTCTACTAGGAGTCTTTTAATTGTTAATTCCAATTTCTTACGCTCTTCAACAAAGTCAATCTCCTTTTTTATTGAATCAATTTCACCATCCAAACTCTCTCACTTATTGAGTTTAGTAATAATATCCTGCATAGTCTCTTATTAGTCCCCTTATACAATATCATTTGGTCATTTCATAGTTTTAGCCAAAGCCACTATTCCAAGGAATAGATTTTTTGCTTAACAATATATAGTTAGGAAAGCTTCCATTTAAGAAGATCATTTTGCAAGTTGTAAGATTTACAAAGGTCATCCACCTTGTCATAGAATTGTATGCACAAGTTACATGAAGTAGGGTTATCTAGACACAAGAGAGATGAAGAGGTACAAGAGGGATTCTGAATTATTATCTAAAATCTCCTTTGGTAAATCAATAAAGGACACCTTCTTTCCCTTTCAAGAGGCGAGGGAAGATTCAAGAGCCATGTTTTTTCCCTTCAAGGGCAAGGGAGAGACAAATTGGGCAATTCTTAGACATAATAGGCACAACCATAGATAGAAGGATGGAAAGACCTGTGGGACTTATAAAGCAAGAAAGGGTTTTATCAAGATTAACACAATACAAATGGTATCTTAAACTATAGTGGAGTGGCATAGAATTACCAAAAGTTGTAAGAATATTCTTCACAGATGGATCAAGAGAGTCCAATTCATTCAGATAGAAAAACACATCTTCACAATATGGTAGAGTTGATTAAGCATTGGAAAAATATAGGAGTGAAAATGTTTTTACAACAAGCATCTAATATTGTGTTCCTCATAAGTACCTTCATAATCTAGGTAAATCCTCCTTATTGAATATTAACTACCTCTCTTTTTTTTCCAAAAAATTATTTTTCCTCCTTATAATTCCCTTTGGGTATTATAGGGAATCTATCTCCTTCCAAGGATAGACCAGTGGTAGAAGCAATAAGCTTCATTATTACTTCAAAGGAGATACCTCCTACACTAGCAATTCCAAAGTGTCAAGATTTCACAAATCCAAAAGAGAGGTTGAAGTCATACTCATTCATTGCCTCAATATAGGAGTCCAACTGGCATTTTAATGGTTAAAGTTAGTGTTATTATAATATTTATAAATTAATTATTTTGTCAAGTTGTATTAATTTTTATTTTAATATATTTATAATTTATTTTATTTCATTAAGTGTTAGTGTAGTTAAGTTTTAATTTGAGACAATAAAAAAAAATTGTTTTTTTTGTAAGAGATGTTTAAAATTGAGGGATTTCTCATTAATCCCTGGAATAAGAGGTCTTTATCTTCCTAAGAATGAGTACCTTAATATTCAATGTATTAATGGAAATGCCCTATTTATGGAAGTAAAGGAAGAGAATATGGAAAACCTAATGTAGATGTTGAATATTTTATATTCTACCTCACGTTGAAAATAATCAAATGTTAAGTCCATCATGCTCAATTTGATGTGTTATCCCAAATATTGGTTTGCCAAGTATGACTTCTAATAGGGTGGATCCACCAAATAAGTATCTAAACATCCCATTTGCAATCAACCCATGCCTGAAGGATATGTGGATGTGGATCAATGGTAAGATAGATAAGAAGCTAGGCAATTGGAATAGGCAAATTTTATCCTTAGCGAGAAGGATATAAATATGCCAAAAAACATCTACTCTCATACACTATCTACTACTATAATGTGTGACTTTTTAGGAGCAAAAAAATTAATTATATGTCCAAAGAAAATTAGGAGCTTGCTTTGGTATGATGACAAAGGGAAGAATAAGAGACACTCTATTAAGTGAGAATGGTGTTGTATTGACAAGATGCAAGGTAGAGGGACGGGGAGGGGTGAATTAAATAAGGGAGGGATTAGTGACCTGAGGGAAGGTAGAAAGAAAGGTTTTTATCAAGATTAACATAATACAAATAATATCTCAAACTCTAGTGGAGTGGTGTAGAATTACCAAAAGTTGCAAGAACATTCATAGATAGATCAAGAGATCAACGCATCCAAATAAAAAAACACATCTTCACAATATAGGGGGAAATGATTAAGTGTTGGAATAAGATAGTACTAAAAATGTCTAACAATCATCTGCAATAGTATATTCCTCATAAGGACCTCCATAATATTTTTCCATGATCTAGGTAAATCCTCCCTATTGAATATTAACAACCTCTACTTTTTTCAAAAAATTATTTATTTCTATACACTCGAGGAAAAGGGAAGTAATGTAGATCGAGTAAATCATCTCCCCTTTTCACAATTGCACATTCAGAAGGAAGATGCCCCCAATAGGCTTAAGAGGTGACTCAAGCGCTAAATAGGGACAATGGTCCTTCACTAAATATGTGATTGATGAAAATGGAAAGAAAAGTTCCAATGATGTAATGTAAATGATTAATAAGACAAGCTACCAAAAAATTGTAAATAATAGAGTAATATGGACATACAATGAGTAGAAAAGTACATAAATGGAAACTAGAGCACAAATCTAACATGTGGGTGAAAGCTGAGCTGAAAATGCAAGGTACAAAATAGGAACTCACTATATATCTGAGGATAGAATGTCAATGGCATTTTGTACTAGGTGATTTTGGCTAGATTTTTTGGGGGTCCTCTAACTATATCTAATCTTTTTGAATTATGTTTGGTGGCTCTGTAACCTATACTTGCACATAGAAATTGGGAAAGAAGGTTGGACGAAGGGGTGTTCCTTAGTTAAACCCTTGTTTAGGAAATAACCTTGAAATAAAATGAAATAATGGAAAGCATGTTGTCATGTTGCAGAGGCTAGATCTAGAAAATGAAGAACATCGTACCTTGATAATGCAAATACTTCTTTGAATATGATCAAATATTTTAATGCAATATCTTTGACTAAACACAAAAGCACAAGGAAATCATGAAAGAAAAAACCTCATGTAATTGATGTTGTAATTTGCCACAATTCTTGATTGAGGAGAAGAGAGAGAAGATTTGAATGAAAGTGGATAGATGTGAACCTCCCTACTTAATAGAAAACTCCTTTGCTTGGCCTCTAATGGGAGAAATAATCTATATCTATGGAAGAAAACACCTTGGATGCTTGAGAAGAATGCTTGAAGAATCTTGAATGCTTGAACTTGATGATTTGATGGCCCTCTTAAACTTTATTTACTTCCTTGCACTTAATAGCTTGATCGTGATAATGGATTGCTAATAATGGATAATAGATTGCTAATTATAATGGATAATAGATTGTTAATAATGGATAATAGTTTTCTAATTACAATGGATAAGATATCTCTAATAATAGATAATGGATGCCAAGGTGAGGAGATATAGGGTGTTTATATACTTCTTACATCATTTTGAGGGTTAAGAATTAAGTAGGTTGACCACGAGACCAAATTTCTGACCAAAACATTGGCATAGATCTCTAGGCCAAATTTGGTCCATAATCCTTAGGGACAGAATAGTAATATCATTTTGTACCTTGGAGAATAAGTCAAAATTTGATCTAGGTGCCATAAAGATAGGGTAGATGCAAGATTTTTTAGTATAGCTCATTCTGAGGTTGGGAGGGGTAGCAAAGGCCATAAATTATGATATAGGCCCTATGTGATGAAATGAATTATGGGATTGGAGGAAAAATAGAGAACACATAGAAATAAGAGCTAACCTCAATTTTGAAAAAGATTGAAAGGAATTGAGGACCCATATTTAAATTTAGGTACCCAGTAAGTGCCATATGAGGTCCTACCATAGAAAATACACTTAAGTAGGCATAAAATAATCTATAAATTGTACACAAATTAGGTGCTAAAATTTAGGATGGTACATCTAGCCCCCACTTTATTAGGAGTGTGAGACAAACGCATGCTCACCATAAAGGAAAATGAGAGATAGGAAAGAAAGAGGGATGATCATGGACGAATTGCAAAAAGCTAAGACAACACTAAGTTTAAGGATGTAAGCCCCCAAACAAAGGATCTTAGCCCTGACATAGATGCACAAGGACACAAAAACAAAACAAAATAAATTACAAATACAAAAGACACAAAATAAAAAGAGGGGTTAGTACTAAAAACAATACTCCAAATCAACTAGTAGATGAGACTTTGACTGAAAATGTCTCAACCACTAATATCATGTTTAGAAATCTATTGCAAGAGCATAAGTGACCTCATAGAAAGGGAAAGACCATTGCCAAATATGAGACAAAACTCCATGATCTAACCCACTAGCATAGCTATGAGAGCATGTAAAGAAGATAGAGACCATGAATCCAACGAGCTAGCAAGTTGTGTTATGCTAGGTGATCCATGGAAGAAGAGGAGGAGAAGAGTAGAAATGATAGCAAGTTGGGTTATGCTAGTTCCATTGATACTAAAAAAAGAGGGGAGGAGAATTGATGGTCTACCAATTTTTATTATGATAGTCAATTCTAGCTTGAAAATTTTTTGCACAAAGGCAACTTTGAAATTTTTTTCTCAAGAGTAGCTTAAAAAGTTTTTGTGCACAAGGGTGGCTTAGGGGACCAGTCTTATGGAAAGCATTGTCTCTATGTGGATCCATAAAAATGATCAAGCTTAAGGAAATCAATGTCTCCAAAGGGATCAATAAGTGATATCAATCCTAAGGAAATAATTGTCCCCTTAAGGATCTAAAAAGAAAAAAAAAGATCAGTCCTAAGGAAAACATTGTCTCCTTAGGGATCAATAAACAAAAAGTTGCATAATATACAAGGGATTTTGTGCATATGCATCTCTCCTTGTGATGACAACATAGGAGGCATCATAAGGAAAAAATAACAAGGATACATAATCATGAAAAGATATCAACAAGTGAGAAGAGACCCTCGAAAGGAATAATTCTTGGTTGCAAGACATCTACCTTCAAGAGGATATCTTGAACAAAGACAACATCTTCAAGACCAAGAGGGGAAGAGAACAATAATGCACCCTCTTAGCCTCCTATTGTTGGGTGAAAAAATGAATCTTGATGAAGGATGACATACTTTAATCTTGCAAAGTACACTACAACAAATCCCTATGATTGGCTCCCTTTTTTTCTCCACTTTTTACTTCCACCCATTGTTTTAATGTATTTTTCTCCAATTTTTTTAAAAAGTTGGAGCTATTTATCAGTATGGTGTTATTTTTGGCATTTTATGCATCGATCAGAACAAGTAGGTGCTAAATTAGGTTCTATTTAGCACCTAATTTAGTTCCTGATTTAGAACCTAGTTCAATGCCTAAGTATGAACACTATTAAACTCTTCATCAAAAAAATTTAGACCAACAAACCACTTTTGAGCTTATGAATGAAATAGAACATCTTATTATCAAAGATTCACATTGACTGTGTTATCATTCTATAGTTTTCTTATGTTTTCCATACTTATTTCTTTTTATATTTGAATGGATATTAGCTATTGAACCTCAATAATGTGTTTATGTGAATGAATATACTAATCCAGTAAAGCATTTATTGTGGATGTTTTCAGTTACATGTTCAAAATTATGTTCAACATAAAAATAGAAACTATTTAAAAATAATAAAGTTAACAAATTTGATTATTTAAATAATTGTGAGTTACAAGCATTAATAACTTATTAACTTTTGTGTCTTCATGGATATATGTTGATACAAAACGAATGGAAGAAGTATCTAAGTAATCCTTTTTTTTTTTCTACCAACAATTCATACCAAAGATATCACAATTTAAGGATATTTGCAATAGGTAATTTGTATCAACACAAATAATATTATTGAAGCATTTCAATTTTTAGGCCATAAGAATCATGATTTTGTAAAATTCCAACTACACCTTTCTTTCACATCCTTTAGACATGTTGATTTCATCTTCTTTTATGTTTGAATGTATACTCGCATCTTCTATTTGATTTTGAATTTATTCAATAACCCATTATAGTGTGCAATCTTTTCTCCATTCCCCAAGAAGATCAGTGGGAAGTGGAGTATTATTTGGGTTTGATCTCTTAAAATGTCTCCTTGCTTCTAACACTTTATCATACAGATCAATCTATTTGTTCATAAAGTCCATGTGGTACACAATGAACTTCTCGAGTATAGCACTTTCATCTACACCTATCACATGTCAACGTGTTTATTTCAAAATCCAAATGTCATGTTGTTAATTTGACAAATAAATTATAGAGTAAATTAATTATTTCAAAAAAATAATCACATTGATCATGAGCTTACTAATTTCTACTTGAACACCATTAGATTGTTATTTTTCTCCATCAATAATATCTTATGCTCGTTCTTCATCCTAGAAGTGTGGTCCGTGTTCAAAAACCTTACCAAGGAATTCACACAGGAAGAAAAATGCTTCATTCAATAAATATCCTCCAACCATGCAACCCTTAGGATGTGCCTTTTGTCATGCATATATTTTTATAATCTTCATATACCTCTCAAAGAAAAAGATCCACCTCGTTGATATGATACTTTCCAATTCAATGTCATCGACTACGTGTATAATTAAATGGATTTGTAGGTCCATAAGTCTTGTAGGGAGCTCCTTATCAAATACACATACAATTTTACAATTTCCTTCTTCCATTTTGGCACTTCAAATTCATGGATCTCCTTCGAGGTCACCCACCTAATATAAGAATAGTAAATTAGTATGAACCTTTAGTCAAAAATTAAAATGTAATATAATATCTCTATGTCTCTCACACATGAACATTTCATATAACCACTGTGTGTGAGTGATTTACACCTTCATGAAATAACAAGATTTAAAGAGAATTTACACTATTCAAAGCAAACTAATCTAAATAATGCACAAATTAATCTAAATATCTCATGGTTCTCTAAATTGAAGTAGTAAGTGAGGCTCTCAGCTGCAAATCCTCACTAGTGACACTCTAATTATGAGAAATGAACTAAGAATGATATGCAAACTAGATCTAATTATCAAATTCTAGCTCTATTTGATAAGAAAATCTCTAAAATGATCAACAATTAAGCTAATTATCAATGAAAATGCTAAGTGAGTGGTGTGGATGCAAATTGCAAGAGCTTTGCTGCAATTCAAAGATATGGAGTGGATCTTTTTGAGGTAGTGGATTTTGGGATGTAAGAAGATGAAGGATGTTTGGAAGGAGATGGAATGGAAGCCTTTGGAAGCTTGAATGTCAATTTTGATTCTTCTTTTGTATGCAAGTCTTTGAAAAGTAACTTGGGAATCCACATATTCTTTGCTTTTTCTTCCTTTTGGAATGCTTTTGAATGCATTTCTTCAATGAGGGATTTAGGAACCCACATTTTATTTTTTTCTTTTTGCTTGATGGACCTTTGCGGCCTTTTGGATATTTCATTTTTCTTTTCATTCACATGTCGATTAGATGGAACATTGTGATTTTTATGCACATATGGATTCTTGGATTTATGTTTTTTATGTTGCACATCAAAATTGCTTCCAAAAGACTTAGGAATTGTGGATGAATAGGAATAATATGGATGGTTCATATGGATTGGTGTTTGGACATTCTTCAAGTATGTGTGTCTTCGTTGATCTTGATACATGGTAGGGTAAGTGAATGGATAGCTAGGGATGATAGGAATGGTTGATGGGGGAATATATGGACCTAGTATGGATGGAAGGGATGAATACTTTTGTTTTGGGACATAGGCACCCAAAATGGATTTTGAAGATAGTGGAGGAATATGGTTGTGTTTGAATGGAGGAATATAAGGTGTGAAAGGGATATCAATATCTTTGGAAGGAGCTGCATCGTCAACGTTCTCATCTTTAAGATTTATCTTTATACTAATAGGCTCATGAGTAGCTTTGATAGGAACACATTTGATAGGATCAACTGAAGCTTGAAGGGATTTATTATCTTGCAAGGGATTTGGAAGAATGATGGTTTCTTGAGGTGAACATGGAGGAATATGACAAGGAAATGATGGGATGCTTTGATCTTGACAAGGATCTTTGAATTGTGTAGCGAAGGTATTTTGCTCTTGATTTTCAATATGCTCATTGGAAGTTATGGAAGGGATATCTTGATCTTGCTCGGGAAGTGGAGAAAATATGGAACTTGGAAGGGTACTTTGTTCTTGGAACGGAAGGATATCATCTTGAAAGACATGAAAGGATACAAGGGGATCATCACAAGGTTCAAGGGATATGGGACCTTCATCAAATATGGGAGGGGTTTGTATATAATCTTGATCTTGATCTTTATCAATATTTGTTTCTTTTCTTTTTGGGTTATCTTCTTGACATGAAGCCACTTCCAAGGACAAGGTAGATGTTTGGATATGTGTGGGGAATGTTTGGAAGAATGGTGTAGGATCCTCTTGAATAGGTATAATAGGCATTGAGGCACATGAAGCTTTGGGTTCTAAGATCTTTGAAGCATGGAAACAATCTGCAGCAAGATGTGAGTTAGCTTGGGTTTCTTTTAGAGGTAGCCCTTGAGGGTAGACATAGTTAATGGGAAAAGTGTCATCATTAGGCTCATTCTTTGATGGAGGAATTTTGGATAATTGTGGAGCTTTGGGAGATGAAGAAAAGATGAAAGGAATGCTAGCTATGGGAGGGTCTTTGCTAGATAGAGGTTCGGGAGATGGATGAAGGATGAAAGATGTACAAGTCATCCAGGGAGAAACCTTGTTAGGAGATGGACAAAGGATGAATGGATTACTCTTGCTATATGGAGGTTTTTGAATTAGATCTTGCTTGAGAGTGGTATTTTTCACTCCATATTCTTTATTATCTTGATCACAAATAGGTTGATTATGCAATTTCCTTTGATCCGAGATAACTTTGTTTCTTTGAAATGCTTCTTTTTGTGAGGAGGATGAAGATACAGATGGCCTATCATCATAAAGGAATGGCCAAATTGATCTTAATGATGGCTCTTTAGATAAAGTATCTTTTTGTTTTTCCTCATCCTTTCTCAAGGTTGATATGTCAAAATTACGAGGAAGCTTAGCTCTTGCTTGAACTAACTCCATGAAATATGCTTCTTTATCCTTCTCCAAGACTAATTTCATTATTTCCATAAACATGGGATCTTGAATTGCTTCTAAAACTTCTTCTTCAGACACCTCATCATTTTGATTCCAATGGACATTCTGATATGAGGACAATGAAGATATGGATGGCCTATCATTATAAAGAAAAGGACACATTGATCTTAATGATCGCCTTTTAGATAAAGTATCTTTTTGTTTTTCCTCATCCTTTCTTAAAGTTGACATGTCATAATTGTGTGGAAGCTTAGCTCCTGATTGAGCTAAAGTTAGGAAATATGCTTCTTTATCCCAGTCCAAAATTCGTTCCATTATTTCTATAAACATGGGATCTTGGGATGCTCTCACAACATCATCTTTAGACACCCCATCACTTTGAAAAGAATAGCTTGATATTAATAATGGCCTTCTATATGATGTATCTCTTTGTTTTTCCTCATTCTTTCTCAAGTTTGATGTGTCATAATTATAAGGAAGTTTAGCTCCTGCTTGAGCTAAAGTTAGAAAGTATGCTTCTTTATCCCACTTCAAAAGTAATTCCATTATTTCCAAAAACCTGGGACTTTGGGATGCTTCAACAACGTCATCTTCAGAAACCTCATCACTTTGATTCCTATGGAGATCTTGATCTTGACTTTGATAATTATGCTCCATAATAGGATTGATTTGTTTCTCAAATAGGCTCATCATTATGGATCAATCCTTCCTTCTTTAATTTCAATCTGGTTGGGTTGGTTTGGAATGGGTAAATGGTATTGATCAATTTTTTAAGATTTAAAAATTTTAATTGTATTTTGATCAAATACTTTGGAACTTCTTGTTTGAAAAGTTGAAGACAATCTCAACACACACATCAATAGTTCACCATGTCCCTAGATCATTCTAATGTGTATATTCTCGAATGTTTCCACGGGTTTGAACACAAGAAAGACTTCCAAGCAAGCTACCTAGCACAAATTTGGCTTTTAAATGGCTCTATTAGGTAGTTTTTGCTATTTTTACCATTTTGTAGTAAGTTTTCCGTTCAAAATAGATCTTAGCCTTTCATCCCCCAAGTATGTTAAGGGGCTTCCCACACGCACCGAAGCACGATTTTGCGCAATCTATTAAGACTACTAGAGGAAGTTCGAAAGAGCTAAAATCCTTTTGTCGTGCACCCCATTAAGGATACACGCGTTTCATTTTATAGTGGGTCGGATTCTCGCGGCAAAAGCAAGTGTATCCCACTTTGGGCTGTCCCTCTCACCGGCCCTTCTAAGGCAATCTCGGGAGGCGAGCCCACTAAGTTTTAAACATGTTCATTTGAAAGCATGAAAAGTGGATTTGGTAGAGCAAGTTTGGGAATTTGATTCACTCAAAGAGTGAAGAGCATATCCCTATTGCTTTTCCCTTATCCCAAACACTCACAATCAATTTGGTTCTTTTTCAACCCGGTGACAAAGGGGTTCTTAGAATTGAAATGTTTATTTTTGTCCTTTTATGATTAAACTATGTTTTGAACTTTGAAATGCCACAAGCTAAGGGAATGTGCAAGCTTGATGAGAAAAATACCTCAAACGATGCTAGCAAAGGCTAGGCGCATTTTTAAGTAGTAGATTTTCTCATTTTCTCTCCAAATCTTTCTCTTACCTTAGCAAAACATTCCCTCCACCAACAAGTTAGTCAACACAAATTCATACAAAGTGAGGAGAAACCAAAATCAAAAAGTTTAAAATGATCAAATTGATTATGCTCTTGATGTATTTTGAACTCAAATATTTGCAAATTAAATCCAAAAGGTGCAAGGTATACTCTAATAGGACGTCCTTTTTTGTTTCTTTTTTGCATGCAAAAAAGAAAAAAAATAAATTTTGAGCACTTTTCTGTGACAGAGCATGTACCTGAGACAAAAAAAAATGACAGTGAAGTTAGCATACAGTCCTTATTTTAACATTTTTGACAAAATAGAGAAAATACAGTCAGGCGACATCATCCAGACTGCAGGCGAGATAAAATTTAACAAAGACGTGACTACTTTAACCGCGAGCGTCACCAAAAGGGGCTCAAGAGAGATTAAAATAGATAAGTGCGATATCAAATTTTGCAAACGCGTGAAATCTTTAATACATGCGACAACAACAATTACTCTGCTACAATATAAATGCTAAACCAAGCGACATTGTCCATACTAAACGCGAGATCTAATTTAATAAAGACGTAATTACTTTAACCGCGAGCGTCACCAAAAGGGGCTCAAGCGAGATTAAAGTAATCAAGTGCGATATCAAATTAAAACAATGTGTGAACTATTTATTGCAAGTGACAAATTAATTCAGAGAAGCGACATTTAATTAATCCAAAGTGACATTTAAAATACTCAAAGCGACAAATTAAATGAGAAAGGCAGGAAACTCCCTTTACACCAGGCGTCAAATGATTCCTCGACCACGGCTTTTAATTCTGTGGAGGCGACATCTAAAAGACCAAAGGCATCAGCTGCTTGTGTGTGACGCAAGAATTTGATTTCTGCAGGCGTGATTTCTTTCTCCAGAAGCGTGATTCTGCAGGCTGAAAAGCGTGATCATTCAGACTCCAGGTGACATTTTAATTTCTGTGAGCGACATCTCTTTGCTTTAGGCATGATTTCTTTACCGGTAGGCGTGATTTCTTTCCTGTAACCTGCAAACAGTGAGCAAAATAATGCAATTCTAGCCTAAATTTTGCAAATAACGTGGAAATTATGATAAATTTGAGGCCTAGAGCCCCACGGTGGGCGCCATTTGGCAAAATAGAGAAAATACAAAGAAAAAAAGATCCTTACCTCCATCATCTATTGTTCATCCATCATTCCACCACTCTTCAAAGTGTGTGTCAAAGTTGATCTTGCCAACATTTCCATCTTCAACATACCTTCTTCTTATCCTCACATTCATTTTCCAATGCATACTTTCCGTACTTCCATCCCTCTTATCAATATCTTTGAGCATCCTAGTCATACCCATGGTTTATTATAGCATATCTTTCAGAGGAGCATTGTCCAAAGATTCTAATGTTGGGAAAATATTGAAAAATACAAAAAAAGAAAAAAATAAAGAAAAAAAGAAAAAAATGAAAAAAGAGAAAAAGTGCCTTAGTGAAAACCTAGCAATAGGCACCTTGGTAGCAAAAATACAAAGAAATAAATCTAGGGTGAAAACCACTTCTTGTGGCACCTTAGACAAGTACCATGATGAAAACCTGGCATACAGGCGTCATGCGTAATTCTTCCTTCTTGCACTCTACACTTGGGGGCAAAGTTTCATCCATTCTATCTTCCATCTTCCTATCATTTACCTCACTTTCATCCATATTTCCATCTATCACCTTCATCTTGACAAGGTTGAACACATCCATGAGCATTGAGTATCTTAACATCCGTTATCCTTTCCATCAACTTATGTACTTGCTGCATCCATGTTACCCTATCATGATCTTGCTTATCCCAAATTCACCTCCATTATTCCATTAGCTTTTTCATAATCCCAAAACATCCCTTCATAGCCTCCATCACTCCTTTATCTTGATTGTGTTATCTTATCCACATCTTACCCAAATTGACCCTTGGTCTTGATCAAGATGAAAAAAAAAAAAAAAATTGTTATCAAAAACTTCTTGACATGTCCACTCTTTTGGATCACTTCTTTTCATGGCAGCAGATCGTTATCCTATACACTATCTAGCCTTGCACAATTGACTTTCATGGCTTATCCAAAAACATGCTTCACATTGCTATATCATTTTTTTCCTTAGCTTGGGTACTCTTGAGGAGATAGTCCTATGGGTCACATTCGCATACTTCTTCCATCATAGCCTTTCCATCTCTAATCCATCAGCTTGCAAATCTATCCTTCATGTCCTATATCTTGCTAAGACATTGGGGGAAAACCAATGTGATCTTGTTTGAGAGCGGGTAAAAAGGACAGCATGAAGTGCTTTCTAGATGCATCTTGCATAAATCGAGCTTCGGTAATATTTTGGAAGTTTTTCCAAGTCCAACATTTTTTCTATCCAACTGGGGCATTTGATCTTAATCAGCGGATTTCAGCAAACAAGCATAAATTCACATGAAGCAAGGCATTAAACCTAAAAAGGATTCAATAGTACAACATTCAGTCACATCAGAGAGAGATCAGAGTTTCAGAAGAGAGAAGAAGATTTTCGTGAACCTTTGATGGATATCATTGTTCACTAACCAAGAATTCAATTACCACAACTTGATCCATGAGCCTTCATTGACTTTATTATTCAGGATTAAAAATTGACAAAACACTTTAAAAAGATCAGAATGCTTGGAAATACTTTTTGAAAATCATGAAACAATGCAAAACACTTGAAGCTTTCTTTTGATGATCTTTACTTACATTGATTTTATCACATCTTTTTAGCTAATCGATGATGTTTCGACTAGATTGGCGATGATGGAGACATGATATTTTTCTTGTCTTTGAGTGACTATCTTGAGGGATATCCAACAACTTATGTGAATTTGTCTAACGACATGGTCATCAAAGAATCATTGAGGACTTTCATATAGGGTGGAAGGTTGACCTTTGCTTGTTTATGCAACATTGAATTCGTTGAAATTGGTATTCATACTCTCATAGTTGGTTTATTAGACTAGTGTGGGTTGTACTAGTTCAAAAAGGAGGTTACCAAATGCGATAAAAAGTGGTATTCATATCATCATGTCAGTGGGCAGTGGTGATTTTACTTGCTTTCCGGTCCCAAAGTGCTCAATGATGAAAATTTATCCTCAAGGCATTTATTTGCTAAAAGCTAGTGACACTTAGCTGCATTGCATTGCATTATCATGGAAGGTTAATTGCATTATCATGTTAGATTAATTGCATGTGCATTTGTTTGTAGTATTTTTCCAAGGGAAAAAGGGGGTTCATTCAATTGAAATCTTGATCAATCATAAAATGGGTCATTCAATCAAGAATAAAGGAAAGTCCATAAATCATAAGTGTCCATAACATCAAAGATCCATGAACTTTGTCTAATCAAAGATACAATGTCATCAAAGTGATACATCAAAGTCTTGATCAATAACTGAATCAAAGATACAATATCAACAAACTGAAAGAGCTCCATAATCAATCATCTCAATAACATATACTCTAGCTGGGTCAAACCCATGACTTAAATCCAAATATCCAAGAAGCTAAGGTCCGTATATATATATATCATTTACAGAAATGTGCCTGTTTGGCAAATCAAGGGAATCATATCAGTATTCTATATCAGTGATTCATCTTACGTCAGTCAATCATATCAAAGTATCAAGCAATCACACCCAGTACCATCGTTCGTGTCTCTGTGTCCTGAGAACGAAGCAGCAGTATCAAATCATATCGGTTTTCACACTAATTGATTTATCCTATCAGAACTATCCTATGAGATTGACAAATCACATTCATTGGTACCATTATCCTATTATAATCACTTGTTTTGCTTAACTACAACAGACCTATCTATCTTGGATATGCAAATTTGTGAGTCATGGCATATCATCAATTTTTTTCAGAAATGAAAACATATTGGACCAATCAATCAAAATCTTTCAAATCAAGGAATCAATATGTTTTATTTCTGAGGGGGCATCAGAGTATCAAATTGGCATCACATCAAAAACATTTATCAGTGGGGCATATCATATCATATCAAGTTATCATATTGTATCATATCATATCGTTATCATATCAAGAGGCAAATCAATTTCATATCGGTTTCATATCAAATTTGCTATCATATCAAATCTATCAATGTATCAGCAATCAATCAACCCAGGACCTTTATCAGTAAACCCAGGACCTTTATCAATTAACCCAGGACCTTTATCAGTGAACCCAGGACCTATCATCAAAAACCAGGACCCATATCATATCAGAGGCATCAGAATCATATTAGCACCATCAGCAGAGGCACATCATCATCATCAGGAAGTACATCAATCAGAATGATCAGAGGCATATCAAAATCAGGACTTATATCAAATCATCATACCAAGAGAATCTTTGAATCGGTGTTCTTCGCACATCGACTCAAAGAGGGGCATTTGTAGACATGGAAAATTGGCAAAGGCTTAAATCGATCAAAAGGTGCAACAAAGTCATCAAAATAGCACTAAAAATCAATAAATGGAACAAAAGGCAATTCAAATCAAAGGAAAATTCAATTAAATGATTAAATGATTAAATAAAGCTTGAAAAGGGGAAAACACTAAGAAATTGATTAAATTCAATTAATGACATAGTTGTTGAAAGCAAAAATCAAAATGAACATCTTACCCTTCATGGCTAAATTTAATTACTTTAATTAAGTAATAAATACTAATTTCCCTCAACAAAGGAAAAAGGAGACAAAATGGACACAAATCACTCACTTTTGTTGAAATGGTCCAGCCTTTTGAAACCATTTAAATGTTTGTCCCCCAATTTAGGGACAAAGCAAAGCCAATTGACCTTACCCAAGCATAACCATGGTTATCTCACTCTACCTCCTACCCTTGGGAAAATCCTATAAATAGAAGGCATTTTGAGGCATAAATGATCCACTCCATATCTTTGAATTGCAGCAAAGCTCTTGCAATTTGCATCCACACCACTCACTTAGCATTTTCATTGATAATTAGCTTAATTGTTGATCATTTTAGAGATTTTCTTATCAAATAGAGCTAGAATTTGATAATTAGATCTAGTTTGCATATCATTCTTAGTTCATTTCTCATAATTAGAGTGTCACTAGTGAGGATTTGCAGCTGAGAGCCTCACTTACTACTTCAATTTAGAGAACCATGAGATATTTAGATTAATTTGTGCATTATTTAGATTAGTTTGCTTTGAATAGTGTAAATTCTCTTTAAATCTTGTTATTTCATGAAGGTGTAAATCACTCACACACAACCACATACCTTGTAAATGTTGGCAACTGACTTATAGCATTCCTTAACTCAATTGTAAGACAATAATCCCCCCTAATTACTAATGGCATGATATGCTATCAAGAACATTTATGAAAAGGTCATTAGTAATTTTTTCTCACACAACAAAATATAGAAAATATATTTAGCACTTAATCAGTGTTACTAGTAAATGTTCAACTAATGATATATAATACCTCATAAGATTATGAAAATCATGTGTTTTAAATGATGTGATATGTCCATCAATGGTAAAGTTTTTAGCCAATGATGACCCATAGCCAGCAGGCATCCTTATTGATAGATGACATTTTTTAGTTGGTCTAGCTTTTTTTTTTCTCAAAATCCATGTAGCTTCTGCATATGTTTCATTTTCCATGTTTGGCCACATTTTTTTTCTATCAATTTTGGTATGCAAAGAGAAATATCTCTCCTCGAAGACAAGGTGTCCTTCTCTTTGCCTGATATATGTCAAGATATTGAATTTGGGACATTTTTTAAGATGTGCATATGATATAATAGGTGAGATATTAATAAGCCCAAATCCAAAAAGCAGTGGAACTGAAAATGGAATTGAAGATTCACTATGTTTTCTCCTCTAAATCTAGAAAATATCCTGTGGGGTCAAATGTGAAGTAAATCATGTATAAAAGGTGATAATCTGAACCCAAACTAGAGCTAAACTATCTCAAAGTCCCTCTCAATTGATAATCAGTCCATGTGAGGGTTCAAATTGATGTGTGACTACTCAAAACTCGTAAAAATTTCTCAAAAAAGCATGCAATCTCCCTCTTGACCATTTTGACCCACAAACCAAGCCTATTTTTATTATTTTTTGTATAAAGAATAATATTTAATAAAAGGATTTATAATATATCATTTATTAAATATTTACATTTAAAGCGCATGCAAAAATAATAAAAACCTTAAAGACCTAATGCCTTCAAGACTCCCACTTGATTACACCTACTTTGGCTCAAAATTGCCACCTATTTTTATTTTATCTAATAATAACACTAATTAAAGTGATTTAAAAACATGTCACATTTAATTAATGTTTTACATTGAATAGCATGCAAATAAAAATTAGGGCACATCCCCCTTTATTTTTACATTATATTAAAATAATATTATATATTTATTGAGTATTTTTCAAAAAAAAAATAATAAATATAGTATTACCTTTAGATTTTGAGAATGCAAAAATAAATAAACAATAATACTTAATACCATAAAAGATATTAGTTGAGGGCTTTTTAAAAAAATATAATAATAAGGTAAAAAAACCCTGACCTTGGGTATGTCTGAGCCCTAAAAGAAAGTTTCATTTCATTTTGCTCATTGTTGCTTTTCTGTCAAGAAGACTAGGGTTTGCTAGAATATTTGTGGTTTTCATGAAGGTTTTTCTATGGTTCTAGTTGCAAATTTGAATGCACATCTATAGATATGCCACTCTTCATTATTCTTGAGCTTCATTTTGAAAATAAAATAATAGAAATACTTCATTTTCCTACGTACTCGATCTCTATGCTTTGTTGATTTATCTTCTGAAGGTGTTTTGGAAGTTCTTTTTAAAAAACAAA